>OZ024758.1:2209308-2236808 GCA_964016885.1 Eledone cirrhosa
AACAGATAATAAGTTGCTTGTTTGATTTCCCCTTTAATAATCCCCTCACAACCATTTACTGGAGAACAAGGTTAAACCTCTAACCTTTCAAAACCTTCATTGTGAATATTGTAAAATCACATTTCTCTACTCTCTCTCTCTCTTGCTCTCTTGATCTCTCTCTCTCTTGCTCTCTTGATCTCTCTCTCTCTTGCTCTCTTGATCTCTCTCTCTCTTGCTCTCTTGATCTCTCTCTCTCTTGCTCTCTTGATCTCTCTCTCTCTTGCTCTCTTGATCTCTCTCTCTCTTGCTCTCTTGATCTCTCTCTCTCTTGCTCTCTTGATCTCTCTCTCTCTTGCGCCCTTGATCTCTCTCTCTCTTGCGCCCTTGATCTCTCTCTCTTGCGCCCCTCTCTTGTTTACTCTCTATCTCTCTCGCGCTCTATCTCTCTCGCGCTCTATCTCTCTCTTGCTTGCTCTCCCCCTATCTCTCTCTCTCTTGCTTGCTCTCTCTCTCTTGCTTGCTCTCTCTTGCTTGCTCTCTCTCTCTTGCTTGCTCTCTCTCTCTTGCTTGCTCTCTCTCTTGCTTGCTCTCTCTCTCTTGCTTGCTCTCTTGCTTGCTCTCTCTCTATCTCTCTCTCTCTTGCTTGCTCTCTCTCTATCTCTCTCTCTCTTGCTTGCTCTCTCTCTCTATCTCTCTCTTGCACCCCCTCTCTATCTCTCTCTTGCACCCCCCTCTCTCTCTCACTTGCTCTCTTTCCTGTTTATTTTAAAAATACAATTCAATGAATATTTAAAACCTTAGTTTTAACAAGGCAGTTTGAGGCTGTCTGTCAGTACACAGAGGACTGATGTGGCTTGTAGTTCTATTTCATGTGTGGAGGGGAAAACAGGGTGACCATTGAATTACAGGTGAGAGGAGTAGGAGCAGAAACTGTTGTAGTAGCCATAGGAAAGGTAGAGAGGAACCAATACTGTGTGTGTGTTGGTGATAATGTGTGTGTGTGTGTGTGTTGGTGATAATGTGTGTGTGTGTGTGTTGGTGAGTGTCATTTTGTAGATTAATAACCTTTTTTTGTTGTGTACTTGGATGTTACTGGCTTTGTATCAGCTGTATCTGCCTCAAGGTAGACTACCCCACTGTAAAGGTGGACTGGCCCACTGTAGAGGTGGACTACCCCACTGTAGAGGTGGACTACCCCACTGTAGAGGTGGACTACCCCACTGTAGAGGTGGACTACCCCACTGTAGAGAGGGACTGGCCCACTACAGAGAGGGACTAGCCCACTGTAGAGGTGGACTGGCCCACTACAGAGATGGACTACTCCGCTGTAGAGGTGGACTGGCCCACTACAGAGAGGCACTACCCCACTGTAGAGGTGGATTGGTCTACTGTAGAGGTGGACTAGCCCACTGCTTTTCATCTTTACGGGGTTGATAAAATAAAGCACCAGTTATGCACTGGGGGTAATTGCTGGCCTTGTGCCAAAAGTAGAAACAACTATTTAGAGTGGACTAGCCTACAACAGAGGTAGGCTGCTCCACTACAGAGGTGGATTACCCTACTGTCAAAACTACTAGTTTTACCAATGTTCCTTCTGATCTATCCACAAGACACCACATTTGAATCAACCCATTTCTAGACATATTTACTAAATATTAGGAGTTATAAGTATCTCTAATATTTTATTCTATCTTCACATGTTACCGTAGTAAAATATTGCTTCACATATGTTCACATGTTACCGTAGTAAAATATTGCTTCACATATGTTCACTTGTTACCGTAGTAAAATATTGCTTCACATATGTTCACATGTTACCGTAGTAAAATATTGCTTCACATATGTTCACATGTTACCGTAGTAAAATATTGCTTCACATATGTTCACATGTTACCGTAGTAAAATATTGCTTCACATATGTTCACTTGTTACCGTAGTAAAATATTGCTTCACATATGTTCACATGTTACCGTAGTAAAATATTGCTTCACATATGTTCACATGTTACCGTAGTAAAATATTGCTTCACATATGTTCACATGTTACCGTAGTAAAATATTGCTTCACATATGTTCACTTGTTACCGTAGTAAAATATTGCTTCACATATGTTCACATGTTACAGTAGTAAAATATTGCTTTCACAAATTAGGAATATTGATTTTATTTTTATTGTTGGTTTTTGTGTTTCCTTTTTAAAAGCCATAATATAGCAAAACATGAGTTAAAATGATGATGGCAGGTGTTGGTGGTATTGGTAGTGGTGTTGGTAGTGGTGTTGGTGTTGGTAGTGGTGTTGTTGGTGGTGGTGGTGGTGTTGGTGTTGGTAGTGGTGTTGTTGGTGGTATTGGTAGTGGTGTTGGTGTTGGTAGTGGTGTTGTTGGTGGTGGTGGTGGTGGTGTTGGTGTTGGTAGTGGTGTTGTTGGTGGTATTGGTAGTGGTGTTGGTCGTGGTGTTGGTCGTGGTATTGGTAGTGGTGTTGGTGGTATTGGTAGTGGTGGTGGTGGTAGTGTAGGTGGTGTTGGTGTAAGTGGTGTTGGTGGTGGTGGTATTGGGGGTGTAGGTGGTGGTGTTGTTGGTATTATACATATAGCATTATTTTCTAAATCCCTCAATTATCATTCAATAATCTAGATTAGTATTTGTAATTAGCTGATCATCATCGTTATATAGTTTTTACTTTAGTCTCTATTGTTTTTACCTGTCTTCAATTAAAGTCTCTTATGTGTTTTGTCACCTTGGCATATTTCAGTTTTTTAATAATTATATATTATATCAGGGACTCTCTACATGGTTACACCACCTGCTAGAAATAGCTGCCAAATAATTTTTTCTTCAAATTACACAGCAAAAGGATTATATGATTTAAAGTTCAAGTCTAAAGTCTGTCTTAAGCCAGAAGGCTCATTTGGTCAGTGCTTATCCCAGTTTCATGGCGTGAAGCGACTGAGAGTACAAGACCCACCCCTGGACAGGACATCAGTCCATCGCAGGGTTAGACACCCAGCTATTGCTGTACTCATTTTCGGCTGAGTATACTGGAGCAACGTGAAATGAAGTGTTTTGCTCAAGAACACAACACGCAATCAAGCCCAGGAATCGAACCCAAAACATTATGATCGTAAGTCCAACACCCTTACCACTAAACCATGCGCCTACATACTAGGTGATCTAATCACAGATAATGTAACACCCGGAGGAAGTGAAGTGTAATTATGACTGGAACCTCTTTGATTACAGATCTGATGTTCAGTCAAGGTTGACTGGGATCTAAACCATTATTTTCATAACTTAATAAATTACATGTCTCTCTTGCATGCAGGAGAGACACGAAAGCCTGCAACATCCCTTCTTCCAGCTGGAAGTGACAGACTGGAGGCTGCCATGTCTGTCGTCAGATTGTCCGCAAGGGCAGATGTGAAAAGAAGTCAACTTGCGGCTGAAAAGAGGGACCGAAAAAAAGCACATCACAGACGTTACAACAACCCACAATTCCACACGTATCTGTACCAAGTGTAACAAGACTGTCACTTACACATTGGTTAGCACAGTCACAGCAGACGATGCCAGTGACTAGACATAACTCCAGGTGCATTAGGCAAGGTCTTCCGAGACTGAGCTACCAATGATGATGAATAAAATACAGCTAGAAGTGTATTTTTTATTTCCAAGAACAATGAAACCAAAGAACATCTTTCCTATTTTTGTTATAAAAGTGGTTGATTGACAGAATTGTAAGAGCATTGGACAAATACTTTGTCCTGGGTCTTTACTTTCTGAGTTCAAATCCTGTTGAGGTCAACTTTGCATTTCATCTTTCTGGGGTCGATAAAATAAAGTACCAATCATGTATTTTGGTTGATATAATCAACTTTGCCCCTCCCCTAAAATTTACCAACCTCGTGCTTAAATTAGAAATAATTATTGTTCAAATCCCGCTGAGGTTAGCTTTACCTTTCATCCTTACGCAGTTGATAAAATAAAGTACCAGTCATGCACTGGGATCGATTTAATCGACTTCCCCCCTCCCCCCCCCCAATTACTGGCCTTGTGCCTATAGTAGAAATTATTATTATTAGCAACAAGAATGATAAAATATGAATCAGTCAAATCTACCAGTCATTAAAAATTACTAACCTCCCCCCTTTAAACAAATTCTGGCCTTTTGCCAAAGTTAGAAATAATAATTATTAAAATTGTCATGTCCTTTATTGTCAGGCCAGCTCTGATAGATGTGACCTATAATCAAAGCTGTGACATCACCCTGCTATCATTATCTCTCTAGGACCATATGCCCCATATACCCAGTGCATCTTTCCTTCTTAAAGACGGACAGTAGGGGAGAATTTGGCTGCTGTTTCTAACAGTTTGAATTACTAGGTATAATCTCATGAAGTAAAGATAGAGATGTTTATTTAACCCTTTAGCATTTACATTACTGTATATGGTATTTCTTGTAATGTCCTTTTTTTGTCATATATAATGTTTTTTTAATGTAAAATAAAATCATTATTAGATTAGGGCGGTGGATTGGCAGTATCGGTAGAGGGTCGGACGCCATGCTAGGGCGGTATATTGGCAGTATCGGTAGAGGGTCGGACGCCATGCTAGGGCGGTGGATTGGCAGTATCGGTAGAGGGTCGGACGCCATGCTAGGGCGGTATATTGGCAGTATCGGTAGAGGGTCGGACGCCATGCTAGGGCGGTATATTGGCAGTATCGGTAGAGGGTCGGACGCCATGCTAGGGCGGTATATTGGCAGTATCGGTAGAGGGTCGGACGCCATGCTAGGGCGGTATATTGGCAGTATCGGTAGAGGGTCGGACGCCATGCTTTCCAGCATAGTTACGTCCCTTTACGATCTGAGTTCAAATCTCGCTGAGGTTGACTTTGCCTTTCATCCTTACGGGGTCGATAAAATAAAGTACCAGTAATGCACTGGGTAATTGCTGGCCTTGTGCCTAAAGTAGAAACAATTATTAGATTAGGGCGGTGGATTGGCAGAATCGGTAGAGTGTCATGCACCCTGCTTTGCAGCAAAGGGTTACGTCCCTTTATTAACATCTAGACTTATTTTGGTAACCCCCCCCCCCCCCCAAAGAAACATCTTCCATGCTGGTTAATAGGGCCATAATTTTAGCAAATCCCTCAAAATTCTTCATCAATTAATTGAAATAGAGTGTATTTCATTAAAAGCTTAGTCATCAAAGGGTTAACAGGTGAGGGTTGCTACAGGTAACTAAATACTAACTTCACTATTGGCCTGGAAATCTATTACACTGCTGATAATGTGTGTGGGTGAGAGAGAGAGAGTGTGTGAGTGTTTGTGTGTGAGTATGTATGTGTGAGTGTTTTTGTGTGCGAGTGTGTGTCTGTGTGATATTAGCTTGTTCATATTTACTAAGTTATAAACCATAACTAATGTAAAATACCATTTTAGTGCCTGGTACAGTTGCATAAATTTGCCTGGTTGTTTAGTAATTTAATAGTTTTATTACTAAAGCTACCTACGTATGTCATGGTCATTGACACTTCTGTCATTCAACCTTAAATGTTTGGCTTTTGTTGTTTAGCCCAAGGTCAGGTATCATCAAGCAGACTTGTAGTATTCCAATTGTGATCACCACATGTTTTCCTATATGGTGAGAACCAAGGATCACATCATCCAAGGTGTTCCTTCCGAAGATGACAGGGTGTGGTTTTCAGGGAGATTTGGCTGCTATTTCTAGTAGGTTGAGTGACTACATGAGTGCTACCTGTACAGTGAAATGTATGTAGAGGACTGTGTAAATGTGTCTTTAGCTATAGCTATTGTCACTTTTACTTCTCTCTCTCTCTCTCTCAATCTTTCTGTAGTGCTAGTATATAATGTGTGTGTGTGTGTGGTGCTAGTGTATAATGTGTGTGTGTGTGGTGCTAGTGTATAATGTGTGTGTGTGTGTGGTGCTAGTGTATAATGTGTGTGTGTGTGTGTGTGGTGGTAGTGACAGTGTGTGTGTCACCCATAACTGTTTAGTTAGTGTGTCTGTTAAGTTTACCTATTTAGTTAGTATGTGTGAGGACACTTTATTGACAACCTTCATTGTTGCTGATAGCAAAAAAAAAAGTTAAATTTATTAAACAAACTTTTGTTATTTACAATACCTGTGACATACAATACATTTACAAACCCCCCCGTAAGGATGAAAGGGGTTTGAACTCATACCGTAAAGGGCCGTTACTCTATGTCGTTAAGCATGGTATCCAAGACTCTACCAATTAGTTTAACCTTTTAGCATTTACATCACTCTATATAAGCTATTGTATTTTTACAATAAGGCTTTACCTCATATAATTATCTCACATAATATCGAATGTATGAGATTTTGATACTATTTATTTTGAGAACAATACCTTAATGTCAGTATGAGTGGCCAGTAATGGCCAGTTTGAATAGAAAGAGGTGAGAGAATTCTGGCCGGATATGGCCAGTTTAAATGCTAAAGGGTTAATAATGAGAAAGTTTGGTATTTTAATAAATCTAAATTCTTGGTTACTTTCAAAATTATTTGGAAAAGTCTGAACTAAACACTTATCTGTCTTCATATTTATCTCTCTGGTGCGGCAAGATAGAATGTATAAGTGGATCTTGTTTATGGCACATAGAGCATTCCAGAGTCAGTCATAATTACTTTGTTTTATACACCTATTAGCGAATTGCTTTATCATGTATAACCTACCTTCCCTACTCATTTCTTGCTAAATTTAATCCTCATTAATTATTTTCTTGACCTTGTATGTCATATAATATTAAAGTGCTAAAACAATAATCTACTTTTCACATCTTAACAAATTCTTTTATGTTTTTAACTTCTGAGTTCCATGGAATTCCTATTTCTTTCAACATTAGTTTTTATGATTTCCTAGTAAGCAGTCCATCTATTCCTTGAATTTCTTTCTAGTCTTACCTAAGTTCTTCAATATTATCTCTTGAAAATATATTTTATCTTTCAATATGGCATTTTTATCAAATATATTAATTTAATCAAATATATTAATTTAATCAATGATCTTGTGATTCAATCAGATTGACCTACTCTTTTAGCCCCCTCATCTCAAGCTATTTTATGAGGGACAGTCTTACAGTACAGCTAAGATGACATTGGACCTATCTTCTATTTCCCTCATCCATAATCATATTGAAGATTTCTCTGCCACACACATTACTGACAATTATATCTAATTATATCTTAAAAGCATCCTTACTTTATTGTAGCTGAATCTTCTGAAGAAATCTAACCTTTTCTTCAACATGGATTATTAGCTTAATTCTACATGATTCTATAGGGTTATACTGTATTTCTTTGTATTATACAACTTGGCTATAATATTACTTGTGAAGAAGAAGAATAAAAAAGTAGGAATGAATTACATTCTTGTGTATAAAACCACCGTGAAGTACAGCTATTGTCTCTTCTTTGCCTACTTATTCCTGAAAGGGGGAAGAGTCAAACACTCTTTCTAGTGGGTCCTGTCAGAAGCAACCATCTCCAACTGATCTGGCTGGATCCCCAAGCGAGACCAATCAAGTTTATTGATGTTATCCAACCATCTAGTTCGGAGTCTACCCCTGGGTCTCTTGCCAGTTGGTTTTGCCAGTAAAATCTATCCAGTGATTCTTCAATAAGACATTCTAACCACATGTCCATAGTATCAGAGCTGTGATCTCTCAATTTGGAGACGTAACAGGTCTACCTGGAGTGACCCTCTCATCTCTGAGCTACAAATCTGTCCAGTGATTCTTTCATAACACATTCTAACTACATGTCCATAGTATCAGAGCTGTGATCTCTCAATTTGGAGATGTAACAGGTCTACCTGGAGTGACCCTCTCATCTCTGAGCTACAAATCTGTCCAGTGATTCTTTCATAAGACATTCTAACCACATGTCCATAGTATCAGAGCTGTGATCTCTCAATTTGGAGAAGGAGCAGCTCTACCTGGAGTGACTCTCTCATCTCTCAGTTATATCTGAGTAAATCTTTTTGTAAACTTGTTCTATGCTATCCATCAAAATCTTGATTTTATGCATATATTTCACTACGGTATCCTAGTTTTCAAACTGGATACTGTATGTGAAGAAACGGAGGAATATATGTTTAGCAAACAACTTTACAGCATGGGAATCATTGTCCTATTATTCAAGCAGGAAAAAATTTAGTTTCGCTTCAGTTGTTATAATAATGTTATCACAACAGATCTTATGTTGTTCCTTTATTAATTTATTCTATCAATTTCCTGTCTTTTATACCAATAATGTTCAATTAAGCTGCTTCCCAAATAACCAAATATTGCCAATATATTAAATAGCATTAATAGACAATTGTTATCAACACATATTGGCATTCTTGCCATTGAAAATACATATTTTAAACCTTAGTAAATATTTCTGGATACGTGTATTCATGTAGTAGGCAGCAGCTTGTGATGGGGTGAGGGGACAACAGAGGAATCTTTACAGGAAGAACAACTGTCAAGCAAGTGTTTCAGGTCTTGATCCATCCTCACACTTTAACCCTTTTGTATTTAAACTGGCTGTGTTCGGCCAGAATTCTTTCCACTTTCTGAAACCGGTCGTAACCAGCAGCTCATACTGACGTTAAGGTATTGTTCTTAAACAGTAATCATCAAAATCTCGTAGACTAGAGATTATTTGAGATAAAGCCATACCATGAATATACAAAAGTAAATATAGAGTAATCAGCATCATCATCATCATCATCATCATCATTTTATGTCCGCTTATCCCTGCTTGCAAGGGTGGGACGGGAACTGATTCTGGCTTGATTTCTACAGCTGGATGCCCTTCCTAACACCAACCTCATTTACAGTGAGTGCTGGGTGCTTTTTTTCCGTGGCACCTCCACGACCACTTTGCAGTGGAATGATAGGGACCCCAGTCCCTATCATCTCATTTCTACAGCTGAGTAAACTGGAGCAATGTGAAATAAAGTGTCTTGCTCAAGGAAACAACGCATGACTCGATCTGAGAATTGAACTCACAACCTTTCGATTGCAAGGCCAATGCTCTAACCACTAAGCCATGTGCCTAATGTAAATGCTAAAGGGGTAACCCTTTAGCATTTACATTACTCTATATTTACTACTGTATATTCATGGTAAACACTTTATCTCAAATAATTATCTCACATAATATCGAATATATGAGATTTTGATATATATTTTGAGAACAATACCTTAACATGAGTATGAGTGGTCAGTTATGCTGGATATGGCCGATTTAAATGCTAAAGGGTTAAGGGAGCTGGCCTTGTGTCAAAAGTAGAAACAATTATTAAGTGGATTAGAGCATTGGACAATATGCTTTGCGGCATAGTTATATACTCCAGGCTACATTGCATAGGCTGTGTACTACATTGCTATAGGCTGTGTGCTACATTGCTATAGGCTATGTGCTACATTGCTATAGGCTATGTGCTACATTGCTATAGGCTATGTGCTACATTGCTATAGGCTATGTGCTACATTGCTATAGGCTATGTGCTACATTGCTATAGGCTATGTGCTACATTGCTATAGGCTATGTGCTACATTGCTATAGGCTACATTACTACAACTTATTCAATGCTCCAATTTTTAATTTAGCAACTCTCTTTGACATATATTTGTTCATTATATATTTTTGCTTTAACATTATTACCATGTCTGCCACTAATATAAAGTATGTGCCTGTGTTCTGTCTATTAGTCTCTTGTTTTGCATGATGTGCTTTTGAATGAGTTGCTGTCATGTAATTTATTGCTGCACCAAAATATACAATCTCTTCTCATGCTACACCATTCCCTCTATACAAAATTGTCTTCAGTATAATTGACGCTTGCTTACCGTCTCTTATTGTCTACTCCTCTCCAAATGTAAATTATTCCTTTTGAAATATATTCAATTTTCTTTTAATTATTTGTCAATCAACAGAGTAAGTGGTGATTGTTGTATCTTATATAGTTCTGACTTAGTACTGTCGGCACCTGATATGATAATGGAAGTCTGATTTAATATCGTGTGAAAAGCGTCAGAGGAAATATTCTTTCTCGTGAAGATAGCTTTAATGAAGTTCTATGATATGACTTACTTTAACTCTATATTTAACTCTAACTAATAAGACAGATTGATGTGAAATATTTGCAATATTAGAGTGAATACTTTTTTAATGTCATGCAGTTTTATATTTTTCAAGAATTCCTTGTTAATGTGTTAGAGTTTTATATTGAATAATAAGAATATTTGATTCGTTTGCAAGCAAACGGCCTCATTAAGTTATGGTTTTTTAGATGACCATCACCATCCTTTTGTTCTAGCATTCCCTCTGTCACTGCTAGAACAAAAGGATAGTGATGGTCATCTAAAAAATATAGCGTAATGAGGCTGTTTGCTTGAAAATGAATGGATTGGCAGTATCCGTAGAGGGTTAGACACCATGCTTTCCAGCATAGTTAAGTCCCTTTACGGCCTGAGTTCAAATCCCGCCGAGGTTAACTTGGCTTTTCATCCTTACGGGATCAATAAAATAAAGTACCAGTAATGCACTGGGATAATTGCTGGCCTTGTGCCAAAAGTAGAAACAATTATTATGTGATATAAAACTCACAAATGCATTAAGTATCCACCATGTTAAAGAAAGAACTAAATTCTAATTTTGTTGTTATTGTGGTTTTATGAGATATAAGATATTGAGTTAAATCCCTATTCCAAGATGTGGCACTACTCTAGAATTAGGTAATCCATTGGTATGCTGTGCCAAATTGGATCCCTCTTTAAAGAAAAGCTTCCTGCATTAGATTAGCCTCCTACTCAGGAGAAGCTTTATCTCAAATTTATTTAACCCTTTAGCATTTAAACTGACCATATCCAGCCTGAATTCTCTCACTTCTTGCTGTTCAAACCGGCTGTAACTGGCCGCTCATACTTAGGTTAAGGTATTGTTCTCAAAATAAATAACATCAAAATCTCATAGATTCAATATTATATGAGTTAAAGCCGTTACCACAAAAATACAATAGTATATATGGTGTAATGTAAATACTAAAGGGTTAATACTATGACAACTGAAGTTGGTTCCATGGCAGCAGAAGCAAGTTTGAGCTAGACAAAGCCCAAACAACCAGCACTTCAAATGAAACTAGACCCATGTGTTTTACATGTGGCTGTTATTCATATGCCAGAAACATTCTCATCAGTCATCTATCGACATAAAACTCAATTACATAGACAGTCTCCAATGGACGAGTATATATCTACCTAGGACTACATTATCCAATTTGTCCTTTTTTTAAGATGGTAAGGTGTGATTTGAAGGATATATGGTTGCTATTTCTAGCAGATCAAGCAACTATGATACATCATGTTTGTGTTAACTTATTGTAGTTTGTCCTTGAACAGTTGGCATAATCCTTGTTAGAGAGCCAAATTACTTAATAGGATATTTCTGCAGTATTTTCAAATCCTCTTTTCTGAACATGAAATCTTATCTTCTAATAGAATTGGCCTTGTTTTCTTTTTCATATTTCCTTTATTTACAAGGACATTAATTCATTGTATCTACTGGTAATATATAAGGCTATTTGTTAAGCTCACACGATTATGTTCTCAGCTTACTCTTCACCAATTCCGTCTGTGTCATAGAACATGATGTGTTATCATTTTAGTCTTTAATTCCTTACTTGATCCTAAATCAAGTGATTTACTCTTATTTGTTGACTCTGTTATTTTTCATTCCCCATTATTTGAAGAAGGGATTTTAAGACCTGAAATATTTGGACGACAGAAACATCTTACCTTCATCATATTGTCCATTTTACATTGTTTAGCCTTATATCACTTTCACATTATATATCAGTGGTCACCAACCTTTCCGACCTCACGGACCACTAAATTTCATAATTTGAAATCCCGTGGACCACTAATATGAATTTTTTTTATAAAGAAGATAAAATACATTTGTAAAATAATGATCAGAGAACTTCCATTTATTAAACAATACTGAAGTGTACCTGTGTCATATTGTCGATAGATGATACATATGTGTAAAATTCTTTCATGAATGTTAGTTCTTTACATAGGAGAAACATTTTTTAGGAGTGTTATAAAGTATATTTTAACCAAATATCATTTTTGTTTTATTATTAATAAATCATAAAAATTGCAAATAATGTCCAAATTTTTCTGCGGACCACCAACATTTTCTCTCTGATTACCAGTAGCCCACAGACCACTGTTATATATGACATACAATGCTTCAAACAAACTTCAACATTTTATTGTTTATATCTATTTACGTTTATGACTTAGTTAAAGGAGAATGTCAGAAAGTTGGTAGTTTCCTGAATGTTGGTTGTTCAATCAATAGTAACCAGGAGTGATACACCCACTTGTAATTAGGGCTGATCCTGTATTGAATGTTTAATAATATGCCAGGTTTTTTAGTATAGATATACCATAGATACAGCGCTATCTGGTTGTAAAAGATTGTCTCAAAACATCCTGTCAAACAGATGCCAGCTTGGAAAACTGGATGTAAAAACTACTGTCCTCTAATTATCATTGGGAGGAGGGAGAACATATATTATATTTTATAACGTTAGTAGCTCAGATAACTCTGGGGTGGGGTTGCAGGTTGGGTGACCAGTCAGCTTAACTATATTGGTACTTAACCCCTTAGAACAAGGGTCAGCAACCCTTGGCTTGCGGGCCATATCTGGCTCCCCAATGGATTTTTGTCCACCCCTCCAAAAGGTTTCAATCTTAGTCTAAATGATCCTTGAAAAAGTGCTCTGAATTATTTTGGTTTAGAATACCGACAAGACTCACTTAGCTGAACAAATATTTCACCTGATGTAGAGAAGCTATCCAACGCCAGGCAAAAACAAGAATCTCATTAAACAATTTACCATTTCTACCTGTATTTTATTTGTAGTAAGGAATGTCATTAAAGTAATATCACATAACATTCATTGTTCTTCTTTAAATCCCTGGATTAAGGTATCCTTCTGGACAGAGCAGTCTGAGGTGGAGCAAATTTATTTTGATATCATGGCCCACTGAAGAGAGACTGCATAGTAATGTGGCCCACATACCTCAAACGTTTGCGACCCCTGCCTTAGAAGCTCTGTTATAGAAGCTTGTTGGTGAAGCTATCTCAGACTTTTTGGATATATATTCCCTTCTTTCTTTTGTTATCTGTATTATCATCATCGTACGTCCACTTTTCTCAGCTTGTAAGAGTGGGATAAGTCCTCTTCAGCACAGCATCTCTCCATTTGTCACAGTCCTTCGTTATCTCATCTGTGAGCTTCAGCGTTCTGAGGTTAGCTCTCACCACTTCTATTTATGTTTTCCAAGATCTTATCATATATGTTGTAAAAAAAGATTTTATTAGTGTAAGTTCTACAGTATCAAGTCAGACACTGCATTCTATGTTTTTCAGGTTACTATGTATTTTTGACTTATTCAGTAAAATAAGTGTATGCATGTTTACATGCATGTGTGTGCATCTTTACATGCATGTGTGTGCATCCAGCAATTTCAGCAATCTTTCCTTCCTTGTTACTGTAATGGTCTACAATTGATACTTACCATTAGTTGATAGCTTATCTGTTTTCATTAGGAGAACAGGATCTTACTGTATCTGATGTCAGGCCAAATAATAGTTTGTAGAACATCTGTACTTAATACAGTTAATTGTGTATTTAAATCTGAGTGGAGGCAAAATATAGCTTATTTCTATTGTAAGTAATTGAAAAATTAGCAATTAAGACTTTAACTACTTTTTAATGGTTATTGTTTAAAGCTAAACTGGAATTAAATTTCATTTTCCTTGTTGCGAAAATTACTTTTATTACATCATCATTTTTGTTTGTGATTACTTTTTACAGGTTCTGTGGTCATACTGTGGTAGTTGTCATACTGTGGTAGTTGTCATACTGTGGTAGTTGTCATACTGTGGTAGTTGTCATACTGTGGTAGTTGTCATACTGTGGTAGTTGTCATACTGTGGTTGTTGTTATACTGTGGTAGTTGTCATACTGTGGTAGTTGTCATACTGTGGTAGTTGTCATACTGTGGTTGTTGTCATACTGTGGTTGTTGTCATACTGTGGTAGTTGTCATACTGTGGTAGTTGTCATACTGTGGTTGTTGTTATACTGTGGTAGTTGTCATACTGTGGTAGTTGTCATACTGTGGTAGTTGTCAT
Source organism: Eledone cirrhosa (assembly GCA_964016885.1). Taxonomy (NCBI): domain Eukaryota; kingdom Metazoa; phylum Mollusca; class Cephalopoda; order Octopoda; family Eledonidae; genus Eledone; species Eledone cirrhosa. The sequence goes on from OZ024758.1 coordinate 2,223,538, forward strand.
ACTGTGGTAGTTGTCATACTGTGGTAGTTGTCATACTGTGGTAGTTGTCATACTGTGGTTGTTGTTATACTGTGGTAGTTGTCATACTGTGGTAGTTGTCATACTGTGGTAGTTGTCATACTGTGGTTGTTGTCATACTGTGGTTGTTGTCATACTGTGGTTGTTGTCATACTGTGGTTGTTGTCATACTGTGGTAGTTGTCATACTGTGGTAGTTGTCATACTGTGGTTGTTGTCATACTGTGGTTGTTGTCATACTGTGGTTGTTGTCATACTGTGGTTGTTGTCATACTGTGGTTGTTGTCATAATGTGGTTGTTGTTATACTGTGGTAGTTGTCATACTGTGGTAGTTGTCATACTGTGGTAGTTGTCATACTGTGGTTGTTGTTATACAGTGGTTGTTGTTATACAGTGGTTGTTGTTATACTGTGGTTGTTGTTATACTGTGGTTGTTGTTATACTGTGGTAGTTGTCATACTGTGGTAGTTATACTGTGGTAGTTGTCATACTGTGGTAGTTGTCATACTGTGGTAGTTGTCATACTGTGGTAGTTGTCATACTGTGGTAGTTGTCATACTGTGGTAGTTGTCATACTGTGGTTGTTGTTATACTGTGGTAGTTGTCATACTGTGGTAGTTGTCATACTGTGGTAGTTGTCATACTGTGGTAGTTGTCATACTGTGGTAGTTGTCATACTGTGGTTGTTGTCATACTGTGGTTGTTGTTATACTGTGGTTGTTGTTATACTGTGGTAGTTGTCATACTGTGGTAGTTGTCATACTGTGGTAGTTGTCATACTGTGGTTGTTGTAATACAGTGGTTGTTGTTATACTGTGGTTGTTGTTATACTGTGGTTGTTGTTATACTGTGGTAGTTGTCATACTGTGGTAGTTATACTGTGGTAGTTATACTGTGGTTGTTGTCATACTGTGGTTGTTGTCATACTGTGGTTGTTGTCATACTGTGGTAGTTGTCATACTGTGGTTGTTGTTATACTGTGGTTGTTGTTATACTGTGGTTGTTGTCATACTGTGGTAGTTGTTATACTGTGGTAGTTGTTATACTGTGGTTGTTGTTATACTGTGGTTGTTGTTATACTGTGGTTGTTGTTATACTGTGGCTGTTGTTATACTGTGGCTGTTGTTATACTGTGGCAGTTGTTATACTGTGGTTGTTGTTATACTGTGGTAGTTGTTATACTGTGGTAGTTGTTATACTGTGGTTGTTGTTATACTGTGGTTGTTGTTATACTGTGGTTGTTGTTATACAGTGGTTGTTGTTATACAGTGGTAGTTGTTATACTGTAGTTGTCGTACTGTGGTAGTTGTTATACTGTGGTTGTTGTCACACTGGCAGTTGTCACACTGGCAGTTGTCACACTGTGGCAGTTGTCACACTGTGGCAGTTGTCACACTGTGGAAGTTGTCACACTGTGGCAGTTGTCACACTGTGGCAGTTGTCACCCTGGTGGCAGTTGTCACCCTGGTGGCAGTCTATATGTTCTACAACTGTTTCACATCTTTACAACTTCTAGCAGCTTCATAAATGTAACTATCTTTCATTTACATTTAAATGGTGGCACAAAGAAACTTGTTGAACATTGGTTAATGAAAAATAACCCTTTTTTGCATGTCCATGTGGCTGTGTGGTTAAAGAACTTGCTTCACAACACATGTAGCTATGTGGTTAAAGAACTTGCTTCACAACGCATGTAGTTATGTGGTTAAAGAACTTGCTTCACAACACATGTAGCTGTGTGGTGAAAGAGCTTGTTTCACAACACATGTAGCTGTGTGGTTAAAGAGCTTGTTTCTCAACACATGTAGCTGTGTGGTTAAAGAGCTTGTTTCACAACACATGTAGATGTGTGGTTAAAGAGCTTGCTTCACAACACATGTAGCTGTGTGGTTAAAGAGCTTGTTTCACAACACATGTAGCTATGTGGTTAAAGAACTTGCTTCACAACACATGTAGCTGTGTGGTTAAAGAACTTGTTTCACAACACGTAGAAAACTTGCGTGTTTATATTTATATACTCATACATATGTATGCACACACACATGCACACATACACGGCAGCGTGTTGAAACAAATTTTAGTAATATAAACGGAGCTAATTTATTGAGACATTCACATGAAAAGCCACAGTGTAACTTTATATTTCAGTCTTATAATGTTAGAAAAGTGTAGCCTACTTTCAGGTTTACCTGATGATATGGCTGACAAACATCAATCTTACTTAACCTCAGTAACACCAATTGTACTATGGTGTAGCAGATCATAAAATATGAATTATCATACAGACAAATCACAATTTTCTATGAATATATTTCTTCATTGTATTGTGTTCCTTTTGTTATTTCTGTTTGCCTTTTGCATATATATATATATATATATATGTGAGCAGGTTTGAAATTAGAAAATAGAATAGCTTTCGCCGTATTTTTGACTAAAGGAATTTGAGCCTGATAATGGGGTTTAGAACCCTCAGATAAATGGAAAAAGATGAGTCTTGACGTATATATATATATATATATATATAAATACATAATCGGAGAAAGCTAATAGCGATACTTCGGCCAAATTCCAACTCACTCAACAAACATTAGGAAATACCTGAGTATATTCCTAATTAAACGTTCGGGGTGCTAACTAATTGTATTGTGTGGAAAATTGGCTGTATCATTTCATATGAGATATATCAAATATATCCCTTCCCAGATGACTCGTTTCATTATAAGATTTCTACAAGTTGGGTGAAATTATACCAAATTATGTAGAAGCTTGTATAAGATCAACAGATACTTATTCAAGTGGGCTCTTATAATTCTTCAGTGGGTGCCCAATAGATATTTTCTCGGGCAAAATAACAGAATGAGATACAAGAACAAACAATCAATATTCATATAAAAAAGAGAGTCATACCTTATATCGGGAAAGTTCATATCTGTTGCTCCAAGAGTAAATATATAAATACATAATCGGAGAAAGCTAATAGCGATACTCCGGCCAAATTCCAACTCACTATATATATATATATAGGCTCCCGGTCCACACTGTAAATGTGGTTGGTGTTAGGAAGGGCATCCAGCCGGAGAAAACCTGCCAGAAGCAGTTCTATACGAGCGAGACACGGTCACCCGACCAATCTTGCCTCAAGTGGGACAAACCCGTCTAACCCATGCTAGCGTGGAAGATGGACATAAAACGATGATGATGATGATGATAGGTTATTTAAGTGAGTAACGTATAGTTACTAGAGGCGATGTTGCTCGAAGCATTCGATGCTATTACTGGGCCCGTCTCTCTTTAGGTTGTGAGCCAGGTTTAACCCTTTAGCATTTACATTACTCTATATATACTATTGTATTTTTGCGGTAAAGACTTTATCTTACATAATATCTCACATAATATTGAATCTATGCCATTTCGATATCATTTATGTTCTGAACAATACCTTAATATCAGTATGAGTGGCCAGTTACGACTAGTTTAAACAGATAGAGGTGAGAGAATTCTGGCTGGATATGGCCGGTTTAACTGCTAAAGGGTTAAGGCGGCTGTAGTTAGCAGAGCATATATATTGGATGACTGTTGTAATAGGCAATAAAATTTCATAACAAGCTGCAAATCTGACTTCTTATTGTCACTATATATGAGGTGGCAACATGAATGGATCTGTTATTTTTCTCTAAAAACATTTTTTTCTGATTCTGCCCTCTTCGTCCGTTCATTCTTTCTAATATCTCATTTTGTCTTCCGATGAAGGACTAGCGTCCGAAACGTTGAGACCCTCTTCCTGGTATTTCAAGCTTTAAATTAATATATTCCTCCCATATACCGTACTGATTGTGTTGTTATTTCTGTTTACCGTTTACTTGCATATATATATATGTATATATTTATATATATATATATATGTATATGTATATGTATATATATATATATATGTGTGTGTGTATGTATATATATATATATATATATATATATATATATATATATATATATATATATACATAGAATGATTAGGTATAGAGAGAGAGAAGAGAATATAAAGATGGTCGATACATATATTTAGTTGCCAATAGTTTATGTGTACTCAATACTCGTGCCTACAGGGTTAAATATTAGAGGCGTCAATATTTAGTGGGCGAGAAAAAATAATAAGCAGAGAGATTATAAAGGAAGTAAATACAAAGAGTTTAAAACGTTAAAACATGTTTATATAATTGTGCACCTACGTACGTTTCGCCCTGAGCAGGTTTATCAAGGACATGGAAAGCAAAATAATGTTCAATATAGGTCCTAGGAGGGAATTTACGGTTAAATTGACATCCTCATTCATTTTCTTTTTCACATGCACAGAGAAAATGAATATATATATATATATATAAGCAAAAGGGATATTCAATTTGTTGGTAATTCAGCAAATATAAATGTTTATAACTGATTCAGAGCACTCGACAGTTTTCTGGAGTATAATATTCCACTGGAAAGTGGTCATGGAGGTGCCACGGCAAAAAAGCACCCAGCCCTCACTGTAAATGAGGTTGGTGTTAGGAAGGGCATCCAACTGTAGAAATCAAGCCAGAATCAGTTCCCGTCCCACCCTTGCAAGCAGGGAAAAAGTGGACATAAAATGAAATGAATATATATATATATATATATATATATATATATATATATATATATATATATATATATATATATATATATTGTGTTAGCCATAGTTACCTATAATAATTAGACCACAAAGATAGAAGCAGCTTTCAACTCAGATCACTTTAAACTGACATAAATCTTAACTTTACATGACTATGATATATAACTGAACATGTTTGTGAAAGCTACGTTGTTGCTGTAGATAGTTGTAACACACTATATCTAACATGAAAATATTCTGTCAAAGTATTTTCTTTTCTATCCAAATCCGGCCAATTAGATTAGTGGGTTGCGGAGAAAAATTTCCAACTTATATGTATGTAGATAGTAGGGTATCCAGGTGTAAAACATTACTTCAAGATGTCCGTCCGGTCCAACCAGTGACTGCACGGAAAAGTCGATATAAAAAGGAGGGTGATAATGATGATATATATATGTGTGTATATATATATGTGTGTATATATATATATATGTGTGTATATATATATATATATATATATGTGTATGTATATAGTTGACATTAACTACCCTGATATTGATTTTCTTACTGAAGAGCAATGGATGACTGCTGATAGTATAATAGATGCTGTTCAATAGAGGAGAAAAAGATGCAAGGCCTGCACATAATTGCTTCTATGCAGATGCACTTGGAGGGTGTAGCAAAAACATACTTGTTCAATACACTGATTTTTCAGGTCCAGGCGAATAACTATCAGGTGTGTTGCAGTGCTTGGACTGGCATAGTGTCTACACTACTGTTGAGAGGTAGAACCGTGCACAATTTATTCAAACTACCTGTTCCACTAACAGAGACCAGTGTATGTAATGTGTATGGCTCATCTGACCATGCCAATTACTTACAGAACCAGGATCTCATAATACTGGATGAGGCTTCTGTGATTCCTTCTTATGCAATTCATGCCATTCACAAGTGTCTTCAAGACATCACTGGTATCAATGAAGTGTTTGGAGCAAAGGTTTTGCTCTTTGGTGGTGACTTCATACAACAGCTGCCAATATTACCAAGGAGTACCCATGAAGCCACATTAGAAATATGCCTTAAAAACTCCTATCTGTGGTACTTCTTTCAACATTTTACATTAAACAATATCAGTAAGAGAAGATCAGAGAGAGTTTTTGAAGTTGCTGCTACATCTTGGCAATGGTACAACACCTTCAGTTGAAGGACTGCATTTGAATGAAGATGATGAAGTGATCATATGTAAATGATTCTTTAGTGAAACAAACTTTCAGCGATACAATACAATACAAGAGTAGAGAATGGAAGTGATTTTATCTCCCAAGAATGCAGATTGCCTATTAATCAATGAAGAGGTTCTCTGACAAATCCCTAGTAGCAACCATACATATTACAGAACAGATATAGTGCTTACTGATGAGCCTACAGAGGTGGACAAATGTTAAACTGAATTTCTGAGCTCACTTACACCTTTAGGGATGCCGCCTCAAAACTCCGATTAAAAGCAGGATCATTAATAATGCTTCTATGGAATATTTCAAACAGATATTAAGATCATTTTAAGACCAGTTGCAATTTAATTGAAATAAATCACGTGAATAAAAAAAATTGAGTATATTCTCTATATCGTTTTGTGTATATTGATTGTATATAATGTAAAGTAATTGATAAAATATTGTATAATGAGGAATGTGCAATTATATATTAATCTTGTAATTTCGATAGAATTAAACATACAAATGAATGATATGTGTATTAAGTATTGTATTGATTCTTATTGTTATTGTATGTTTTTGTATCATTTATTGCACAGGCAACAAGATTTATATGCAATAGAAATGCAAATCATCCTTTCTTTCTTAAATTGCTCCTTTTAATTTTTTCATCAATGGAATTTCCACAGCTCTCACTACTATATATATATATATATATATATATATATATTATATATCATGGAAATGTTCCAAATGAAGATGTATTTGTCTTCCTGTCCATCAAGTATGAAGTGTAACATTTATGTGTATTTAAACGTTTCATGCAGAAATTGTGAAATTTTTTGTTCAACAAGATTGATTACTTCAGAGTTTTGTGTTTAATGCTTCTTTATAAGAACAGCTTTTAACAATGATTTTCTCTTCCCCTGGTGTGTTTGTCTAACAAAGTGTTATGTCATCTGCGCGAGAAAGGTGATTAAACATCAAGTTAACCCTTCAGCATTTAAACCATCTATATCTGGCCAGAATTACAAAGAAATGAATATCGAAAGAAACTGAACAAATAATGTTCTTTTAATTACTGTTTCCTTCACTTTTTATCTCTTTATTTTAACATGAGCTTTGTTTTTTGATGAAATCTTTTGAGATCAGCTAACTTCACCCTTTAGCATTTAAATTGGCCACATGCAGTCAGAATTCTCTTACCTCTTTCTGTTCAAACTGTCTGTAACTTGCTACCCATACTGATGTTAAGGTATTGTTACCAAAATAAATAATATCAAAATCTCATAGATTCGACATTGTGAAGTAAAGCCTTTACTGTGAAAATATTATAGTAAATATAGAGTAATGTTAAAGGGTTAAAGAGCTCTTGGCATAAAACAGGATTTTTCAAAGGATTAGGGAGTTTCTATTATAAACATTTTAGTGATGATTTATTTAGTATTTTTAAAACTTTGTATAAATTTAGTACAGCTACAACAAAACAAAAAACAACAAAAATCTAAAATAAAAAAAGACCCCCCCCCCCCCCAACCTCTCATATCTTATGTTATCATTTCATGTGAAATATAGCCACCATATTGATGGGTCTTAGCTGTCAGATCAATATTCACTGATCTGCTGTTCAGTTGGTGGATGGTGATGACTCTAGAATTGAATCAAATACTTCAACCCGTAATTCACCCCAGTGCATTACTGGTGCATTATTTTATCGACCCCCATAAGGATGAAACGGAAAGCTAACCTCGGCAGGATTTGAACTCAGATCGTAAAGGGACGTAACTATATGCCACAAAGCATGTCTGATGCTCTACCAATTCTGCCAATCCACTGCCCTGGATGGGTGTAATAAGAATTCTTTTAATTTTAAGGGTAGTTAAATTATAGGTTTGGTTAGAATTTCAAAGATGAAATTTATATATTTTTCCTACGAGTTTTGATGTCTGTGTTTTGAATAAAATGGCTTTGACAACCATCGTAAATTCTTTTCTGTGTTAGCTTACATCTAACCCTAACCCCTAAAACAGGGGTGTGCAACAGACGGCCCACAGGCCACAATCCGGCCCGCCAGACCAGTCAGAGTGGCCAGCGATGACTGTTTTTAATTTTTGCCTTGTAGGCTTATTTAGAATTTTTTTCGTAACCGTAATACTTCTGTTAGTTGACCTATACTAAAGGGCTTCACTGATAGGGTTATGTGTGTTATAATTTCCCAGTTCCCAGTGTTTAATAAATATTAATGGCCCTAATAGTTGTTCCAGTGTTCAAAAGTGGCCAATGGAATATGTTGCACACCCCTGCCCTAAAGACTGTTGTCCGATGCTCCACCGATACTACTAATCCACCGCCCTTAGCAAAATATTGCTCTGTACGGCACTAAACTTGATCCTGGGTAGAAGTCTGTCATGCGATACCTTGTATTGACTCTCCTATCAACATTATTGATCCTGGGTAGAAGTCTGTCATGTGATACCTTGTATTGACTCTCCTATCAACATTATTGATCCTGGGTAGAAGTCTCTGTCATGTGATACCTTGTATTGACTCTCCTATCAACATTATTGATCCTGGGTAGAAGTCTCTGTCATGTGATACCTTGTATTGACTCTCCTATCAACATTATTGATCCTGGGTAGAAGTCTCTGTCATGTGATACCTTGTATTGACTCTCCTATCAACATTATTGATCCTGGGTAGAAGTCTCTGTCATGTGATACCTTGTATTGACTCTCCTATCAACATTATTGATCCTGGGTAGAAGTCTCTGTCATGTGATACCTTGTATTGACTCTCCTATCAACATTATTAATTATTCTATTATGAATTGAAATTAATTTAAAAGGAATTAAAATTTTTAAGTAAATATCTAAACAAGTTTATTTACAAATGACATGTTTGAACTTGTCAAAGCAAAATACTGTCACCAAATTATGTGTGTGTATGCATATATGTATGTGTATGTATGTGTGTGTGTGTGTGTGTGTATATATATATATGAGAGAGAGAGAGATCGTTTGAAAAACACATAGTATTTTGTATTTATATGTATATATACATATGCTTGTATATGTATATATGTGTAGAAATATATATATATATATATATATATACACACACATATACATAGAAATAGCCTTGAGAATTCAAAATGCATTTAAACTGGCCATATCTGGCCAGAATTCTCTCGCCTCTCTCTGTTCAAACCGGCCATAACTGGCTGCACATACTGACATTAAGGTAGTGTTCTCAAAATCTCATAGATTTGATATTGTGTGAGATAATTATGTAAGATAAAGCCTTAACCACAAACATAGAATAGTATATATAGAGTAATGCGAATGCTAAAGGGTATACATTTATATGCAGTTTTCAACTTTTGACTATCAGACTAATGCAAGTAATTCAAAAGCTCTTTTTATCTTTTTTTTAACCATTAAACCGTGACAGTTCGTAAAACATTGTTTGTGTTTAAAAAAGCCTAAGACGCAACACAAAAATCAAACAATAATTAACAAACCACATTTGAAACAAGTTCTTATTGGTAGATATATTCTGGACATGACCTGCTTTATTGGCATCTGTTTTGTGCCTTTCAAAAGATTTTATAGAAAAGCTGCATTTCAGGTTGGTTATATTTCATCCCCTGGGTCTTTAGGTTTGCATACAAGTGCTCAGTTAATATTATTTAGGAGGAAATATTTCACTGTTTAATTTGTGTTTCAAATATTTTAATACAAACCTCTTAGGTTTTATCTTTAACTACAACAAATGTTAATAAATGTAATATAGCACTGGTGAAGTTAGTTTCTATTCTGTTTTCCAAAGAAACTGCTTGTCTAAAAACTGATCTCTTTATGTTTATATCTCTGCTTTAAAACTTAACATATGCAGACAGATTCAGTAACCACTCTCAGAGGAACAATTGGCTTTTGGTTTTTTAGGCATTCACTTGTATATATATATATATATGTATCTATGTATCATCATCATCTTATGTCTGCTTTTCCCTGCTTGCAAGGGTGGGACAGGTCCTATTCAGCACAGCATCTCTCCACTTGTCATGGTCTTTCGTCATCTTCTCCACGAGTTTCAGTGATCTGAGGTCTGCTCTCAACACCTCCACCCATGTCTTTCGTGGTCTACCTCTTCTGCGTCTTCCTTCTACTGGGATATCTTGGCATTTCTTTACCCAGCAGTCATTCCCCATGCACATCACATGTCCATACCATATATATATACACATATAGATAGTTAGATAGAGAGAGAGCAAGTTTTGTTTTTGTAAAAGTGAGCAAGGTTTTGAAAATAAGGTAGTAACATGTGCTTATGCAGTAAATAAAGTTAGTCTGTTAATGGGGATTTTTAATAACCCTCTGAATGGAAAAAGGACGAGTGTTGACATGTATGGGACATGAACCCACATCTTTGGTTTGCCGGACCACTGTGATACCATTACAACAATACACCACCTATCCTCCTCCTTCCATATATATATATATGGTGGCAAATTGACATAGTTGTTAGAATGTCAAATAGAATGCTTTATGGTATTTATTCCAGATCTCAGCTCTCCAAGTTCAAATCCTGCGAAGGTCAATTTTGCTTTTGATCCTTTCAAGGTTGATAAAAAATAAAGTACCAGTCTCGTACTGGGGTCGATTCTTCCTCTCTCTCTGGAAGAAATCTGCTGTACTCAGGCCTAGAGAGGGATGGGCTCCGCCCAGCTTTTAATGCCCAAGAAATGCCATATGTCAATACAACACCCTCTACTTTGTCAAATAAATTCCGAAATAATAATGACGGATTTGAATTTCATATATATGATCTCACATGGAATAGTCCTCTTATCATTTCTTCTATTGTCTTATCTGAACCTGATCTGAATATTTGGCCCCTTTATCCAAATAGAGTATTCATTTGTTAAAACATGTCAAGAAGAGTAATATTTACATTATTATTTGACTTGTAAAGGGCGGTGGATTGGCAGTATCGGTTGAGGGTTGGACGCCATGCTTTGACGCATAGAGTTACGGCCCTTGCCATTCTGAGTTCAAATCCCGCCGAGGTTAACTTTGCCTTTCATCCTTACGGGGTCGATAAAATAAAGTACCAGTAATACACTGGGTAATTGCTGGCCTTGTACCAAAAGTAGAAACAATTATTTGACTTGTTAGAAACAACAGTCAAATCAACCTTAAACCAAATCCTAATATCTTTAAAAAAGATGGACACAAGATAATAAGAATCTGACATATTTGCCTGAATGAAATGAATGATGGACATGGCTGGAATACACGGATCATAAGTCTACATAATCAGGGCCGACTTGGAGCTAAAAAACAGTTTATATAGATATATATATTATAAGAACAGATTAAAGTTTAAGCAAAGAGTTGCTGCTTTCATCCTTATTTGCAAAGCAGTCGGACACCATGCTTTGCAGCATAGAGTTACAACCCTTTCCATTATGAGTTCAAATCCCGCCGAGGTTAACTTTGCCTTTCATCCTTACAGGGTCAATAAAATAAAGTACCAGTAATGTACTGGGGCGATTTAATCGACTTTCCCCTCCCCCAAATTGCTGGCCTTGTGCCTAAAGTAGAAACAATTATTATTATAATATATATTTATATATATATATGTCTGTGTGTGTATTTAAAGCAGGTACAGGATACCGCTACATATAAGTAACTAAAAGAGTGGCATTGGTATAAAACATTGTTTCAAAACACCTTGTCCAGCCCGTGCCAACATGAAGTGGATATGAGAAAGATGATGATGATGATATATGCAGACTCATAATCATCATCATCATCGTCAACACCATTTAACGTCCATTCTTCCATGCTGCATATATACAGGTTCACTTCTTTGTAGCGAAGAATATAGACAAACACACGTACACACACACACACAAGCACACACACACACACACACATGCACTCATTCAAGCACAACCACATCTACATAGACACTCACATTATAAACAACTTGGTCTTAGTCCTTCCTTTTAAAACACACAGCAAACTTCTGCCAGCATGGTCAACATGATCCAGTGCTTCTCTCACCTGTCCAACTGGTTCTTGAGTATCTCAAGTCCTTTGCTTTCTCATGTCCATACATAGAGGAGCATAGAAACAGTGACCAGCATATGTACTGAAACACTCAAGTATTCAGACACAGATATGGATTTATACGAATAAATATGTTTGTCTAAACGTTCTTGTACAAACATGTTCGCATAAATATATGCAAGAAAACTTACACAAAATATACACAGTTGGGCGTCATCATCATCATCATCAACGTTTAACATCCGTGTTCCACGCTTGCATGGGTTTGGACGGGGGTTTTCCCACTTGAGGCAAGAGTGATTGTCTTGCTCGCATAGGACTGTCTATGTATACATACATATACAATATATATGAAAATATTTGTGTGTGCACTGAACTGTATATATGTAAGTGTATATGTGCAAGAAGGCATACACAAACATATACATACCAAAAATTGCATACTTGCATACACATGAAAGTATGTATACACATGCACACATAAAAGCATATAGTCACACATTTATACACAATGGACATTCACACATACATAAAATGTACATCACACACACACAATATTACCTTTGTGTGCATACACATGAAAGTATACACATGCACACATTTATACACTGTGTACAGATTCACGCATATATTAAAATGTACATTGCATACACACACACACACACACACTCACACACCAGATTCACACATACATAAAAATGTACATTGCACATACATACACAATATATATACCTTTGTGTAAATACACAGGGAAATGCATTAAACATGTAAATAAATGTTAAAGAGCAACATTGAATGTGTCCATTAAACATCTTTAAAAGGCGCGCTGTATTTTCAAAGACAAAAATTGTTTGAATTTTTGTATTTCTCTGCAAATAATGGTTAATTTTTAAATATGCATCACTCTCTTATCAAACTTTATCAGTTGGAGTATGGATTATGTATGACTTAACCCTTTAGGATTTAAACCGGCTGTATCTGGCCAGAATTCTCTCCCCTCTTTCTGTTCAAACCGACTGTAACTGGCTGCTCATACTGATGTTAAAGTATTGTTCTCAAAATAGATATCAAAACCTCATAGATTCGATACTCAGTGAAATAATTATGAGGTAAATACTTTACCATGAAATATAATAGTATATATGTATGCATGCCCTCGTGTGCTGCAAGCAGTGCGTTGAGCTGGTGCTTATCCCAGTTTCATGGCGTGAAATGACTGAGTACAGGACCCCCCCCCCCCCCCCCCCCTCTGAACAGGATGCCAGTTCATTGCAGTGTTAAACCTCCAGCTATTGCCTCTCTCTCTCTCACTCTCCCCATATCTCGTATACACCTGGT
>OZ024758.1:2239308-2244308 GCA_964016885.1 Eledone cirrhosa
GACCATAACCCACCAGAGTACTTGATATTTGGGGTAGTAGAGTGGGTAATATATAAAGATTCAGGACCCCGATGGCTGAGCTCCAGCCGTTTCGACAGCTAGATCGAAACGGCTGGAGCTCAGCCATCAGGTTCCTGAATCTTTATATATATATAATGGAGACACATGGCTTAGTGGTTAGAGCATTGGCCTTGCAATCGAAAGGTTCTGAGTTCAATTCTCAGACTGGGTGATGTGTTGTTTCCTTGAGCAAGACACTTTATTTCACATTGCTCCAGTTTACTCAGCTGTAGAAATGAGATGATAGGGACTGGGGTCCCTATCATTACACTGCAGAGTGGTCATGTAGGCGCCACGGAAAAAAAGCACCCAGCACTCACTGTAAATGAGGTTGGTGTTAGGAAGGGCATCCAGCTGTAGAAATCAAGCCAGAATCAGTTCCCGTCCCACCCTTGCAAGCAGGGAAAAGTGGACGTAAAAATGATTATGATGATGATATATATATATATATATATATGATTACATTAATTATTTTGTCTGACGAATGAATTAGATATTCCTTGCAAGAACCATCTAGTTTCTTGAAACCTTCGGTACTGAAATAATTATATTGTGTTGTTTATTATGTAATTAAATAGCTCTGTACGATACATAGAGCACTCTTTTTTCCTTTACCTTTGCTATGGAAATTCTTAACATATATATATTTACGTTTTTTCTGTTCTTTATCTTTGCAGGGTATAAAAAGCAACCTATTGGTTCCTTCTGCTTAGTCTGTGATAGTTACAATGGTAAGTGCTGCTGCTGTTTAGCATATTCTATTTGATAGAATTATTTTCTATTGTATTTTTTTAATATATTTTTCATTTTTTTCTAATCTGGAATGTTATTTTTTTTCTCCTTCCACTCTGGTGGGTTTTATGGATGTTTTGAATGTTTAGGAAAATAGAAGAGGAAAAATGGATAGGAAAGTTAATGAACCGTTTTAAAAAAAAGAAGAAATTCTAGTATTTATTTCAGTTTAATGTAGTTTGTTTGGAAATGTAGAGACAACATTGATTTATGTCTACTAGAGTCTTTGCTAGATGGGGAGATATAGAGAGAACAGTTTTGGTTTGAACAGTCACCAGAGAACTGCTCCGATGTGTCTGTGTAGTGTTGTGAGGGAGATTGAAGTGACTGTTCTCAGCTTTAGGAAGAAGGTTTTTTTTCTCTTTTTTTTTTTTGTTTTAGTTGAAAATTTCCATATGAAAAGTAGGGGAATTCTTGTGTTAAAGAAGTCATATTGTATAAATGGAATTTGTATAAAGAAAAGAAAAATGCAAATTGCATAGATAGAATTAAAATTGGTAAAAATCATGTAATTTGTGTGAATGGGATTGGTGGTGAAAACCAAATTATGTTGATACCAATTGTGAAAGGGAATATAATGGGAGAGGGGGGGGGGGAGGGGCATACAGAAACTTTCATGCTGTGTTCATTAGAATTTAGTTGTTGGGGTGTCATATTTAATCTACAGATATTGGGAAATATATGCTCTTAGCTTTCCCTAATTATTGAACCAATAAACCTTCTTATTTCTCCAGGGTCTTATATTGATAATATTCATTACAACACTGCAAAGACATTAAATACTTGATCTTTTAGGTTAATTACTCAAGTCTCATTAGTTTCAATGTTATCTTCATATTTTCATCTCCTCTTAGAGCTTTTATTGATTGTTTCATACCATTTTGATTGTGTTAAATGGTTCCTACTCTTCCTTTTTCTCTAGTCTTGTTACTACAGACGATTATATTTCATATATGAGATGTATTCAAAAAATATCCGACCTTTGGGCATAAAAATCCAAAACAATATTGTTCATACATTTCACAAATTTTATTTAATCACCTTCAAAATACTCCTTGGGAGTTCACACACTTGTTCCAGTGGTTCTGCCAGTGCTGGTAACACCTCTGGAACACCTATGGAGCTGTGCCATTGCTTTTTGCATAATTTCCTCTTGCGACTTAAATTACTTCTTTTTCAGTGTGGTTTTCAGATTGGGGAAGTGTCAGAAGTCACTCGGTGCCAAGTTGGGAGAGTAGGGTGTCTGTTAAGCAAGGGGTGTGTTGTTCTTGACCAGGGCAGCTTGGATTATGTAGGCAGAATAAGCTGTCACATTGTTGTGAAGTTGCCAACTCTTCCCTGCCTATTCATTTTGCCGCTATCGACACACAACACAAATTTCATTGATAGTTTTGTTTATTGATAAGTCTAATCTTGGATATATCAGCTCCAAATGTTGTCTGTAATGTTCTGTGTTTAAAGTGAACTTTAAAAGATATCCATGTCTTAATGGCTATGAATGAGACAAAGATATCAATGTTTCTTTCAGCTGATGGGAAATTGAAAGGTGTTCGGCTTTTATGTAATTCAACTGTTTAAAATGGAAATGAAGTGCTTTAGAGTAAAATCAATTGAGAATATGAGTTGAATGTAAAAAAAACGGCTCCGTGACCTTATAGTTAAGATGGTATGGATGTTTTAAAGTGATAATCCTTTTGTTGTCAGACTTGAAAGACTGGAAAAAAGGCAGGTGTAAAGATAAATTGATTACACCTAAGGTAGAACTCCTTTTCACAGATTCGTCTCCGAGATAGGTTCCATTTTGAACAGCTGACTGACGTTAATTTTGGTTATTTTCAGTATATTTCTAAACTAATTTCATATTTTCTATGTATTAAATTGAGTTAGTCGAGGAGCAGTTTTCACAATTGTTCCATTGTAATTTGAGATTTGATTATAAACGATAATCCTTAATGATTTTCAGATAATTCTTCACGATTTGAAGGAATTCTTTCTGCTCTTCTTATAGCAACATTAATACTACTAGCAGAAAAAACCACCCTCTGGTGTGTGTAGTGTGCATATTGATATTATATGCATGTAGATATGATACTTCAAATGAAAATTAAATTGACAATATCCACAGAAATTGAAGAGAGACTGTGTTACACTGTCTTCTGTAATCAGTAAAGTAATCCATGATACATTTAAAAAAGACAATATCATATCTAAACTGCATTACAGTGAAATGTTATGAAAACAGAAAAGGAGAAAATTAGCGATGGAAATATAAATGTTATGATATAATGATGCAAATATATGAAAGTTTACATATCGATGTGATATAGCGTATGGCGAAGTGTTATGATATAACGGATGCTAACAGAAGTGTTGACATTTGAAAATTTTAAATAGAAGTGAGTCTTGAAATAAGCAATACATTTTATATATAAAGAATATTTATGTTTAATTAAGAGCTAAGAAATTTAGTAGATAAATTACATAATATTCATTCATGATTCAAAGCAATCCAACTTATTTTAATAACGTGTTGTGAAAAAATAACCCCGACACAGTCTCGCAGTTCACCAATCATTATATATAAAATAGTGAGACTTTTTTGATAATTCTTCACAATTTGAAGGAATTCTTTCTTTTATTGAGATTTAATTATTAATGATGCCCTTAACAATTTTCATGTGATTCTTCAGAATGTGAAGGAATTCTCTCTGCTCTTTCTATAGCGATATTGATACTATAACATTACCTTTCAGTGCAGCCATAAATCCTAAAACTATTAAGATTTATTATCGACCACTTTTGTGCAATTTAGATTTCCGTTAAATCTAACTTATTGGCTTCTACAGACTCCTTTGCTTCCAAGCAAATGGCTTGAAAGCCTAAACTTTAAGTAAATCTTACAAGTAATTATACTTTTAATCATTAGATATGAATATATATTATGTTAGCATAGAAAATTGGAGGTAAAAAGAATGTTCACACACACACACACACACACATATATATATACATTGACACGTGTGTATGTGGTGTTTAGTGTTTGGGTGGTGTTTAGTGTGTGTAGTGTGTGTGTGTGGTGTGTTTGTGTCTAGTGTGTGCAGAGAGTGTGGCATATGTATTATGTGTGTGTGTGTCTGTGGGGTGTGTGTGTGTGTGTGTACATAGCCAAATTGTCAAGAATTTTATCAACCTACCTATCTTTCTCTCATATCACCCCCCCCCATGCCCCCCCTCCCCCCTCCACAGTTATCACCATTCAGTTACTCTATCATCAATATGTTTATCTAACATGTTATTGTTGTAATAATGTAGTCTCTATTATTACCATTATTATCTCCATCCCTCCTAGATGTAACCTGTTCAAGCAATACTGGTCTTCATTGATATTCTGTCTGCAACTCTTCAATAACTTTCTCTGCTTCTGGGAGTGGCCACAGTTTTTTTAAAAATTATTTTTCTTTTCTTTTTACTTTTTTTTATAATTATTATTATTTTTATTATTTTTTGTGTGGGGTGGGATGGCGGGGCGGCAGGGGGGGGGGTCTACAAATAAGAAGCTGATTCACATAAATACAAAAATAGATGAGCTGTGATTCTGTGAAATATATCAGTTCTGATCATGAGGAAGCTGAAGTAATATAATGCGATATCAATCTCAATCAGAAGTATTAGTGTGTTGTGTGAGAGGTAGTGAGAGGTAGTGACAGATAGAGGTAGTGAGAGGTCGGTAGAGTGAGATAGAGATAGAGGTAGTGAGAGGTCGGTAGAGTGAGAGATAGGTAGAGTGAGATAGAGAGGTAGTGAGATAATGAGAGAGGGAAACAGGATAAGAGATAGAAAGGGATATACACATATATATATATGTATATATATATATATCATCATCGTTTTATGTTTTCCATGAGTTGCCCTGTTGTGGGCAATGTTAGGTCAGGTAACTGTGTCTTGCTCAGACAGAACCGATTTCTGGTTTAGTTTCTACAGCTGGATGCCCTTCTTAGCACCAACCTCATTTTGTGAGTACTGGTTGCTTTTTGTTGTGACACCTACACAACCACTTTACAGTGTGTACTAGGTGTTTTTTATTGACTCCTACACAACCACTTTACAGTGTGTACTGGGTGCTTTTTGTTGACTCCTACATGACC
>OZ024758.1:2246808-2356808 GCA_964016885.1 Eledone cirrhosa
AGGTGAGGGAACTCTGGCCGGATATGGCCTGTTTAAATACTAAAGGGTTAAAGTTGCATTGGTTAGTTGACTGCTTTGAGGGATGAGACTTTTGTCTGTGATGAAGAAACTAAGCATCTTAATTCTTAACTTGCTATAACTCTTGAAATCATATTGAAAAGTATTTTTGAAAAGTACAAAACGGCAATATGACTACATGTTAAAATACGTCATATAATATCTCACATAATATCGAATCTATGAGATTTTTATATTATTTTGAGAACAATACCATAACGTAAGTACGTGCAGTCGGGTTATGGCCAGTTTGAACAGAAAGAGGTGAGAGATTCTGGCCGGATACGGCCGGTTTGAATGCTAAAGGGTTAAATTGACCCCAGCACATTACTGGTTCTTTATTTTATCAACCCTGTAAGGATGAAAGACAAAGCTAACTTCGGTGGGATTTCAACTCAGAACGTAAAGGAATGCAACTCTGTGCCGCAATGCAGGGTGTCTGGTGCTCTACCGATACTGCTAATCTACCACCTGTTGATATAATGAGATTATGACCTAGCGTGATATCTAAACTATGTTGTCATTGTATTAATTGATTAAATATTGTCTGGACATTGACAACTACCAGATCAGTCTGTGCATATGAAAACTAGAAATCCCAAGTGTATTCCATTGTTATTAAATACAATAACTACAATCCCGCCGAGGTTAGCTTTGCCTTTCATCCTTTCCGGGTTGATGAAATAAAGCACCAGTAATGTACCGAGAGAGATTTAATTGGCTTTGCCCTCCCCTAAAATTGCTGGCCTTGTGCTTAACTCAGAAACTGTAATTGAGTAAGGTCGGTACATTATTTAGAGTTTCCTGCTACAATAGTTACTATATTCTCTTTGGTTTTGTTTATTGAATAATAGGTCATCAGGTTTGTCAAGGTTTTTAGCTACTGAACATAATGCAAAATCAATGACTGTCATTGCTGATTTGTGGAGTTGTATCAAGCAGCTGGTGTTGTATGTTGTCTGGTGTAAGGTGTATTAAGGTATCAACCAGGGAGTCTATTGTTAAGATTGCTCTACTGCCTTTCTTTAGCAAGGATGGGTATTCAGGTTGCATCTGACCAATGGCTACTGTAGAGCGTCAGACACCTTCACCATGCTTTGTGGCATAGTTACGGCCCTTTACGTTCTGAGTGCAAATCCTACCTAGGTTAGTTTTGCTTTTCATCCTTATGAGGTCGATAAAATAAAGCACCAGTAATGCACTGAATCGATTTAATTGACTTTCCATGCTCCTTCAAATTGATGACCTTGTGCCTAAATCAGAAACCAATATAAAAGGGACTGTGTTGAACAAGATTGAGAGAACTAAGGTTGGAGTGTTTCCTATTTGGCTTTAGCGAAAGTATCACTGATGTGTGAGTGGAGCGGGAAGTGCTGCCTTTTAGTAAAGGTGGTTGATAGTGGCAAATATTGGGTCAACTTTCAATATGTGGCTGTAGACTGGAGATCACAACTGATAAAGGGCAATTGCACGTGTGGTAGTCATGACAATCTCTGATTGGTTGTCTTGGTGGGACAATTTTATTTCACTATCATCATCATCATCATCATCATCATTTAACCTTTGCATTTACATTATTCTATATTTAGGTGGATTGGCAGTAGCGGTAGAGTGTCGGACACCATGCTTTTCAGCATAGAGTTACGGCCCTTTACTGTCCGAGTTCAAATCTATGAGATTTTGATATTATTTATTTTGAGAACAATACCTTAACATCAGTATGAGTGGCAAGTTACAGCTAAACGGTGATGATGATGATATAAATAGCTGAAAACAATTTATCAATCCACAATAGAATCACGATAAAGTATAAAATATTCACGTGAAGTTTGATCAATTTTTATCTATTAATCAATCATTTACGTTTTATTTTGGATCTGACTAAATTAGTTTTCTGTAAAAACATTCACATATGTTCGCCAAATGCAGAACTAATAATACACCCATATTTCAAGGAATTGTCAGCTATTATTGGGGATCATGTTTGAAATTAATTCTGTAGTTGTGTAGGATTATATAATAAAATTATTTTAATATTCTTTTTTGTAACTAATTAGTCCTTTATTTAAAATATATTTTTATATACCTTTTAATTATTTTTTGGTATCAAAATGATTTAGGTTTAGAAGTTCTATGTATCAGGTTGGGACTAAATCCCCAAAGATTTCAATGAAAAGAAAACAAACTTGAGCAATAAAAATATACAGTTCAGTTAGAAAATTGTAGAAACTTGAAGCTAAAGGTATTAGTTAACCCTTTAACATTTACATTACTCTATATATACTATTGTATGTTCACAGTAAAGGCTTTACCTCACATAATATCTCACATAACATTTACATTACTCTATATATACTATTGTATGTTCACAGTAAAGGCTTTACCTCACATAATATCTCACATAACATTTACATTACTCTATATATACTATTGTATTTTCACAGTAAAGACTTTACCTCACATAATATCTCACATAACATTTACATTACTCTATATATACTATTGTATTGTCACAATAAAGGCTTTATCATATAATTATCTCACATAATATCAAATCTATGAGATTTTGATATTATTTATTTTGAGATCAATGCCTTAACATCAGTATAAGCAGCCGGTTACAGCTAGTTTGAACAGAGAGAGGTGAGAGAATTCTGGCCAGGTATGAGCTGACCAGGTTGTTTTTAGATATAGGATGACCAGGTTGGAGATATGAGGAAAATTTTGTTGCCACCAAATATTTTTCCATGATAAGCTTGGCTAGTCTCGCTTGGCGATCCAGCCGCATCAGTTGGAGATGGTTGTTTCTGACAGGAGCCGCTGGAAGGAGTGTTTGAGGACTCTGCCCCCATAACCCTCTCAGGAAATAGTGGGCAAAGAAGAAGAAGTGATTGTTTTAGTTTCAACACGTTAGATCGTCATTTTCCAAAAAGCTACACCTCCTAACATCATCATCATCAATTTACGTCCACTTTTCCCTGCTTGCAAGGGTGGGACGGGTCCTCTTCAACACAGCATCTCTCCATTTGTCATGATTCTTCATCATCTCCTCCGTGAGCTTCAGTGATCTGAGGTCAGCTCTCACCACCTCCGCCCATGATTTTCGTGGTCTTCCCCTACTGCGTCTTCCCTCTGCTGGGAATAAATTCTCAGTAACCTTTTAAATAAAAAAAAAAAAAGGGAAGATTTTGTTAAATTTACATTGTATTTAAGCAAACTACTGGCTAATATATAAAATGTAAGTGATATTAGATTGTATAAGTACGCATTTATAATGGGAAATGTTGCCTGATAGACTTATTGTTCCTTTGTTTTTCTGTCCCAAATTGTTGTTCATAATATAATTTACAAAATCTGATGGCAGCAAATTGGCAAAGTTGCACAGCATTGGACTTGGCAGAGTTTAATGAGAAAGCAATGTGTTCAGCTGTGGCGGAACCTCATCTAGCCAAGCTTTGTAACTGACACTCTTGTCGACATGACAAGAAAAATCAGTGAAGGAAAGAAAGAATAAAAATAATTTGATATTGAAATTGTAACAAGTAGACAATTATTGTTAGTGGACACAGAATTATTATCACAGCTGATAGATTAAATCAAATTACAAACTATAATTTGTCACTAACAATAGTTTATGTAACTCTGATTATATCTCTGATTATATTCTCTGATATAAATTCTCTGATATAAATATTAAACTTTCGAAATATTACTAATTCTTACATTTTAAGGTAGACATTTATGAGTTATTTATTTTAATGTAAATATATTTTAACCCTTTATCATTTACATTACTTTATATTTACTATTATATTTTCACAGTAGAGGCTTTACCTCACATAATTACGAATATGGGATTTTGATATTTATTTTGAGAACAATACCTTAACATCAGTGTGTGTAAATTCTGAAGCTGAATAACAAAGACTATGTATATTGTGTAGATTCTGAAGCTAAATAACAAACAGTTGTTGTCAGTTTGTGTAGATTCTGAAGCTAAATAACAAATACAGTTGAAAAGTGAATTCTATGAAGCTTATGTTAATATGTAGAGTTTGGATTCTGTTTTTAACCTGTGAGGAAATCTAACTTAATTAATCTAACACTGTGGAAAGATTGTATTATTTCTTCTTTTGTTATTTCTGGATCTCAAGACTGTTATAGTTATTTATAGGGCATAATCTATCTTAGTTCTATTTTTGTATCTTTTACAGTTTACAAATGTTGTAATAAAACAGATGTAAAATCAATAAGATGATATTTTGATTTAAATATGTTTTTTTTAGATAGTTTTTATAATTTCAACAACAACTTAAATTCTTTTACAAATTGTTCAAGTTGGATGAAAAAAATATGATATATGAAAGTAAACGATACAATTTTTTGAGTGATATTAGAGTTTTTTTAAGACTTGGTTACTATACAAAAACTAGTTTCTTTACAATCTAGCACCTGCAAGATATTTTATCGAGACAGTGAAAGAGTTAATCTATGATATTTTATTCAATATTTATTGATCTTTAACTATTGTGTATATATTATGCAATAGTAATTTTTTTAAATTGTTATCTATTCAGATAATTAAAGTTTAGTGTATGTAATGTATACTTGTCCATGAACATGTACTGGAGGAATCTTTTGTAATACAATTCTTTGCATAGCAAATAATTTATAAATCTCTTGTAAGGAGATATTCTTTCTCTTTTATTGTTTGTTTGTATTGTGAATCTCTATATAAACTTCAATGAAATGAATGATTTAATTATGTAGTTGAAGTTGTACAGCAGATGTCTTTTGGCTTGTCTGTTGTTGATGTCTTTTGGTCTGTCTGTAGTTGTTCTCTGTTGAAGGTAGAAAGATTTCTATGTTTCTGTGACATAAGTGCAAAATACTGAGCAGAGATTTATATTAACCCTTTAGCATTTATACCAGTCATATCCGACCAGAATTCCCTCACCTCTTTCTGTTCAAACCGGCCGTAATCAGCCACTCATACTGATGTTAAGGTATTGTTCTTAAAATAAATATCAAAATCTCGTAGATTCGATATTATGTGAGGTAAAGCCTTTACCATAAAAATACAATAGTATATATAGAGTAATGTAAATGCTAAAGGGTTAAAGATGGAACAAGAAGTTACCATTGAATGCTATGAGGAATGGAACCCCATCTCTTTAAAGGGCCTAGCTGGTATCTAGGTGGTATAAGGTTCGATTCTTCTTAATGCCCAATAGCATCTTCTTTTTTCTGACTTTGAGTCTGTAGCCTATTTTATAGCATCTCTACATATGAGCCCACTACTTTTTCTATTAACTTTATTCTTTGAGCGATTTGTTGAAGTCTGAGAGATCAGCTTCGTATACACAATGTTGATAAGGAGACATGTTTGAAATTATTTGTCAAGGTTTTGAAGGACTTTATTCAGAGTAATGAGTTTTTTACTGAAATTTTACTAAAACAAAATAAATAAATGAATAAATAAATAAAAATAAGTGGACAAACCCTGTTATGAAAGCCGACCAGGGTCAACTCTGTATTTCACCTTTAGGATGTTGATAAAATAAGGTACTAGTCTTGTTATATATACAATGGCTTTACCTGAAATTACTGCCAGGTGTCTAAATTAAAGACCATTAACAGGATATTTCCTCTTCTTTCTCTCTTTCTCTTTTCCTTTTCCTCTGCTTCTCCTTACCTCCCCTTTACTTATCTCTCTACCCCCCCCCCCTCTCCACTTTTCCCCATTTCTTTAGATTTCTTTCTTTCCCATAATTTTCTTCCCATCCCATCACTTTCTCTTCTTCCAAAGCTATTTTCTTCCTTCACTCAATCTTCTCCCCCCACACACCACACACACACACACACACACACTCCCCCCCTCTCTCTCCACTTTCTCTCTTTTCTCAAGCTTCTCTTTCTTTCCCACAATTTTCTTCCCATTCTCTCATTTTCTCTTCTTCCAAAGCTATTTTCTTCCTTCACTCACCCCCCCACATTCCCCCACCCACCACATTCGATTAGTTCTAGAAAGACTGTAAACTCCCAAGACTTTCTACTGTTTAATTAAATCTTCTTTAGCTTATTCTGCTGACTCACTATAATGAGAGAAAGAAAATTAACCTATAATTTTACGCCACGGGTCACTTGTCATTAATGACTGGCTTTGTTGTAGGTCAAATCAGACAGTAATAGTGTTAGGAAATTATCATTCTATATCAATTTTGTATCCTTTGTCTATCTCCTGCAAAATCTATAGGGTAAAGCCTTTTTTCTCCTTTATTCTACACTAGGGTAAGTTAATTTGTCTGATTTTTTTTTTCTTTCTCCTTTTTACTGTTAACCCTTTAGCATTTAAACGGGTCATATCCGGCCAGAATTCTCTCTCTCTCTGTTCAAACCAGCTGTAACCGGCCGCTTATACTGATGTTAAGGTATTGTTCTTCAAATCTCATATATTTGATACTATGTGAGATAAAGCCATTACCATGAAAATATAATAGTATATATAGAGTAATGTAAATACTAAAGGGTTAAGCCAGGGAGGGAATGGCTGTGCATCTAATCCTTTGTTTCTTCAGGGCCTCTGAGATTAGTAGAAGGAAAGGATGAAGTTATCCTCAAATCCTGATCTAAATACTTTCAACAAAAGGAATTCTGTTAAAAGTAGACAAGGACTAGGAAGTTAGAGGTGTTAAACTAGGTGATTGTTTAAGTCCAATACTCAAGACCAAGAACTTAGAATGAATCCTACAAGTTGTCTTGTTCAATGTTCTAACAATTCTCTTAATCCGCCATTATAGATTGGTACTTTAACAATTATGAAAGGATGAAAAGCAAAGTTGATCTTGGTGATATTTGAGCTCAGAATTAAGGGAACTGGAACAAATGCTGCTCTATATTTTGTTGTATTGACTACTAATTCACTGTTTGTTATATAATGTAAATACTAAAGGGTTGAATATGAACATTTTAAAGTAAACATTTTTATTATAGAAACAGGAGCAGTTTTAGGTGGGTTGGTATCTGATGAATTGAAAGATGGTAGAATATTAGAGAGGGGTTGGTAATGCAAGGATTATAAGGTGGTATATCTGATGGATTATAAGGTGGTATCTGATGGATTATAAGGTGGTAGGATGTAATATGAGGGAGATTTGTTTCTTGTATGTCAACAATTTATGCTGAAGTTTTCTTGTTAGCTCTCAAGCTAATTATAATTACTGGATGAAAGCCATAGCATCACTTCTCCTGCTGTTGTCATTGAGAAAAACCTAATTGATTGTTACATTCTTCCACTTTCTATTTGCTCTCCTTCACAAATCTTTGTTCTGCAGAAGTAAGAACTCTAATTCTACAATCAAATAACAGAATTAGTTAGTCCACTTTATAATATTTATGGCTTTTTTTCTGTTTTTAATTTTACTTTTTTCCCCTGGTATCTTTTGATTTATTGTCAAAACTGTCAGCAGTGAAGTACTAAAAGTTGTGAGTAATATCTACTTAAATATTTCAAATTAAATAATTCTTTTTTCTCAGGAAATACTAAGTAATCTTGTTATTGTTTGTGCAAATGGAAGTGAGTGGCTATTTGTAAAAATGTAATACTCATATTTAGTAACATAAGCAAGAACAAATGATATTTTGTGAGGTTTCATAATGAGTTCTTTGTAGCATATGTGTTCCCCATCTTGGGCTGGATATTTGACAATATGTATTCTTAAGCGTGTGTGTGCATATGTTTGTATGTATGGACTATGACCAGTGACACCAGTTGCAAATGTCACCCTATCTTGTGAGGAGGCTCCTTCGTCAGACGGGCTGCCGACGTTCCGATCTTGTGGAGGAGCTCGGCAGAGCGGGGTCCAAGTATGCCTGAGGTCTCGACATAACTATGTAAACAACATGCATTCAATGATTTCTGTGGTGTTTGATGCTTCTGTAATATTTTTATATATAAAACCAGCTATCTATACTAGGATATATATTATATATATAATACCAGGAACCTAGACTCTGCTATCTATACTAGGATATAATACCAGGAACCTATTATATATAAAACTAGGAATGTAGACTCAGCTATTTATACCTGGATCTATATATAATTATAAGCCAAGCCTCAATTAATATAAACAACTTGTTAACATTTGCTAGCAGGGAAAATGGACATTAAAGTGTGGTGATGAATTAATCCCATAAAAATATCCTACCTATTGAATTCATAGAATTGAAAGTTATATCAAATATAGTAATTGAATCCAGTCCAAAGAAAATATGCAATAAATGTTTTAGAAACAGTTTACAACATTTATTAATTTAATTAAATACCATTAGACAATAAAAATGTATTTATTGTAAATTTATTTTTATTTTTACAATATGAACAATACAATAAAATGCATTTTATTCTGGAGAATGAAATTATAAAATTTGTGAAATGAGTGAATGTAAGCAAATTCTTAAATATTGCGGAAGAAATTAGTTTGTTCTTTCTTTAGATGATAAAACTAAAACATCTGAAGAAGATAGCAATCTATGTATAAATTTGAGCAACTTCTGTCTGTCCGTTCATCACATAATGTGCGTGTGCGTGTGTGCATGTGTGTGTGTGTTTATGTATTTGTGTGTAAAAGGAAGGAAGGGTATGGTGAAGAACATGTAGCAAAACAGCAGCTGGTGTTCCATTTGCTATGCTGTGTGTGTGTGTATTTGTGTAAATGTATGTATGTATGTGCATGTGTGAATGTATGTGTTAGTATGAATGTATGTGTATTTGTGTGAATGTATGTCTGTAAGCGTCTCTATTTTTGTGTCTGTTTTCGCATTTATATTTATATATTGATACATATAAATGTATGGTTATGCACATACAGACATGCACACATATACATATACATGTTAGCATGTTGAAAAAAACTCCTCGTATGCAGAAAAAAGTTTTCTATGAAGGAATATGAAAAATATCTCCAGAAATGTGGAACCATTGAAAGATATCACCAATCCCAACACTGAGAGAAGTTTGGAAATCTGCCAAGATCCTAACTATTGTTTTTTTTTTTACTAAATTACAATCTTATGAAGATTTAATGAAGGATAAGTTAGTGCAATCTAATTTCATTAAAATGAAAAACAAAAGTCTATGTAATAGAGTCTGGGTATTTTTCTTTTGCTAATAATAAAATTTAAAATTTACTTCCATTTACACATTCCACTGTATAAATATATCATATTTTTTTTTACATATATCTTAAAATTTCTTTTCCCTAAATAAAATGTACATTATGGTATTGTTTAAACTGTATAAGAAGAATGAATTATACAATGTTTTGGGGGTTTTTTCTTGTTTTTTTTTTGTCAATTGATATTTAATTAGATTTTAAAAAAAGGTTGGAAACAGTTTCTTAACATTTTTATTGTGCATTTTTATTATATAACTTTGAATACCACAAAATCAATATATTCACAGTTTTATCAGATTAATTATTTGAACTGATTGAGGTATAAGCATGTGTGTGTGTGTGGTTGCGTTTGTGTGCTACTGGTAACATGTAACCCAATACAAACTGTCCATGGTCGGTCATCAGCAACTAAACTGGCAACCCTGCCCTCATTGATTTTTATATCAAAATAAAGTTCCGAAAAGTCCTCTTCATAATTATTATTTTCAACAATAATCAATTTATAGTGCTCCATCTTGTGACGACCTTTAATCACTGTAATTTAATTGTTTATAGCCATTTTTAATAGTTCATTAACCCTTTAACATTTAAACTGGTCAGAAATCTCTCACCTCTTTCTATTTAAACTGGCCATAACAGGCTGCTCATATTTATGTTAAGGTATTGTTCTCAAAATAAATATCAAAATCTCGTAGATTCGATATTATGTGAGATAAATCTATACTGTTAAAATACAATAGTAAATATAGAGTAATGTAAATGGTACAATTTATTTAGTTCTATTCCTACAACAAATGTGCCAAAACTCCAGTCCCTCTTTTTAGTTAGCTCTTATGACATGCAGGAATATCGTCATCACCATATTGTCATCACCATATTGTCACCACCATATCGTCATCACCATATCGTCACCACCATATCGTCACCACCATATCGTCACCACCATATCGTCACCACCATATTGTCACCACCATATTGTCACCACCATATCGTCACCACCATATCGTCACCACCATATCGTCACCACCATATCGTCACCACCATATCGTCACCACCATATCGTCACCACCATATCGTCACCACCATATCGTTATCATCATCATTACTGTTTTTATGTCCATTATTCCATGCTTGAATAGGTTGGTAGTGTACCTATTCCAGAAAAAAAAAATGGGAAATAGGAGACAAGACATAAAATAAATATAAAAGAAAAAAATCAAGACCAAAAGTATCAAAACCAAATGACAATAGAGTGCATCAGTGCAATGACTGCACTAAGTCACCTGGTATATATTAGACTTGCTAAAATACAGCTGCTAATTATGTTATAGTCTTAAATTCATTTCATTACAGCTATAATGTGCACTTTATTGACTAAAACACATCATCATCATCATTTACATCAGCTGAATATAATTTGCAGTGTTTCAGGCATTTAGGATGGCTTTTGTATCGTTTTCATTTTCTTACCTTTTTTTTTCTTTTTTTTTATAAAACACTATAGGCAAGAAAAGTACTTAATTATATCTTTTACCTTAGCGTGATATTTTCATAATCTTACCCCTAGGGATAAAAGATAAGGCTCACATCCCCACACTCCCAAATATCATTTCATTTCGTTTTTATGTCCACCTGGCATGAGTTGGATGGAACTTTTTCTGCCAGTATATTACATCTGGTTGTGTTTCTTGTCACCTTTGACAACACACGGTAATACAGTACACCTGTATTAGGTATATGCCTGATTAGGTATCACTGTGGAGCCCCACAGAAGGGATCACAATCACAGTTTGACCATACAAAAATCTACATTTTGTTTGATTATTTTCATGTCAAAATACATTCTTTCCTTGGACAGTTATATATCATTTGAAAGTTTTGAGTGTGAACTTTCTTCTTGTATAGTTTTGATCAAAATCCCACACTTACATATACTAGATCCTCTGAATCACCCTCGTATTTCCATCCACAACATGCAACAAAATAAGTTTTACTTAAATATTAAAAAAATTGCCCCCAAAAAGTTTCATTTTCAAGAATCTGAATTCAAATAGGCAACTGTTACCCCATGGACACTATTAATTTGTGTAATTTGAAGATGATTGTCACATCCGTTTCAAAGATATGACATCAGAAATATGGCTAATTATTTAGGCCTAATTAGACAAAATTTTGACCAATTTGCTGACCATTCAAATTGTCATATTTCCTAGAATATTCATCCAAATTTCACCAATGAGGCACCAAAATGTTTCTTGTTGGAAGCTCTCCAAGACAGAATTCAGTAGAAGTTAGATCTAAATATTTCCAAAACTTCATAGTTATACCTACCGTGAAAGTGAAACACTTTTGAAACTAAATCCTGTATTTATGGTTTTCTAACATGAGACAAATGACAAATTTGTAATGGTGGTGTGTACAATCAATTGAATTAATCCTCAGTATATTATATTACTGGTATTTATTTTAATGACATTGAAGTTGATGGAAAGCCAAGTCAAGTGAAGTCATGTGGGAGTTGTAGTGAGAATATGAGATTACTTTAATAAATACTGCAGAATATTTCCTCTCATATACAACTGTTCTTGGTAATTCTTTGGCACCTTTTCACATCATCATCACCACCATCACCACCGCCACTGCCACTGCCATCTTTGTCACAACCACTGCCACCATCTTCATCGCCACTGTCTTCATTGTCGTCGTCACATTTTGTGTATAATGTGCCACAATTGTGACATCACCCTGTGCCACATCTGTGACATCGTCACTGTGTCACATGTATGACATCATTACTGTGTCACACCTGTGACATCAGCACTATGTGCCACATGTATGACATTATCAGTTCCACATCTGTGACATCATCACTGTGTCACATGTATGACATCAGCACTAAGTGTCACATCTGTGACATCAGCACTGTGCCACATGTATGACATTATCACTGTTCCACATCTGTGACACATCATCACTATGTGCCACATGTATGACATCATCACTGTGTCACATCTGTGACATCACTATGTGCCACATGTATGACATCATCACTGTCACATCTGCGACATCACTATGTGCCACATGTATGACATCATCACTATGTGTCACATCTGTGACATCATCACTATGTGTGCCATCTGTGATATAAACACTGTAAGTATTTCCCAAGAGATATTACTCCATGTTCCAACTTAATGACTTCTACCATTGTTGGGGATGAAATAATAATTTCAAATCATTTCATCTCTCTTACCTTCTATCACTTAGTGAGACCGGATTACTAATGTAGGGGTACTGAAGAGAAGCAAACAAAGAGTACTAACTGACACCATTGCTGAATGGTGCCTGAAACTGGCTGGACACATTCTGAACATGTCTGAGTACCGGAACCTTCTCTCTATGGCAATGAGATGAAACTCAGTTGGTGGCAAGTGGAAAAAAAGGGAGCCCTAAGAAAATCTGGCACTCAACTTTCAAATAAAGTCTCCAGAGGATTGAACTGGACTGGGAACTATGTAAGATGCCGCAGCTGATTGTGTAAATTGGAGAAGACTCATTGCTCAATATACCCCAGGCTATAGGAGGACTTAAGACTTGTATTGTATTTGTATAGTAAAGTTATATTAGCTTTTTAACCCTTCAGCATTTACATTACTTTATATTTACTATTGTATTTTCACTGTAAAGGTTTTACCTGACATGATTGTCTCACATAATATCGAATCTATGAGATTTTGATATTTATTTTAAGAACAATGCCTTATGAGCAGCCAGTTATGGCTGGTTTGAACAGAAAGTGGTAGGAGAATTCTGGCCGGATATGGCTGGTTTAAATGCTAGAGGGTTAATATATTTGTTGTTTTCCAGAACCCACTGAACGATTAGCAATTAGATGTAACATGTTAGGTATATTCTGCTCTACTACACACACATAAAACCTTTCTCTCCCCCTCTCCTCACATACACAGCGTAAGTCATACACACACACATACTCCAGTTCACACATCTCCGTGTAGTTTTGTTTTGTTGAAATATGTATTTGGACAGGTTTAAACTAATTGAAGTATCGATAGCAACTACTATCGATAGCAATACTATTATTGATGATGATCGTAAATAAATTTTATTGATGAATTTATTATCTGAAGATCTTTTGTTTTCCAGTTTCATGTTTCTTCGTTAAACAAAGAAAACAACAACAGATCTTAAGATTAACTATAATCTCTAAATTAAGATAAGATATATATATATATTACTAGGATCTGTAACATCACATTCTGTGCCATTTATGTATTGAAATTTTATCACTGCAGTAATTTGTCTTGGGGCTTTTTTTCCTGAAAACTGTTATGTGATCTTTGAATCACATGTCAGAATGAAGCACACACATTATTTCATCTCGGATTTCTTGTATGCAAATATCTAGATATATTCTCAGACTAAATTAACATTTCCTTGTTTTTTTAAGAAGAAAATACCTTTAGCAGACATAAATATATTCATTCATTTAGTTTTTGTTTGTTTAAATGAATGAGACTTTGTAATGTATAATATAGTTGTATTATATAGACTGTTGGTGTATAATATAGTTGTATTATATAGACTGTTGGTGTACAATACAGTTGTATTATATAGACTGTTGGTGTACAATACAGTTATATTATATAGACTGTTGGTGTATAATATAGTTATATTATATAGACTGTTGGTGTATAATATAGTTGTATTATATAGACTGTTGGTATATAATATAGTTGTATTATATAGACTGTTGGTGTACTATATAGTTGTATTATATAGACTGTTGGTGTATAATATAGTTGTATTATATAGACTGTTGGTGTACAATACAGTTGTATTATATAGACTGTTGGTGTACAATATAGTTGTATTATATAGACTGTTGGTGTATAATATACAACTATATTATACACCAACAAAGTCTATATAATACAACTGTATTATACATCAACAGTCTATATAATACAACTATATTATACATCAACAGTCTATATAATAATAATATAGACTGTTGATATATAATTATATGTATTTTTATATTATATATGTATAATATATATAATATAGAATCTATTTTAGGACTATTGTCTTTTAAAAATTTCTCTCTCTTTATATAATATTTAGTCCTTCAAGCTCCACATTAACTGCATCCATTTCCAACTTTGTGTAATCCAAGATGGTCTCTCCTGGCCAATAGACAAATATCTTCTGTCTTTAACACAATCAGTAAAAGAATGAATATTAAATAAAAAGAAACAAAACACATTTTCTTTTTTGTACCAGGATATTGAACTGTTGTAGATTATTTTAATAAAAGTATTACCAATTGCAGCTGAAACGAGTAGAGTTCCCCAAAGGAACTCAATACAATATCTGCAACAGAATACTCCTTCGTTGTCTGCATATTTAGAATTGTTTTTTTACAGAAATTCAAATGTTGACTCTTTCTCTAATTGGTCATGGGTACTTTTTTTGTTTTTTACATATATATATAATAGCTATGTTTACATTCTAAATATAATTTAATGGTTTACAGCTGATTAAAGAGGGTGAAGTAGGTAGGAGGAAGTTTAACTAGAGAAATAGATATTTGATATAGCCTCCATGGAAATATTTAATGTAGTTGTCAGAACTGAGAGATATATTACAATAATATAGATTCAATTAAATTATTTAGTAAATGATTGAATATAATAACCATGTGTGTTTTTTATTTCAATTTATGATGAATGTTGTGATGATTGGGATATGATACATGGTATACATGGTGGTTGGGTTATGATACATGGTATACATGATGATTGGGATATGATACATGGTATACATGGTGGTTGGGTTATGATACATGGTATACATGATGATTGCGTTATGATACATGGTAAACATGGTGGTTGGGATATGATACATGGTGATTGGGATATGATACATGGTATACATGGTGGTTGGGTTATGATACATGGTATACATGGTGGTTGGGTTATGATACATGGTATACATGATGATTGCGTTATGATACATGGTAAACATGGTGGTTGGGATATGATACATGGTGATTGGGATATGATACATGGTATACATGGTGGTTGGGTTATGATACATGGTATACATGGTGGTTGGGTTATGATACATGGTATACATGATGATTGCGTTATGATACATGGTAAACATGGTGGTTGGGATATGATACATGGTGATTGGGATATGATACATGGTATACATGGTGGTTGGGTTATGATACATGGTATACATGGTGGTTGGGTTATGATACATGGTAAACATGATGGTTGGGTTATGATACATGGTATACATGGTGGTTGGGATATGATACATGGTATACATGGTGGTTGGGATATGATACATGGTATACATGGTGGTTGGGATATGATACATGGTATACATGGTGGTTGGGTTATGATACATGGTAAGCATGGTGGTGGTTGGGATAGACATGGTATACATGGTGGTGGTTGGGATGTGATACATGGTAGAGTTATACATGGTGGACATGGTAGTGGTTGGGTTATGATACATGGTGGTGGTTGAGTTATACATGGCGGTGGTTGGGATAGACATGGCGGTGGTTGGGATATACATGGTGATCTTTTTTAATGTTTCTGTCTGAGGGGGTTAAGCCCCATGGCCTTCACAGTCCATCAAACAACAGAGAAATACCACAGATGTTGAAATAATGATAATCATTTTTTTCATCCTGGGACTTCTCATTCGTGTTTTCTTTCGAGGAGGAGAATTTTTCACGGGCAATTCCTCACTTTACTGTTTTGTCTCTGGATTCTACTTGGGCACCCACGATTCATCTCCTCTTATTACTTTATCCAAGAAATTTGGTTCTATTTCAAATCTTTCTAACAAAACCTGACAAATTTCTGACCAGTTCGCTTTTTGCTCCACAGACAAGTATTTGGGCATTAGTTTTCCACAAATTTTCTGGAGTCATTGGGACACTACATTGCCAAACACTATACCAACTGTCTCCATTACTGGTAGCCATGGGCCAGTAAAGCATAGTCTAAACCAGGCATGTCAAACTGAGGGTCACCCGAGGGCCACATGGGACACGTGTGTTGTCTGAGGGCCACACATGACAACTAATTGCACACATTACAACTAATTTATTTAAATTTTATATTGCGAGGATAAAACATGCTCACACTGTAAAAACCTTTGTGCGGGCCGCATGTTTGACATGGCCCCAAAAGTCTGAGAACCTCTGGTGTAAACCAAGGTAATATATTTTTCTCCAGACCCAGAAACCCTATGAAATACAGGAAATATCTCTATAATAAAATTAAATAAATATAAAATATATTTTTAGAGAGAAATTTCAGTGAAGGGGAATTTCTTCACATTCCTTCTACAATAAGTCGACCTTTTAAAGTTGACACTGAACAGTTTTATAACTATTTTCCCCAAACAGTTTAACCTCATGACCTTTGGTCAGCAATAGTCCACTTCATCAAACTTACATACCATTCTTATTTTATCTATCTCCCTTCTTCTTACATCTGTGACCCAATTCTTTTGTTTAAATCATTTACTGTGTCTGAGAGAGATAGTCTATTGTAGTTGTTTTAATGTTCTGTATTTTCCAATTAGAATTATTCTTGGTGTAAAACAACACTGATAAACTGATAAATTTTGCAGAACTATAAAGATTTTTATAGCATAAAATAGAAATATGTTAGAATGTTATAATGGGTTTTTCTTTTTTTCCTATAATATATTTGTATTCTACATCTAATATAGATGGGTATCGGATAGCAATAACATTGGTATCAGTATTGTAGTAAGGTCATAAGTTGAGAGTGGAGTCATGTTATTGGTGACAGTAGCATAGATGTGTTATTGGTGACAGTAGCATAGATGTGGTGTTATTGGTGACAGTAGCATAGATGTAGTGTTATTGGTGACAGTAGCATAGATGTAGTGTTATTGGTGACAGTAGCATAGATGTGTTATTGGTGACAGTAGCATAGATGTGTTATTGGTGACAGTAGCATAGATGTGTTATTGGTGACAGTAGCATAGATGTAGTGTTATTGGTGACAGTAGCATAGATGTGGTGTTATTGGTGACAGTAGCATAGATGTGTTATTGGTGACAGTAGCATAGATGTAGTGTTATTGGTGACAGTAGCATAGATGTAGTGTTATTGGTGACAGTAGCATAGATGTGTTATTGGTGACAGTAGCATAGATGTGGTGTTATTGGTGACAGTAGCATAGATGTGGTGTTATTGGTGACAGTAACATAGATGTGTTATTGGTGACAGTAGCATAGATGTAGTGTTATTGGTGACAGTAGCATAGATGTGTTATTGGTGACAGTAGCATAGATGTAGTGTTATTGGTGACAGTAGCATAGATGTGTTATTGGTGACAGTAGCATAGATGTGTTATTGGTGACAGTAGCATAGATGTAGTGTTATTGGTGACAGTAGCATAGATGTAGTGTTATTGGTGACAGTAGCATAGATGTGGTGTTATTGGTGACAGTAGCATAGATGTAGTGTTATTGGTGACAGTAGCATAGATGTGGTGTTATTGGTGACAGTAGCATAGATGTGGTGTTATTGGTGACAGTAGCATAGATGTTGTGTTATTGGTGACAGCAGCATAGATGTGTTATTGGTGACAGTAGCATAGATGTAGTGTTATTGGTGACAGTAGCATAGATGTAGTGTTATTGGTGACAGTAGCATAGATGTAGTGTTATTGGTGACAGTAGCATAGATGTGGTGTTATTGGTGACAGTAACATAGATGTAGTGTTATTGGTGACAGTAGCATAGATGTGGTGTTATTGGTGACAGTAGCATAGATGTGGTGTTATTGGTGACAGTAGCATAGATGTGTTATTGGTGACAGTAGCATAGATGTGGTGTTATTGGTGACAGTAACATAGATGTGTTATTGGTGACAGTAGCATAGATGTGGTGTTATTGGTGACAGTAGCATAGATGTGTTATTGGTGACAGTAGCATAGATGTGGTGTTATTGGTGACAGTAGCATAGATGTGGTGTTATTGGTGACAGTAACATAGATGTAGTGTTATTGGTGACAGTAACATAGATGTGGTGTTATTGGTGACAGTAGCATAGATGTGGTGTTATTGGTGACAGTAGCATAGATGTGTTATTGGTGACAGTAGCATAGATGTGGTGTTATTGGTGACAGTAGCATAGATGTGTTATTGGTGACAGTAGCATAGATGTGTTATTGGTGACAGTAGCATAGATGTGTTATTGGTGACAGTAGCATAGATGTGTTATTGGTGACAGTAGCATAGATGTGTTATTGGTGACAGTAGCATAGATGTTGTGTTATTGGTGACAGTAACATAGATGTAGTGTTATTGGTGACAGTAACAAAGATGTAGTGTTATTGGTGACAGTAACATAGATGTTGTGTTATTGGTGACAGTAGCATAGATGTGGTGTTATTGGTGACAGTAGCATAGATGTGGTGTTATTGGTGACAGTAGCATAGATGTGTTATTGGTGACAGTAGCATAGATGTGGTGTTATTGGTGACAGTAGCATAGATGATGTGTTATTGGTGACAGTAACATAGATGTAGTGTTATTGGTGACAGTAGCATAGATGTGGTGTTATTGGTGACAGTAGCATAGATGTGGTGTTATTGGTGACAGTAGCATAGATGTGGTGTTATTGGTGACAGTAGCATAGATGTGTTATTGGTGACAGTAGCATAGATGTAGTGTTATTGGTGACAGTAGCATAGATGTGGTGTTATTGGTGACAGTAGCAGTTGTACTGTTTGTTGTAGATGATGTACTTTCAATGTAACTAGTCTTTACTGGTTTATGTTACTGTGGCTGGAATGGTTATTTTAGGGGTCAATTTGTTTTATCAGATGATTCTGTGATGAACAAAACACCTGAACCTCAGTCTTTCTTCATTGGGGTTTTTGTTTAAAATAATTTTTCTTGAGTTATATTTTATATATATAATGGCAACTGATGAAGAAAACTTAAAAAAGTTTGGAAGTTATACATATCTAACATACATAAAGATGCACACAACATCATCATCATCACCATCATCATTTAACGTCTATTTTCCATGCTAGTATGGGTTAGACAGGTTGTCCTGTTTGAGGCAAGTTGGGTCAGGTGACTGTGTCTTGCTCATACAGAACTATTTTTTGTCGTGAGACCTACATGACCACTTTGCAGTGTAAGAGTGGTGTGATCAGATGTGGCTGGAATGTTAGGGCATGGGAGGTGTATGGAAGGGGGAAGGAGGATAGTGGTTAAGGGGTGCCTACTAGATGCACCTTTCAGTCCGTGTGCATTTTCAGTATTTCTTCATAATGCCAAAGATCTCGATCTTGTGTCATTGTCTTTGAGAGGTGCAATTGTGCAAGGTCAACTTTTATCACCTCATCCCAGGTCTTCCTG
Source organism: Eledone cirrhosa (assembly GCA_964016885.1). NCBI lineage: Eukaryota > Metazoa > Mollusca > Cephalopoda > Octopoda > Eledonidae > Eledone > Eledone cirrhosa. The sequence continues at coordinate 2,266,506 of OZ024758.1, forward strand.
AGTCTTCCTACTCCATAACTTCCAATTTTGATCACCCTGCACCATTTTATATAGCTGTCATCCTCCATACACATCACATACATACATAAAAACACACACACACCTACCTACCTACCTACCTGTATATCTGTTAGAGTTCTTGACTGTTTGCAGCTTATCCATTGTGGCTTATGAAATAGATAACTTATGATTGCTCAAAAGTCTCCATGTAGGTTTTAGGACTGCAAAACTTCTAAGTATATTTCTTATAAGCTTAGATAATGGTCTTTGTCTAAGACTGGTGGGTATTAGAATTACAAATATATACCATATAGATTATAAATATTATTGCTACTGCTTTTTCTGATGGAAAAAAATCAATGATTGATAATGCATTGCTTGTATTAGAGAAAACACAACCCTGTGTTTGCTGTGTGTTTGTTTACGTGAGTAAATAGAAGATAGTAATTGGTTTTATTCTAAGGGCTTTCAGTTTTCTATTCATTGTATCATGGATTATGTGCAAATGATATCCAATAGTTTGTTTAACCCATTAGCACTTTATTACTCTATATTTACTATTATATTTTCATGATAAAGGCTTTATCTCATGTAATATCAAATCTATGAGATTTTGATGTTATTTATTTTGAGAACAATACCTTAATGTTGGTATGAGCAGTTGGTTACAGCCGGTTTGAACAGAAAGAGGTAAGAGAATTCTGGCTGTAACCAGCCACTCATACTGATGTTAAGGTAGTGTTCTCAACATAAATAATATCAATATCTCATAGATTCGATATTATGTTAGATAATTATGTGAGGTAAAGCCTTTACCATGAAAATACAATAGTATATATAGAGTAATGTAAATGTTATGTGAGATATTATGTGAGATAAAGCTTTTACTGTGAAAATACAATAGTATATATAGAGTAATGTAAATGTTAAAGGGTTAAATGCTAATGTTTTTAAAGCAGGCCACTAATTTACAAGATTTGCTGATTAAATTCAAGATAGAGGTTGTTGCAATGTGTTTGTAGTATTTAGGATTTAGCAGAGCATATATTATCTTTTATTGCTAAACATATCCTTGTTATCTGAAACTACAGTAATATAATGTTGACAAATATTTGAAAGTGAAAATTAAATATTAGCTTTGTGGTAAATTATTTTGTATTTTATGTGTTGCAGGTAGAGAGTGGCAGGCATGGGAGCTACAGATGAGCAAATGGCAGAGCCAGGAGCTATCACGTAAGTACTTCACACTAGGAATTTAAATGGAACACCTCTTGGATTTCATCCATGCTGTAATTGCAATATATTATCCATTTTCTTTTGTATGTGACAGCTGAATGAGATGGGAATCTGTAGTTAATTACATTTCTAGTTAATAGTGGAACAGCTTAGCCATACATTCATGTTAACAACTTGGAATAGTTTCAAAAATTCTAAAATATGAACCTGCACAGATGTTTATTACATATAGAATTGTCTTCTTGTTAGTTGTATTAAGACTCTATTATGTAACATCGTAAAATTACTTCAACCTTTAACTCTACAGAATACTTCAGCAATGTTGGTATAGTCACTGCCTCTCTCACTCTTATAAGAGAACGGGGGGCCCATGTACTGGCCCCGCACCACAGCCCTGGCGGACAGAATAGAGAAGTGTATACACCCCTGTTAACTTCACACATTCACACACACACCTTGCTAACGCCCCCCCCCCCCCCCCCCTTCTGCTAACTTCGCACACACACACACACACACACACACACACCATTGTTACCCCCCCCCCCCCTTTACTGTTAACTTCACACACACACCATTGTTACCCCCCCCCTATTACTACTACCTTCACACACCCTTGTTAATCCCCCCCCCCGCTCTGCTAACTATCACACACACACACACACACATACAAACATCCACTCTGTATGCATGCACATGCGCAGCCAGTCTGCACACACCCCTGCTAACTTCACACATCCATACACACACACCTGCACACACACACACAGACACCTACACCTGCACACACACACATACACCTGCACCTACACACACACACACATACACCTGCACCTACACACACACTCACACACACACACACACCTGCACCCCCACACACACCACACTCACACCCGCACCTTCTTTCCTGTCTCTGCAGGTCATATATAATCAATCCTCACATAAATCTCAGCCTGTCAGTGTTTCTTACCAACAGAGTCTACCGTTATCTAAACTTTTTAGAAACAGTTCTTTTGTTACAACCCTCTCTTGTATCAATTTCATTACCTAGGTAACAATATCTAGTGCAGTGACTCCCAGCATGGAGTCCATTCTTCACGGGGGGGGGGGGGGGACAATTTGAAAATAATGTTTATGAGAATAAACTTCAGGTTTTACTTTATTACTTTTATACCAAGACAAATGTCGGAAACTCCTGTCTCACCTCCTCCACACATGTTATTGTGCATCTGGCACCACCTATATGCCAATTTATTTACATTTTATAGTTGATCATTGCTGTGAATATTTGGTTGGCTCTGCTGTGTCCGATTTGAAAATCACACTGTTCATCACTTAGTTTGGATTTGACCATTTCCTTACATCTCTTTGCCAGATACTTAGCATAGATTTTACCGGGGAGGTTTAACAAGGAGATCCCTCTGTAATTGGAACAATCTCTATCGTCTCCTTTTTTAAAAATTGGGATTATCACATCTGATTGCCATTGGTTAGGTGCCTTTCCAGAGATCCAGGCCACCCGGCACACACCAGTCAGCCAGAGAATATCTTCTCTATTTAGGGCTTTTAACATCTCAGGCCGGATTTAACTCTCCCCAGCGGCTTTGAGACATTTGAGCTCTTTAACTGCTCTTGTGACCTCAGCCTCTGAGGGATTAGTCATTACTCCCAGATAGTGTTAACAGTACAAAAATAGCAGTCAATCTGGTGAACTCTGATTAAATATAATTCTAACAAAAATAATTGGTCCTGTCTTTAAATAATATATACTACTGAAAAACTGAATATAGTTTTGAAATAAGCATAAAAAGATGTTTTCAGATCAACCCCTAATCATCTCTGATGGAAATTCTTTGTTGATTTGTGTTATCTCCTAAATAATGTCTACTGACACTGTTTTCCTTAATGTAACAAAGAAAAGAAAATTTACATTATAAAAAATCTCATGTTTCCGATTCCTGTAAAGGATAAGAATAGTTAGCATTAAAATTATCTCCAAAATTTTACTTATTCAAACCACTCTGACATTTCTGCTTTTCAGACTCTGTCTAAATACAAAGCTATATGAGTTGACTTGTCGTTTACTGAAAAGTTTAGTGCATTTTAGAAATTGGGTTACATTTCTAGATGCTGTTTATATTCTCGAGACTGCAGTTACGCAACTTTTACCTTTAACAATTAACAATTAACTATATTTAGAATAAGCCAGTGAAGTCACCTCTATGAAATCAGTTGATTTACTAGAAATAGCAATAAGAGAATTATAAAGACTCCAAACATTTCATTGTATATGTCATCTTTTGAAATATTTTAGTTGTACCCAATAATTTTTTTAATGATTCACTTGGTTGCATATGACCATGGTTTTGCCTAGAAACCTAGAAAGTTTCCCTCCGAGGCACAAGTCCTCCAGGCAAGGTTATTTAAGGAAGACCAGTAGTCACCCATACATACCAGTCTCCCCTCTTCATGCCACCGATGATGTCCAAGGGAAAGGCAATGACTGATACAGCTTGGCACCAGTGATGTGACAACATATATATACATTATATACATGCTATATATACACTTTATACACCATGTATATACATATACATTATATACATGCTATATATACACTTTATACACCATGTATACACTACACTATATATGTTGTCCAAGAGAAAGGCAATGATCGATACAGCCTGACACCAGTGACGTCATAACACATATACACACTGTATATAGACTATATACACATTATATACACACTATATATATTCCATATATACACTATCTATGGTGTTGTCCAAAGGAAAGACAAAGGCCGACACAGCTTGGCACCAGTGACGTCGCAACACATTTCTACAGCTGAGTAAACTGGAGCAACATGAAATAAAGTGTCTTGCTCAAGGACACAACGCATCACCCGGTCCGAGAATCAAACTCACAATCTTCCAATTGCAAGCCTAATGCTCTAACTATTAAGCCATGCACCTTCATGATTTAAATTATGTAAAATGGTATCGAATTGAAAAATTTGATTGTCTGTCAGAATAAGCTTATCTATTGAACTGTATCAGCTACTTTGGGTTGGTTTTATCTGAAAATATTATATAGTCATCACTGGAAATCTATATTTAGAAAAAACAAAACAAAAACAGTTATAAATTTGTTAAAGATGGTCTGTTTGTGTTTTAAATAATATTCTTTATTTATTTATTTATTTTATTCTCTATTCACCTTAGTATTAGTAATCTATGTTTCGAAAAATTTATTACAGTTCAGCTTGTAATGACAATGGTACTATGAGGAGTAGCAGTGATACTAAGAGTACAGGTGACTTAAATGAGGTGGAAGAATGGTAATTGGATGTTAGGATGATTGCAGAAAAAAAAACCGAGCTTAGATAAAAATGCAGTTCCCAGAATTTTAACAGACCATTTGCACCCGCCAAAAAAATTGTTTCCAAACAAAGCTCTTTTAATTCGAGAATTTCTGGCAAATGGAAACATTCCCACTCTTCCACATCCTTTCTAGCGCCCAGATATAGCTCCATGTGGTTTCTACTTCTTCCCTAAATTGAAATTGAAGAGTCATCATTTAGGGACTGGAAAACATACAAAAAATTGTAACTGAAGAGCTAAGGACACTCATAGAAAATGACTTCCGGTACTGCTACGACCAATGGAACAAACATTGGAACCATTGTTTGACTTCGCAGATGAGAGTATGTAATGATAATAAATTTTGAAATCTGTTAACCCTTTAGCATTTACATTACTGGAGGCACATGGCTTAGTGGTTAGAGCATTGGCCTTGCAATCGAAAGGTTGTGAGTTCAATTCTCAGACCAGGTGATGTGTTGTTTCCTTGAGCAAGACACTTTATTTCACATTGCTCCAGTTTACTCAGCTGTAGAAATGAGATGATAGGGACTGGGGTCCATATCATTTGACTGCAAAGTGGTCGTGGAGGTGCCATGGGAAAAAAAGCTTCCAGCACTCACTGTAAATGAGGTTGGTGTTAAGAAGGGCATCCAGCTGTAGAAATCAAGCCAGAATCAGTTCCCGTCCCACCCTTGCAAGCAGGGAAAAAGCGGACATAAAATGAAATAATATCTCACATAACATTTACATTACTCTATATATACTATTGTATTTTCATAGTAAAGGCTTTACCTCACATAATATCTCACATAATATTTACATTATTCTATATATACTATTGTATTTTCATAGTAAAGGCTTTACCTCACATAATATCTCACATGACATTTACATTACTCTATATATACTATTGTATTTTCATGGCAAAGTCTTTATTTTACATAAATATCTCACATAACATTTACATTACTCTATATATACTATTGTATTTTCTTGGTAAATGCTTTATCTTACATAATTATTTCACATAATATTGAATCTACAAGATTTTGATGTTATTTATTTTGAGTACAATACCAAACATAAGTATGGGCAACTGGTTATGGCCGGTTTGAACAGCAAAAGGTGAGAGAACATTGGCCAGATATGGCCGGTTCAAATATTAAAAGGTTAAGTTACAAACCTTTTATTAATGCTGGGCAGTTTTTTTTTTAAATTTCAGTAATGACTATTTTTTAATCTGTCAAATAAAAATGTTTCATAAACAATAATAATTAAGGAAAATCCTTGAATTTTATTGATTTTTAATTCCTACTTAGTCAATGAAAACCTAGAATAACTCAAGAAAAGTAGGGTTTATATTACAGAATATCATTTATTTCAATTCAAGGTTGCACATTTTCAATAATTATAGGTTAGTTTTGACAGATTACATACTGATATTTGATATAGTCTCATTAATAGAGTATTAGTAGTTCTGGTGGTTAAGAAGGACTTGAGAATGTTGACATGTGAATTAGAAATTCAACTTGTGTCTTGAAGTTATTTTCCTTGTCATCATTTTCTCCAGAGTATCACTGTGAAATATTATCCCTGGGATGATTCCCCTGTAAAATGTTAGTCACCATCATCATCACCACACCACCACCATCACTATCATCACTATCACCACCACCACCACCACCTACAGCTGGATGCCCTCCCTTATGCCAACCTCATTTACAGTGAGTACTGGGTGCTTTTTGTTGCAAGCAGGGAAAAGTGGACATAAAATGATGATGATGTATGTGCACATGCAGACACAAACTGGTATGAACTACTGGTGCAGCATATAGTTTTAAAATAAGTATAAATAAGTTGTTGGATATGGTCATCTTTCACTCTCCATTTCATCATCTTCAACATTTAATGTCCATTTTTCCATGCTAGAATTGGTTAGATGAGTTATCCTGTTGTGAGAATTGACAGATCAGGTGACTATGTCTTGGTCATACAGAACTGTTTTGGGCCTAGTTTCTACAGCTGGATGCCCTCCGTTATGCCAACCACATTTACAGTGAGTACTGGGTGCTTTTTTGTTGTGACACCGACACAACCACTTTACAGTGTGGACTGGGTGTTTTTTGCTGTGTCACCAACACGACCACTTTACAGTATGGGCTGGGTGTTTTTTGCTGTGTCACCGACACAACTACTTTACAGTGTACGGTGGGCACTTTTTGTTGTGCCACCAACAAGACACTTTGCAATGAAGGCTGGGGAGTTTGGTAGGTGAGATATTTATTTAATTGCAATACAACACAAGAAATCCAGTCTAAGGTCTGAGAGTTTGTGAGAAGCTGCTTCTGATATATTCAGGATAAATGAGATTATTTCTCAATTTAGTTATTTTAATAAGGTACAAAAACATTGATTTGAAAACTACATTATCTACTTATATTTTCTAGCATGTTAACATGTTTAGCAAACACTAGTTTTATTTTTATTCTGTGTTAAGATATTGAATGATTAAGATATATTTTCCCTTCACCTGTCTGTGTGTCACCACTTAATATTCTACAATGGTTTTGTTTTTTATCAGATGTGTGTATAGATAAACTCATTTACTATAAGTATGTGCTTTAAGTTAGATGTTTTGTAAGTTATGTGAAAAGTGTTATTGATTTCCTTTGACAGGGTGCAAAGCTGTTATTTAAAGGAGAAAAGTATATAATTAATTGAACTGTTCACAGTATATTAATTAGTTTTACTCATTTTATTGAATCTAGTTACACAATGGGAAGAATTGACTGTAGTAAGATTTGAATTGAGATATAGCAATGGCAGTGCCCCAGCATAGCCACAGCCTGTCTACTGGGATATGTAATAGAGTAACAGAGTAATATACAAGTGAAATATTGTAAGGTCTAGCATTCAGTCCAGCCCTCCACTATTTCTGTTAATTTACTAGAAATGCTCCTATCTGCTTAAACCTGTTCATTACTATATTTCTAATTAACTCTTTAGCATATAAATTGCTCTATATTTACTTTTGCTAATGCGGTTTCATGTGGTACAGGATGTTAAGAGTTAATTTATTTCATGAGGTTCAGTTATTTTATTTAGCTATTTTAAATCTGTCATATTTCCTTTTATATGAGTAATTAAGAAAAATGAATAATTTAGTTGTGAGAAGGTGTTTTTTTATGACTTGTATATATATTTTTAATTTAATGCTAATAAATGCTCGGATTTATCCCTTAGAATATTTGAGCTTATTCTACAGGTGGTATGGCATATCTTTTTGATATTCTCAGACATGACACCCTTAATTTAATTTTGGTTATATATATATATATATAATCCACACAGTAAACGTGGTTGGTGTTAGGAAGGGCATCCAACCGTAGAAAACCTGCCAGACAGTCCTATACGAACAAGACAACCAATCTTGCCTCAAGTGGGACAATTCCCATCTAGACCCATGCTAGCGTGGAGGATAGACGTTAAATGATGATGATAATATAGAGAGGAAAAAAACAAGTTCGAACTTGTAACGGCATGTAAACACCGATTGCGTAGGTCTTACCTCGCCCTCAAACCCCCTCATGACCCGGGTGGGTAAACAACAGCTGAAACATCCTTCTTTTCCCCACTTGCCGAACAAGATAGAAGAAACCCCAGCATACATAGGTAGATGTACTTCTTTCTTTTTCCCTCTTTCTCGTCTTCCTTCCACTTCCTCTCCTCTTCCTTTTCCTTTTTCCTCTTTCCGCTTTTGCCTACCCTGAGGCAGCCCGTTGGGCTTCTGTAGCCTTAGTACCCCCACTCCCAGTAAATTATATATAACATTGGCTGAAAATGCAATACCAGCTAAAAATATAGCAGCTGCTTTAGACTCTATACATTTTTTTTATTATTCTTTACGATTTCTCACTATTTAATTTTTGTATTATTTTTATTACCTTTTAATCCCAAATTTTTTCTTGTAAGTGATTCATATTGATACAGCAATTGGAGAATCTAATAATTATATTTTATATAAAAAAAAATAACAAACATTACAAGAAATCCCATATTTACGAACTTTACGAACGTACACTACACAATTACTGATCCCCCCACCCTGTTTATTCCAACCTTCTCACCCACGCGCTTATAAGAATTTAAGCAAATGTCCACCCCTAGCTTCTCCCCTTCCAGTTACCCCCCCCCCCCCCCCCCATTATTTGGCAGCTGAGAGTATATTTAATTTAAAACAACTTAGTTTGACACCTTTCTGTGAATGACATTTAAATCAGCATTCCACCCTCTCATGTTGTTTTCTTCTTTTTAGTTCTAGAAGCTGTGACTAGGTGTGTTAGTCTTTGATTACAGGTATCTTAATGTTTGGCACTAATTCACCTTTGAAAATTTATATTTATTTGTTACAAAAGAAGTATGATAGTGTTGGTTCTGACACCTGTGGAACTGCTTTCTCCTTAGAAGATTTGTTTAGAAGAGACAATCATGGTGGGTGGGCGAGGGTGGAGTGACTTTAGAGAAGTTAGCTTTGTAACCACTTGGTTTTAGGTTTGATTCCACCACCTATGATGCCCTGGGCAAGAATCTATAGACAGGCTGGCTATTATCTTGTGTACTTGTGCATGAAATTGATGGAAACTGTCTTATATAATATATCATAGAACGAGTTTAGTATAAATAATTACAACAGTGACATAAACAGGTCCTCAAGTTTCGTTGGGTTCTGGGCCTGTCATGCAGGGAAAAGCGGACACAAAATGATGATGATGATGATCATGATGAAGTAAGACGGTTACATTAGTTCATCCCTATTTATTTCATTATACGTATTTCTTGAACTACCTTTTATTTCCTGTACCTAACCTTTGTGATCCTGTCTCTACTTTTTGTACTCCTGAAGAAGGACTTAAGCCTGACACGTCAAACTTTCTTTCCCTTTTCCATATAAAGTGTGAAACTAAGACTTTTTGTACCTCTGTTGTTTCCTTGAACTATATATATATATATGATGATATATATATATAGGTTAGGCCACCCTTTAGAACTTGAAACATTTGGTGTTCATTTGAAAGATCTTGAGTTTTCTGAAAGAAATGCCCTCACTGCTTCATTTCTTCATTTATTCTATTGAGATGTCAATACAAAATAATGACTAATCAACTTTGGTTTTCATTCTTATTAAACTAGAACTGTTCAAAGAATCTATTTGTGTATGTTGTCTGTGATACCACAAATAGTCTAATTGGTTGAGTATTGGACATACAAACAAGAGGTTGGTGATTGATGTCCTGTTACTAAGTACTGTGTTGTGTTCATAGGCAAGACACTTAACTGTGACTAGCCAAGTCGACCTAGCTGTAAATAGTTCCCACACAATTCACTGCTGTAATCAAGAGCAATTCTGTGAAATTGATGAGTATTTCATTGACTTCTTCTGCTGTATTTAACTCATCTTATGTCTGGACAGAAGAGGTGTGAGGTAATGTATTTTCTATAAATCAATAGCTATTGATGGTTACTGCCGAACATAAAGTTTTAACTAATTTGTTCAATTGAATAAGAAGAATGTTGAATGCCCTTGTAAACACCGAGAGCAAAATATCTCACTTCTTTATCACTTTATTATGTTTGTTGTTCAGTAAGACTATTTTTTTTATTGAATCATTCATGCAAGTCTTACATGAAAAATAGATTTTGCAAGTTATTACATAAATACCCAATATTTTCATGCCACCCCTTACCTATGGTCATGAATCTTGAGTAATGAGTGAAAGAATACAAGCGGCCGAAATGGGATTCCTGTGAGGGGTCTTTTGAGGAACTTCACTAGTTAGTAATCAACTGATATTCTGCTTTTACCATCATTATTTCATTGAAAACTAAACAATAATTAATTTCTTCTTCATTAAGGTAGAGCTGTTCCAACTTTGACTATGTAATATTATTAGTTAACTTTGCCTTTCATCCTTACGGGGGTCAATAAAATAAAGTACCAGTAATACACTGGGATAATTGCTGGCCTTGTGCCAAAAGTAGAAACAATTATTAGTATAAGGGCGGTGGATTGGCAGTATCAGTAGAGAGTCGGACGCCATGCTTTGCAGCATAGTTACGTCCCTTTACGGACTGAGTTCAAATCCCGCCGAAGTTAACTAACTGTGCCAAAAGTAGAAACAATTATTAGATATATATTTACTGAAGGGTTAAATGTTGTATTGAAATACAGGCCTTGTATTTCATTAGAACTATAGCTAATGAAGGGTTAAATGTTGTACTGAAATATAGGCCTTGTACTGAAGGGTTAAATGTTCATTATATTTTAATGTCAGGATGTAGATAAACATATATTTCTAGCAGAGAAGAATATATAGTTGATAAATTGGATAAAAAGCTCTTCAAAGATAACATTTTGTTAGTCAAGTCAGAATAATTTTAATTTCATTTTAGATGCTTCATATGATATTTGATGTTGAGTTTAAAAAATGATATATTCTCCAGCGTTTGTCTTCAAGCGTGTGTGTGTGTGTGTGTGTGTGTGTGTGCGCGAACCTGCAGTGTGTATGTGTGTGCCTGTGTGTGTGTATGTACCTAAGTGTGATTGTGTGCAAGTCTGTGTGAGTGTCTGTGTGTGTGTGCACATCAGTGTGATTGTGTCTGTGTGCCTGTGTATGTGTGTGTGTCAGTGTGTGTGTGTGTGTGTGTGTGTGTGTGTGCGTGCGTGCCTCAGTGTGATAATGTGTGTGCCAGTGTGAGTATGTATAAATACATGTGTGTATACCTATGTGTGTACACCTGTATGTGTGTATGTATGTGTGTGTGTGTGTGTGGATTGTTATTTCAATATTTATATTAGATAACTGATATAAGATATCAATATTTATTGAATAACAAAATCTGTAACTCTTTGTTTTATCATATTTTCATAACATTTCTGTACTGTGGTATCAAGGTAGAGGCTGAGAGAATATCACATACATTTAATATAATACTGCCATGTTTATTGCTATCTCTCTTTGGAAGGACCCCCCCCCCCCTCTCTGTATATATATATATATATGTAAGATTCAACTAACAGAAACCGATTACTATTATAACCTGTGTATATATATATATATATCATCATCATCACTGTTTTACGCCCGTTCTTCCACGCTAGCATGGGTTAGACGGGTTGTCCTGTTGTGGGCAGTGTCCGGTCGGCTGACCTTTTCTTGCTCATACAGGAACTGATTCTGGCTTGGTTTCTACAGCTGGATGCCCTTCCTAACACCAACCTCATTTACAAATTTGGCCATACCTCCAGAAACCAAGAGGCATCAAAATAGTGACTTTTCTTCTGAGGGTATGGTCAAATTTGGGCCTTGAAACATTGGCTAGAATCTTTGTTCCATGTAGTAACATAGATAAATAATATAATGTTTCTGCTCTCTTATACACAGCAACAAAAAGAATTCAAAATGCTGCTGCTGTGGTTGTGTGTGTGTGTGTGTGTGTGTGTGTGTGTGTGTGTGTGTGTGTGTGTGTGAGTGTGTGTGTGATCATGGCTGCATACAAACTTTTTTACATAAATCATGAATAGACACATAGACAGACACACAGACAGAGAGGCAATTTAGTTCAGTCCTGTTTGACCAGCTTGTTGACCTTATCAGAATGAAATAAATGTAACTAGAATAAACAGAACCATGGAAGATTAGTTTATGTTACATCCATGCTTTGATTATTCATATTAACTGACATTCACATGACCTTAGCCTTGTACACCGTTTCTCTTCAGTTGAGATTTTGTTGGCATTTCCTGTTCTATTTACTCCTAAACAAATCCCAGTCTCTTACAGGGTCATTCAATATGCTATAAATAACAGTCAAATCTCCCTCAAATCACACCCTGCAGCCTTAACCCTTTAGCATTTAAACCGGCCATATCCGGCCAGATTTCTCTCACCTTTTTCTGTTCAAACCGGCTGTAACTGGCCACTCATACTGATGTTAAATAAATATCATCAAAATCTCATAGGTTCGATATTATGTGAGGTAAAGCCTTTACTGTGAAAATACAACAGTATATATAGAGTAATGTAGATATTATGAGAGATATTATGAGGTAAAGCCTTTACCGTGAAAATACAATAGTATATATAGAGTAATGTAGATATTATGTGAGGTAAAGCCTTTACTGTGAAAATACAATAGTATATATAGAGTAATGTAGATATTATGTGAGATATTATGTGAGGTAAAGCCTTTACTATGAAAATACAATAGTATATATAGAGTAATGTAGATATTATGTGAGATATTATGTGAGGTAAAGCCTTTACTGTGAAAATACAATAGTATATATATAGAGTAATATAAATGTTATGTAAGATATTATGTGAGGTAAAGCCTTTACTGTGACAATACAATAGTATATATAGAGTAATATAAATGTTATGTAAGATATTATGTGAGGTAAAGCCTTTACTGTGAAAATACAATAGTATATATAGAGTAATGTAGATATTATGTGAGATATTATGTGAGGTAAAGCCTTTACTGTGAAAATACAATAGTATATATAGAGTAATGTAGATATTATGTGAGATATGTGAGGTAAAGCCTTTACTGTGAAAATACAATAGTATATATAGAGTAATGTAGATATTATGTGAGATATTATGTGAGGTAAAGCCTTTACTATGAAAATACAATAGTATATATAGAGTAATGTAGATATTATGTGAGGTAAAGCCTTTACTGTGAAAATACAATAGTATATATAGAGTAATGTAGATATTATGAGATATTATGTGAGGTAAAGCCTTTACTGTGAAAATACAATAGTATATATAGAGTAATATAAATGTTATGTAAGATATTATGTGAGGTAAAGCCTTTACTGTGACAATACAATAGTATATATAGAGTAATATAAATGTTATGTAAGATATTATGTGAGGTAAAGCCTTTACTGTGAAAATACAATAGTATATATAGAGTAATGTAGATATTATGTGAGATATTATGTGAGGTAAAGCCTTTACTGTGAAAATACAATAGTATATATAGAGTAATGTAGATATTATGTGAGATATGTGAGGTAAAGCCTTTACTGTGAAAATACAATAGTATATATAGAGTAATGTAGATATTATGTGAGATATTATGTGAGGTAAAGCCTTTACTATGAAAATACAATAGTATATATAGAGTAATGTAGATATTATGTGAGGTAAAGCCTTTACTATGAAAATACAATAGTATATATAGAGTAATGTAGATATTATGTGAGATATTATGTGAGGTAAAGCCTTTACTATGAAAATACAATAGTATATATAGAGTAATGTAAAGGGTTAAAGACACTAGTGTGTGGTTTGAGGAAGATTATTTTGCCATTTTCAGCAGATCAAGCAGCTGTGTAGAGTTTCCTTGATTGGTACACATTTCCTATGGTCTTTGAAGTTGTCATATTTAGAAATGTGGACAGAGATAAATGGATATTTAACTAAGTTATGAAGTTCAAAATAACAATAATTCTTTGATAATTTCCTCATTCCATATATCTTGAAATATTGGTGAATTATTACAATTGATAATGAGAAGAAAAGAATGGTGTTAGTGTCTTGTGACAATTGGTTTAAGTGTATTTATTTGTAGGAGTTAGTCCAAGTCTGAACTAGTTAAGAAGTTTGCATGTCATAAAAGGGCCATTATTTGGTGTCATCATCATCATCATTTAACGTCTATCTTCCACGCTAGCATGGGTTTAGACGGGAATTGTCCCACTTGAGGCAAGATTGGTTGTCTTGCTCGTATAGGACTGTCTGGCAGGTTTTCTATGGCTGAATGCCCTTCCTAACACCAACCACGTTTACAGTGTGGACTGGGAGGTTTTTACTATGTTACCTACACGGCCACATTACAGTGTGGACTGTGTTTTTTTTGTCGAGACACCTACATGACTTCATTTATTTAGGACTGGATGTTGTGGTACCAACATAACTTTACAGTTGGTGTAGATAGGTGTGGGGGTAAGGGTAGTGGGATGGGGGTGTATTTTTGGTTAAGAGGTGCCTACTGACTATAGATTTCGCTTTGTACATAGGCAAGGCGGGTCTTCTGTATTACTGTGTAGCGCCAAAGATCTCGGTCCAGTGACATTGTCTTGGAGAGGTGCAAGTGTGTAAGGTCGGAATTTATCAAATCGTCCCATGTTTTTCTGGGTCTGCCTACTCCGTAGCTACCATCTATTTTGATCGCCCCGCACTTTTTTATACAGCTGTCGTCTTTCATGCGCATCACGTAACTATACCAACGTAGTCTTCTCTCGAGTAAACAGCATCTGATCCTTCTTATTCCTAATTTCTCACTTAGTTCATTTATGCTTTGCCGTTCATGTATATTACTATTACACATCCAGCGGAGCATGTAAGCTTCGTTCCTTTCCAGCCTACGTAGATCCTCTGCACACAATGCCCATGTCTCACTGCTATGCAACATTGCTGTTCGTATGCAGGCATCATACAGTCTGCTTTCATTTTTAGAGAGAAACCTTTAGCAGCCAATAGTGGTATAAGCTCTCTGAACTTTTTCCATCCCGTTCTGACTGTAGCTACAGTACTTTCAGAGCACCCTCCACCACTGCTGATTTTGTCACCCAGGTAACGGAAGGTGTCCACTATTTCTATAGAACCATCTGGGCAATAGAAGGAGTTAGTATCCTGTGGGCACTTGCTACTACCTATTGCACCTGAGCACCGGCTACATATAAAAATGTATGTGTAAAAGAGATAATTAGTCAGATAGATGGTATTAACAGATGGTATTAACAGATGGTATTAACAGATGGTATTAACAGATGGTATTAACAGTATTGTGAGTGGAATGTGGTGGATGTGAATGAAGAAATCAATGTAGACTACTTGTGATAACTATTAAATAATAGACATTGTCATCACCACCACCACCATCACCACCATCACCACCATCACCAGCATCACCACCACCACCACCACCACCACCACCATCACCACCACTACCACCACTATCATCAACACCACCACCACCACTACCATCAACGCCACCACCATCACCACCAGCATCACCACCATCACCAGCATCACCACCACCACCACCATCACCACCACCACCACTAAGTTACAATCAAGTTAGTAAACTATTCAGTGTCAAGGTCACCACCATTTCTACTTCACATAAATACAATATTAACATTGTTACTAACCAAAAAACTAATACAACACGTTACTCTTTCTCTCTCTCTCTTTCCTTCTTTATTTGATTCTCTCTCTATTTCTTTCTCTTTCTTTCTTTCTTTCTTTCTTTCTTTATCTCTTTCTTTCCTTTGTTTCTTTATCTTTTTCATTCTCCCTCCCCTTCCTTTCATTCTCCCTTTCTTTCCTTCTCTTTCTCTTAAATCTTGTTTTCTAGAAGTAATCCTTTCTCAACACGTCATAAAATCTATATTAAATTACTTATATTACTTGATGGTTAAACCATGTTTCAAAAACAATATATATATCATCATCATCATCGTTTAACGTCTATCTTCCACGCTTGCATGGGTTTGGACGGGAATTTTCCCACTTGAGGCAAGATTGGTTGTCTTGCTCGTATAGGACTGTCTGGCGGGTTTTCTACGGCTGGATGCCCTTCCTAACACCAACCACATTTACAGCGTGGACTGGGAGCTTTTTACCGTGTTACCTACACGGCCACATTACAGCATGGACTGTGTGTTTTTTTGTCGTGACACCTACACGACCTCATTTGTTTCGGACTGGATGTTGTGGTACCAACATAACTTTACATTGGAAGGGGTGGTGTGGATGGGGTGGGGGTAGTGGGGCCGGGGTGTATTTTTGTTAGAGGTGCATACTGACTGTAGGTTTCGCTTTGTACGTAGGCAAGGCGGGTCTTCTGTATTACTGTGTAGCGCCAAAGATCTCGGTCCAGTGACATTGTCTTGGAGAGGTGTAAGTGTGTGAGGTCGGAATTTATCAAGTCGTCCCAGGTTTTTCTGGGTCTGCCTACTCCGTGACTACCGTCTATTTTTATCGCCCTGCACTATATATATATATATATATATATATATATATATATCATCATCATCATTTTGCGTCTGCTTTTACCTGCTTGTAAGGGTGGGACGGGTCCTATTCAGCACAGCATCTCTCCACTTGTCACGGCCCTTTGTCATCTCCTGTGTGAGCTTCAGTGATCTAAGGTCCGCTCTCACCACCTCCACCTCCACCCATGTGTTTCATGATCTTCCTCTACTGCGTCTTCCTTCCACTGGGATTTCCTGGCACTTCTTTACCCAGTGGTCATCCTCGATGCGCATCACATGTCCATACCATCTCAGTCTTCTCTCCTGACACCACAACTTATCCCTCTTATACACAGTTTCTTTCTCAATATTTATATAGTTCAAGTAAGTAGATAGTGTATATAGAGATATAGGAACAGTATATATATACAGGAACTGTGTGTGTGTGTATATATATATATATATAGTGTATATATATATATATATACATATATATATATATATAAGAACAGTGTATATATACAAGAATAGTGTGTATATATATATAAAAACAGTGTATATATACAAGAATAGTGTGTATATATATATAAAAACAGTGTATATATACAAGAACAGTGTATATATATATATATAAGAACAGTGTATATATACAAGAATAGTGTATATATATATATATAAGAACAGTGTATATATACAAGAATAGTGTATATATATATATATATAAGAACAGTGTATATATACAAGAACAGTGTATATATACAAGAACAGTGTATATATACAGAAACAGCTGCATGGCTAAAAGGTTTATTCTACAGTTGTATGGATCTGAGTTCAATTGTGTATCACCTTGAGCAATGTTTTCTACCACAGTTTCAGCTCATCTAAAACATTGTTGAGGGTGATGGAGTATTTGGAGACTACCTGTGGTAGATGTAACTCACCATACTGTGTTACTGTGCAAGGCATGTACTTGGTCATTTTAGCAATATCTTCTCTGTTGCAAACATTTCGTGTGTGTAGTGTAGTTAGATAGGTAGGGGGAGGACTTAAATATCATGAGAGGGAGGACTTAAATATCATTACACCTCTCCAAGATCAACATTACTCGTAATAGACTGCTGCTTAGCATTCACATTACTCTATATATACTATTGTATTTTCATGGTAAAGGCTTTACCTCACATAATATCTCACATAGCATTTACATTACTCTATATATACTATTGTATTTTCACAGTAAAGGTTTTACCTCACATAATATCTCACATAACATTTACATTACTCTATATATACTATTGTATTTTCACAGTAAAGGCTTTACCTCACATAATATCTCGCATAACATTTACATTACTCTATATATACTATTGTATTTTCACAGTAAAGGCTTTACCTCACATAATATCTCACATAGCATTTACATTACTCTATATATACTATTGTATTTTCACAAGATTATCTCACATAATATCGAATCTATGAGATTTTGATATTATTTATTTTGGGAACAATACTTTAACATCAGTATGAGTGGTCGGTTACAGCCAGTTTGAACAGAAAGAAGTGAGAGAATTCTGGCCAGATATGGCCGGTTTAAATGCTAAAGGGTTAAGGAGATTCAACCATATTTCAGTTAACATAACTCCTGGCTGAAATTGAAGCTTATTTATTTCAACATTATTCAACCAATTTACCTTATTTATTTAATATGACAGGTAGAAAATATATTCTTTTTCTGTGTTTTCTATAGAATAAAACAATTTATATCAATTTATTTCATATTTCATTTCCTACCTTGGTTGGATCTGTTTTTTTTTACATATCTGAATTATTTAATAAATGAGCTGTGGAGACGATAAAGTTTAAAAAATGAGTTTATCTCAGGAAGAGAAGATATAGAATTTAGTGTAGTTTCCTCCAATCTCTTTAGAATCACTTATATTCAGGAGCAAGTTTAAAATATTGATGATGACGATGATGATGATGGCGACTGAGGTGGAATGGATTAGGCAGGTGGTTGGAGTGGAAATTTTAAACTGAAAGGTTTCATTAAAATTACAATTTTTATGTATTTTAGATTAGCTGCTTTCATAAGGTATCATCTGTAAGGATATAAACTTTTGGTTAGGTGATATATCATTTACTGAGGTTTAGATGTATAATCTATCACTTTTACATCAACTAGAAAAAATACCTGTACTGGCTAATGAAGAATTTAAAGCAGTCACACCTTACCTGAAACACTCCTGCATATTGCTGTATAATGGAATTCTTTAATTCTCAACCATCTTTTAAACAGAAGTCAATTTCTTTAACCCTTTATCATTTACATTATTCTATATATACTATTATATTTTCACGGTTAAGGCTTTATCTCACATAATTATCTCACATATCTCACATAATATCTCGCATAATATCGCATCTATGAGATTTTGATATTATTTATTTTGAGAACAATACCGTAACATCAGTATGAGCGGCCAGTTACAGCTGTTTTGAAGAGAAAGAGGTGAGAGATTTCTGACCGGATGTGGCCTGTTTAACCCTTTAACATTTACGTTACTCTATATTTACTGTTGTATTTTCATGGTAAAAGATTTATTTCACATAATATCTCACATGATATTGAATCTGTGAGACTTTGATGTTATTTATTTTGAGAACAAAACCTTAACATCAGTATGAGTGGCTGGTTATGGCCAGTTTGAATAGAAGGGGGTGGGGGCAATTCTGGCCAGATATGGCCGGTTTAAATGCTAAAGGGTTAAACTGCAGTAGATGAGTGTAGTTTCCAGGTGTAAATGTGTCTCCTATCTGCTTTACTACATAACTTGTATTGACAACTCAATGAATGTCTAAACACTCTCTACTCAAGTGTAGACTCTGAGTAACAACAGAGTTTCAACTCATCTGGATCTGTAGTTCACTAAATTATTCGAGCATCATTTCTACCTTTCAAATTCAGTCTATGTATCAAGAAGATCTATATGACTGTAATGTGTTCCAGCTGATAGGCTGAGACCATGCTGGGGCAGTGCCATAGATCATATAAAATTTCTTTTTAGCTGCCCTCAGTCTTAACGCTTTACTATCATTATTTCGTTTTTGTTTTGATTTTTCAATAGTTTTATGCAAATTAAATATTTGATTTTTAGAATGTTCTACAATGGAGTGTTTCACTGAGACAAGCAAGATCTACTGAGTATTTTTCTAAAAATAGTTTTTTCAAAGACTCCCTATTTTTTAAAATCTCTTAACATTACTTGTTGGTAATAATTCTGTCATCTCATTAATTTTGTTCATATAAGCCATAACATTGATTATTGTACTGGCTTCATTCTTGAAACTTTAACAACATTGCATTGTGTTGACATTTCTGTTGATTGTTCTCTTGTAACAGAAATATAGGTCAAGAATTGGTAAAGTTACTCTTATAAATGGAATGGAAGAAAGTTTCACTAAAATTTGTTTTGAAATGAAGCAGCAGTTGGATATTGGCAATCTACTCTAGATTGGCTTCTTATTGAAATTATAGATTACTAGCAATCATCTGCTTACCCAAAATGCAAAAATTAAACTGTTCAATAGACTACTTCTATTGATGTGATCTCAAATATTCTTAACTATTAATCTGGGAAAGTAATCAAAGACTGCAAAGAGCTGAACAAGAAAAATGGCATATTTTGAACATTTGCCAGCTAAATTTTCTTTAATTAATCAAAATGTTACACAGTACATTTCTGTGTCCTTAGATGGCATATAAGACTTTCTAAATTGCAATTGATTTTATGTTCTCTATGAGTTGTAGAGAAATTAGAACAATTCATGGTTCAGTTGGCATTCATGTAGAAATAGCAGTGGTATTTACTGGGAAGACTTTGGTTTGTGTTGAACTATATGAAGAATGAATGCAGTTGAATTGTCTATAGAAATATATTTTTTTTTGTTCTTTTAAGTCAGAGGTGCTCCAACCCTTGCTAGGAGGGAATGTGGACATTAAAACGTTGATGATGATGATCTTATAGGTAATGTTTTAAACATTACTTTAATAATGAAAAGGTTAAGCTATATTACTAAATTCCTCAAAATTCTTCATTTCAAAATAAATTGAAGTACCTAGGCTGTATATTTTAACCTTTTACCATTTACATTACTCCATATTTACTAATTGTATTTTCACAGTAAAGGCTTTATCTTTCATAATTATCTCATATAAAATCTGAGATTTTGATGTTATTTATTTTGAGAATAATACCTTAACATCAATATGAGTGGCCAGTTATGGCTGGTTTGAACAGAAAGAGGTGAGAGAATTCTGGTTGGATACAGCCAGTTTAAATGCTAAAGGGTTAATAGAAATATGCCATGAAAAGGGTAACAGTTTTGTAAAGACATTCTGCCTGATAATGCACAATTGTCCTCACATGCTGTGTTTAATCTCTTCTCAATTGTTTAATTTGAACCAATTCCAATAAATTTTCCATTGCTTCAGTCCTTCTTAATCTTTCATTATTCTCGTTAGTGTCAACCGAATATCATCCTCGTTGCTCCACTCTAATATTGTCTGGAGTTACGATAATAGAAGAATGTTCTAGTGAGTGGCGTCATGAAATAACATACCGAAATGAAATAGTATTGAAAGTAATATTATCCTTGAAACTGCTACTTGTGTCTTGCTTATTGAACACATGTTGTTTACTTGGCAGATAGATGCAATAGTTTGCCTTACATCAGAGTATTGTTTACACACGTTGTAAAAACTTCCAGTAGAATCTCAGATTCATCTGTGTCATTCATGTTGCATTAGGGGGAAAAAACTAAACTGAAACACAATAACCAACAAAAAATGAAACACAAAGCCAAACAAATAGCTCACCAAAGCCAACAACCTGCTCCATTTTTCATCATTTATCAATGTCAATTAGATTAGAGAAATTATTCTTAGAGCTGACTTGATTTTTTTTTTTTTTTTTTTTTTTTTTTTCTGCTGTCACAATTAATTAGAACTTTGCTAATAAATCCAATTTTATTGTATTAAACATTCAGGAGAGTGTGAGTCATTTATTTACTGTTTGTTATTCCATCATCTTGTTGTTTCATGATGATAATTATATGTAGATAATAGTTAAATATATGTAACTGTGTTGTATTTTAATCTATAGGTGGTAGATTGGCAGTATCAGTAGATGGTCGGACGCCATGCTCTCCAGCATAGTTATGTCCCTTTACAGTCCGAGTTCAAATCCCGCTGAGATTAACTTTGCCTTACGGGGTCGATAAAATAAAGTACCAGTAATACACTGATATAATTGCTGGCCTTGTGCCAAAAGTAGAAATGATTATAATCTATATTATAATAAGAGAGCTGTCTGTCTGTCTCTCTATCTGTCGGTCTCTATTGGTCTGTCTCTCTGTCTGTCTGTCTGTCTGTCACTCTCTGTGTCACACTCTCTTTATAGAGAGAGGGGGAGCACCAAGCGAGAGATACGAACATAGATAGAGAGAGAAAAGGTAACATGTGTGTTTTTGAGCCTTACTGAGGTGACAGGTGATGCCTGTGAGGGTGCTTAGTTGTTTCAGCACCTCAGCCTCGCTATCACCCGACCTTACTCAGGTGTCAGGTGATGCTCATGATGAGGGTGCTTGGTTGTTTCAGGACCTTAGCCTCGCCATCACCCATGGTAATGTTGCGAGCATGTTGGCTTTCCTCAGTGTTCCGTTGACCCTTGTGATGTGATATGTGGCCGATTGTTGCACTTGATGGTGAATTACTCAGTTTTGTTTCTCCCCCCTCAGTTTTGTTTTTCCTTTTTATTTTCTTTTTTTTTCTTACTCTCACTCTGGTCATGTGTTTTGGTGTTGTTTATATGAGGCCCCTGACGATGGTTGGTTATATTTGTTATATACATTTATATTTGTGTTTATCAATGGCATTATATTTGTAATAAAAGGGCAGTGGATTGGCAGTATCGGTAGAGGGTCGGACGCCATGCTTGGCAGCAAAGAGTTACGGCCCGTTATGGTCTGTGTTCAAATCTCGCCGAGGTTAACTTTGCCTTTCATCCTTACAGGGTCGATAAAATAAAGTACCAGTAATATACTGGGTAATTGCTGGCCTTGTACCTAAAGTAGAAACAATTATATTTGTAATGTAATTCTGAAAGAATTGTGAGCAATTTGTAATGTTATTTAAGTACTAAGTTGATACATAAATAATATAGCCAGAGTTCAGTTTATTTTTGTGAAGCTATCTGTATTTAGAATACAATTTAAGTATACTTTTAAGTATAAAGCCTCCTCCTTTGCATGTTTTTAGTGGACTAAAACTATACTTTTGCTGTCTAAGTGAATGTGTTTTTGATATTAAACCTAATGTACTTATTATTAGAAGCTGTTAACATTCATTATCTTGGTAGTACTTTGAAATTTCAGGTAATTTGGCTGTTGAGTCATTTGTTAATGAGAAGAAAAGCACCTGGCTGTATTCCACACTGACATGAATATCCACAATTTTACTTACCTAGACTTTTAGATTTAATTTCTTCTTTACTATACTTATTTTCTTGACCTACTCTGACTCACAAGCAAGTGGTATTTACTTTGGGACACTGGGAACAAATCATTTTGGCAGTCCTTGTGGAAATTCCAGTTTAGCTAGTTCAGTAGTGTCAGTCCAGTAACATTATTTTCTGGTGGATTGGCAGTATCGGTAGAGGGTTGGACGCCATGCTTTCTAGCATAGTTACGTCCCTTTACAGTCTGAGTTCAAATCCCGCTGAGGTTAACTTTGCCTTTCATCTTTACAGGGTCGATAAAATAAAGTACCAGTAATACACTGGGTAATTGCTGGCCTTGTGCCAAAAGTAGAAACAATTATTTTCTCCAACTTTAGAATATTTTGTTTGTTGCACAGGCTGTTCTTACCTTCATGGTTTATCCTCAAAACATAGTTAAACTGAATTTACTTCAATATATTTACAGTCAACACAAATAGGGAATCAAAATTCTACCTTAGGTTTTATTATTGATAACATAACTGTAGAATCAACTGAATGAAATTTGTAATTGATATAAAGACAGAAAATTAAATTTTCGTTTCAGTTTCAGTATATTTTTTTTATATTTCCATAAATGATTTAGCTGGCAATCAATGTTTATCATTGATTGACCAACAGTTGAAAATATAAATATAATTTCTCAAAGTTCTTTTGTCACACTTTTCTGTGACATCTTCAGTGATTGTTTCCAGCAATAATCACTGAAGATGTCACAGAAGTATGTGACAAAAAAAACTTTGAGAAATTATATTTATATTTATATTTTCAACTGTTGGTCAATCAATGATAAACATTGATTGCCAGCTAAATGAATTAAATTTAGAATTTTTAGAATAAATTTAATCTAACTAAAAAAAGTTTGAAGACATTTCTTTGCATATATTTATGGCTTATGTAATTATTATAACAAAAAATACAGACATGAAAATAGAAAATTGAGTAAGAAAGCTAAGTAGGATTGGTATGTCATATATCATATAATTGTGTTATATTATAATCTGGGCAATTAAACAAGAAGTCTTCTTTACACTGTTGTTCATTCCTTTATTTTGAGGAGAAAATATGTGTTAAGAATTGCTTGCAGCTAACATAGCTTCAACCTTGTGGATAAAATATTGTATAAAATACAGATGTAGGTGTTGTATGTATTCTGAAATAACTCGTAGTTGAATGTTGAATTTTGAAAATAGAGGTAGACTGTGAGGAAAGAAAATCAATCAATCCTAATTGGAAACAAACCTCGTTACCTTGATCTTATGATATTGACTAAAGACAGGTAAACTAGGTGGGCATAGTTTAGAGATTTCCAGCATTTTGTAGATTCTTCTTTTTCTCCTCCTCCTCATCCTCCTCCTGCCCGAGAGGGTCTTGGGGCCAGAGTCCTCAAACTCTCCTTCCAGCAGGTTCTGTCAGAAAGCAACCATCTCCAACTGATCTGGCTGGATCCCCAAGTGATACCAGCCGAGCTCATAGATGTTATCTTGCTCGGGGTCTACCCTAGGGTCTCCTGTCAGTTGGATCCAGTCGAACCAGTCTGTTGCTCATTTTGGTGCCACTATAAAAAGCACCCAGTCCACTCTGTAAATGTTGCCATTAGGAAGGGTACCCAGCTGTAGAAAACAAACCAGAAACAGTTCTGTATGAACAAGACACAGCCACCTGATCTGACTCGTCTAACTTGTGCTAGCATGAAAAATGAACGTTAAACAGTGATGATGATGATAATTGTTTCTACGTTAGGCACAAGGCCAGCAATTACCCAGTGCATTACTGGTACTTTATTTTATCGACCCCGTAAGGATGAAAGGCAAAGTTAATCTTGGCGGGATTTGAACTCAGAATGGCAAGGGCCGTAACTCTATGCGTCAAAGCATGGCGTCCGACCCTCTACCGATTGAATTATTATATAAACATATACATGTTCATCTTTAGTATTTAAATATGTATTCACAAGACACTACTAAATTTAATTTTACATGCATGATATTTGATAGCAAGAACTCAAGAATATTATAGCATGTAAATATATGCAGCAACACATTTTGACATGTGACTGATTCTTCCTTTGTGGTACAAAATATTTATTTAAAAACTATTTAAGAGGGTATTATGACAAAGCAACATATGTTACTTTGTATTAATACCCATTTATGGAAAATACAGCTGTGAACATAGACGAATTTATATAAGCTACAGAAAGACAAAGAAAATATTTGAATATATTTGCATAACCATTTACATTAATTCTTAACACTCTTTACTGTATGAAACCACAAATCAGGACAATGATATCATCACGTTTCAAATTATAGTCTTTTCTGTAACACTGCACATTTTCACTATGATAATATAAACATGTATAGAGCGATACTATAAACATTTGAATTAAGAGACCAGATTTTATATATTTTCTGCTAAACTATTACAGGATGTTTAGAGTTAAATATAGTGTAATCCAGATTGCACAACAGTCACAAAAAATTAGAATTTGAGAGTGTCAAATAAAAACAAGAATATACTTCTTGGCAATACTCCCACGAGTTCTCAAAGACCTGCCACAGTATGAATATTTGATCGGCTGTGTTGCATCTAGGGTGAAAACCACACTGTTCATTAGCTAGCTTGGACTTGACAATGTCCCTGCATCTCTTTGCCAGACACTTAGCATAGACTTTACTGGGGAGGCTTAACAAGGAGATCCCTCTGTAATTGGAACAATTGTGATATTTGTTCTACCTTTTTACATTCTTAGTTCAAATTCTCCCAAATCAAACTTTGCCCGTGATCCATCTGAAATCGATAAAATACAGCACCAGTTAAATAGTGTGCCAATTTAATTGACTGCCAACCTGTAATAGGATACAGTCTGGAACAGTAGGGTCCTAACCTTGCTCCAGCTGTGGGACTCTGATATCAGATGAGGTGACACTCTGGTTGGAGCATGGGATACACTGTACTAGTGTGTTAGAACAGAACCCTAACCCTTGCTCCAGCTGTGGGACTCTGATATCAGATGAGGTGACACGCTGGTTGAGCATGGGATACAGTGTACTAGTGTGGTAGAACAGTCCTAATTCTTGCTCCAGTTGTAGGACTCTCATTGATATCACTTATCATATGAAGTGGCACTCTGAAGATGAAGTGACCCCAGCTGTGGATATCAATTGATATGGCCACTCTAATCGGAGAGATTGTTCTCATTGCAATATAATTTATCAGTAACAACTTATATTACAGTAAACACGTACGTGCGCGCACACACACACACACACACACACACACACACACACACACACACACACACACACACACACACACACACACCTCTCTCTCATACACACATTCACAAAGTTTTACTTATCAATGTTAAATGAAAACTAGACAAGTTCATTTCTACCAAGTCGTAAGAGATAAAAGAAAGTCTTATTCTGAAATGGTTCCAAGTAACACAAATTTCTGTTGTATTGCCATATATTTGCTTTGATTTCTTTCCTTTTTTTCTGGTCATTTAAAACTAGAATGGGAACTAATTATTGCTGGTGTTGTATTATTTTCCATATTCTTGTGAGAGCTAACCTATATTTTGGAGAGTTGTCTAATTTTTCTGGAATTCCTTGTGGGCAATACTAGTATTTCTTTGTCACTATCTATTTATCTACACTCGATCATGTTCAGCAACATTCATCTTCTCTCAGTTTACAACATTTTTATTTTTCCAAATTGATGCCATTGTGAAAAGCAGGCATAGGCAACCTTTTTCAGGCAGTGGGCCACATAAGATGTGGCTCATTATAAGGTAGCCACACTCTTATAGCCACACTCTTATAGCCACGCTCTTATAGCCACGCTCTTATAGCCACACTCTTATAGCCACACTCTTATAGCCACGCTCTTATAGCCACGCTCTTATAGCCACGCTCTTATAGCCACGCTCTTATAGCCACACTCTTATAGCCACACTCTTATAGCCACGCTCTTATAGCCACGCTCTTATAGCCACACTCTTATAGCCACACTCTTATAGCCACGCTCTTATAGCCACACTCTTATAGCCACACTCTTATAGCCACACTCTTATAGCCACGCTCTTATAGCCACGCTCTTATAGCCACACTCTTATAGCCACACTCTTATAGCCACGCTCTTATAGCCACGCTCTTATAGCCACACTCTTATAGCCACACTCTTATAGCCACGCTCTTATAGCCACGCTCTTATAGCCACGCTCTTATAGCCACGCTCTTATAGCCACACTCTTATAGCCACACTCTTATAGCCACGCTCTTATAGCCACGCTCTTATAGCCACACTCTTATAGCCACACTCTTATAGCCACGCTCTTATAGCCACACTCTTATAGCCACACTCTTATAGCCACACTCTTATAGCCACGCTCTTATAGCCACGCTCTTATAGCCACACTCTTATAGCCACACTCTTATAGCCACGCTCTTATAGCCACGCTCTTATAGCCACACTCTTATAGCCACACTCTTATAGCCACGCTCTTATAGCCACGCTCTTATAGCCACGCTCTTATAGCCACGCTCTTATAGCCACGCTCTTATAGCCACGCTCTTATAGCCACGCTCTTATAGCCACACTCTTATAGCCACACTCTTAAAACATTCCAGGTAACTTTGAAATTAGGCTTTTCATTCAGAAAGCCAGAGTCACAGTTTGCGCATGATGGTATAAAGACTTGAAATTGTTGTTTTGAATGAATAAATATTCTTATAGAAGGCGCTGCTTACTTTTATTATGGTAGCTTCTGTCATCTTTTAAGGTCCACATTTGTCTTCTCTATGTCCAAGTACTCACAAATGAGAAGTACCTTTTATTTGTAATTTCCCCCTTTCTATTCTTGCTTCAATTATGTTTATGCCAAACACAGGGTTGGAAGGTTCCTTCAGCTGTGTCAAAGACATGAGTACCTTGCTGGTGCCATGATAAGATGCACAGAGTGTATTCTGTAGACTGGGGGGGATATATATATATACATAATTGAGATGTGGGCCCACAGGCTGTCTGTGAGGTCAGTAGCTCCGATTAACTACTGACTTAATCCGGGCTGACCCAACAAAACCTTGCTAGTCAGGAGAACAGATATTAGATTATGATATTCCTAGGTTAGGATGTTGTTTAGTGACAAGTAGATCAAAGGAATTCCAGCCATGATTATCCTGTCTTTTCTTTTCAGGCATAGTATATACCTGGAAATACAATATTTCATTTGTCCTTGTATAAAGCTGTTTAGGGGTGGTTTCATGAAGATTGAGGGGTGAGATAGAAGCTCCTTAATTGGTTTTAAGGTTTGCAGAACTTGTAGAACACTGAACTATGTCTTCCAATCTGTAGTTCTCAGCTGTTTTGATCTCATCAGTTGAAGAGGGCCTGCAGAGTTGATGAGCTTCTGCCTCTATTAATTATATAGATCTGATGTTTTTGTTTTTGATATGTGTACCATTAATTCAATACCTGCATTGATGCCGTTGAGTGCATCAACCTAATTACACCATAGTTGGTGGATTGTTTGGATCAACCAGCATTGATTATCATATATCTATCTATCTATATATATATATATATATATATCTATATATATATATATATATATATACACATACATATATATATATATATATGCATATACATACTTATAAACATATATATATATATATATACACATACATTATATATATATATATATATATACACACATACATATATATATATATATATGCATATACATACTTATAAATATATACTTATATATATATATATATGTGTGTGTGTGTGTGTGTATATATATATATACACACACCCACACATATACAAAGAGGGTGTGGTAAGATGGATCATATAAAATATAGCTTTTCATCCATCTCTACTTCCTATCTGGCAGTAATGTACTAATATTTATGAAATGTCCTCTCTTCCCTCTCTACCAACGTGATGGTTAGAAATCAATATTATTGCTATCCAGACCAACAAAAGATGCCATTTAATGTACTGGCCATACCACTTTAATTGCGATACACAAACCTACCTTTCCATCCTTAATACTCATCAATCCTCTAGATTTTTTTATGCCTATTATATTCTACATTTAATTGAGGTTTAAAGAATGCCATATTCTATGAAATCTTTTCTATAGAATCTCTCTAATACTGTATATCTATTTTCACTTTAGTCTGGTTAATTGCTGCATTATATCACAGTACTCTAACTTTCTAGTCTAGCTATTTATTTCAAACTAACACATACATATATACACACACACATACACACACACATATATACACACACACACATATATACACACATATACACAGAAACACACACACACACACACATGCATACATACAATATTCTACAAAATGCTTTATGCATATATGTCTGTGTGTATATATATATATATATATATACATACATACATGCACGAAGCATTTGTGTGTGTATATGTATAGTGAGTGTAAGTGTATATATATATATATATATATATAAATAAATATACACGGGTGTGTATGATTGTGTATAGAAGATTATATTAATAAAAGGAATTCCAACTTTGACTGATTTACTTGTTTTATTTACAATCCTTTAAAATTATAATGATATTATAATAGAATATTAAATGTTAAGTGTTAATTGAACAAGTACTTTCATGCTTTCGCAATCTTCAGGTTCATATTCTGTGGTGACAAGTCAAGTTTGCAATATATATATATATATATATATATATATATATAATGCATTTTGTAGAAGCTTGTGATTTATCTGTGTGAAATAGCTTTAAATAGAGAAAGAGAGAGAGCAAACAATGAGGTTTGTACATTGGTCAAGAGAAGCAGTCATTAGATTGACTATAGCTAAAGAAACAATGGAATATCTTTATAAAGCTTTGTGCGTTCAGTTTGTATCTAATCTTTATGGTTTAAATAGACTTTTCAATTCAGTTAGGAACTGAATTATGTTCTGTCTCTGTATTTTGTCTGTTTTAAATCTCTCTGAGAAATCTGAAAGATACTACATTATATTTTGTTACACCGCTCAGTATTGTGTACCAGGTTATTACATGATAATGGTACTAGCAAGTAGCCAATGTGAGGGCATTTATATAGTCACAGCCTCATAGAAACAGCCAATTCTTCCTCAAATCAAATCCTGCCATCTTAGAAATACTTTAGAACCAATATATTGCTTGTTTGTTTTTTATGAAACGATTTGTATGAATACAAAAATGAAATAAATGAAGCCAGCCTCTGGTTTCACATTCTTCATATCAACATTTACAGCCAGTTTCTAAAGACATCTCGTATTATAATACATATTTATTTATTGGAACATTATATCTACGTTTGAAAAAAAAAACTTGTTTCTCTTTTTACCTATTTTCTCTTTTATTGCATTCTCAATCTAAATGGAACTATAAACCAGTTCAAGGTTGTTACAATGTTGGTAACATGGCTTTGTGGTTAAGATGTTTACTTCACAAACTTAGAAATCAGGGTTTGGTCCCACTGTTCAGCAATTTGGACAGGTGTCTTCTACCATAACTTTGAATTGATCAATGCTTTGCGTTGGGAAATTTAGTAGGGCACATACATATCATTGATATACATGGGTTGGCTATTTATTTTGCCTTCACAGACAGACAGACAGGGATGAAGATTATTGCATTGTAGAAAATACCTTGCAGTATTTCTGTCTATCCAAATTAGATACCTTTACAGCAAGGTTGGCTTGTATTCTGCCCCCACCCCCCTTTCATGTGTGATAAAATAAGTCTTGGCTAAAAGTACTAGTACTTTATTTAATCAATTAACCCTTTACCATTTACATTACTCTATATATACTATTGTATTTTCACAGTAAAGGCTTTACCTCACATAATATCTCACATAACATTTACATTACTCTATATATACTATTGTATTTTCACAGTAAAGGCTTTACTTCACATAATATCGAATCTATGAGATTTTGATATTTATTTATTTTGAGAACAATACCTTAATATAAGTATGGCTGGTTTGAACAGAAAGAGGTGAGATAATTCTGGCCGGATACGACCCAGTCTAAATGATAAAGGGTTAGAACTGTTGAAAATGCTCCAGCATGGTAGCAGTCAAATGACTGAAAGAAGTAAAAGAATGTAAATAGAATCTGACTGTTGTAAAGAAGAAAAGTAACAATCTTAGACCTATATAACGTTGTGTTGATATAACAGCAGATATTTACAAGGGAAACATGACATGCTTACATTAACAGTACAGAGCAGGAAGTACTTATATTATTGATCCAAGACAGTTAAAACTACTGTTTTAATGGAGGAATTGAATATGAAAGAAGGTGGCTAGATGACTGAGAAATAGGACTGCACTTCCTGACCTGATGGCTAGAGTCCTCTCACCCCACTCCTTCATTCTTATAGATGTATTGGTATAATAGTGAAGGCACATGGCTTAGTGGTTAGAGCGTTGGGCTTACAGCCTTTGAGTTTGATTCTTGAACTAGTTGATGCGTTGTGTCCTTGAGCAAGACACTTTATTTCACGTTACTCCAGTTTACTCAGCTGTAAAAATGAGTTACGACGTCACTGGATTTAAGCTGTATCGTCCATTGCCTTTCCCTTGGACAACACCATATATAGTATATAATAAGGTATATCTCGTTTGAGGTGTCTTGAGTGATTTAATGATAGGGACCCCAGTCCTATCTTCTCATTTCTACAGCTGAGTAAACTGGAGCAACGTGAAATAAAGTGTCTTGCTCAAGGAAACAACACATCACCCAGTCCGAGAATTGAATTCACAACCTTTTGATATCATCATACAGGGGAACAAAACTAACACCAACAACCAAGTTTAATCTGTTTTGGATAGATCCTCTTTTCCTAGCTGATTTATCAAGCCTAAAGATGGATTTAGTGAAAGTATTTCATGCTGGCTAATTGAGTGTATTTATCGAGATCAGGCTGAGATTAAAGTTTAATTCCATTGTCTCAACAAATTAGGCCAGTGTTATTATTTATAGAAGTACATTAAAGGATTTTCTGTTGTTTGGGTAACTTCTATAGTTGCATGTATATATGTGTGTATGTATGTATGTGTATATAGCTGTATGTATATATGTAGATGTATGAATAGCTATTGTGTGTGTGTGTGTGTGTGTGTGTGTGTGTGTGTGTGTGTGTGTGTGTGTGTAGAAGTGTGAATAGCTATTGTGTGTGTGTGTGTAGAAGTGTCAATAGCTATTGTGTGTGTAGATGTATGAATAGCTAGTGTGTATGTGTGTATGTAGATGTATGAATAGCTAGTGTGTATGTGTGTATGTAGATGTATGAATAGCTAGTGTGTATGTGTGTATGTAGATGTATGAATAGCTAGTGTGTATGTGTGTATGTAGATGTATGAATAGCTAGTGTGTATGTGTGTATGTAGATGTATGAATAGCTAGTGTATATGTGTGTATGTAGATGTATGAATAGCTAGTGTGTATGTGTGTATGTAGATGTATGAATAGCTAGTGTGTATGTGTGTATGTAGATGTATGAATAGCTAGTGTGTATGTGTGTATGTATATTGATCCCAGTACTTGACTGATACTTCATTTTTACTCCAGAAGGATCAAAGTACAGTTGACTTAAGCTAGATTTAAGCAGCAAGATAACAACTCTGCCAATCCACCATATTTGATAATAATAATAATAATAATAATTGTTTCTACTTTTGGCACAAGGCCAGCAATTACCCAGTACATTACTGGTACTTTATTTTATCGACCCCGTAAGGATGAAAGGCAAAGTTAACCTTGGCGGGATTTGAACTGAGACCATAAAGGACCATATGGTCTGAGTTCAAATCCCGCCAAGGTTAACTTTGCCTTTCATCCTTACAGGGTCGATAAAATAATCGATAATAATAATAATGATTTCTTTATTGGCCACAAAAGGTTTACATCAAGAAAAAACATTGTCATTGTCAACACAGGGCGAAAACTGTGTGTGTGCGTGTCTGAGTTGGTGTGTGCGTGTCTGAGTTGGTGTGTGTGTGTCTGAGTTGGTGTGTGTGTGTTGGTGTGTGTGTGTTGGTGTGTGTGCATGTTGGTGTGTGGGTATTGCATGTAAACAAATTATAACAATGTTAAAAAAAAAGGAAGATAACAATAATAAAAAAAAGAAAATAATAATAATAATAATAATAATAATAATAATAATCCCCGATATGTTTGTTGTTTCAGAGCCATCTCAGTGGTAGATTCCTCCAGGTTATCAACATTTGTCATCTCAATACTCCTCATTGTCTATGGTAGCTTCAGGTAAGTTCTATTTGCTTTGAATTAAGAAATACTTGTGAGAATTATATGTTGAAACATTCATCATTATTTTTAGGTGAATTGGCAGTATCAGCAGAGGGTCGGACATGCTTTCCAGCATAGAGATACGTCCCTTTACGATCTGAGTTCAAATCCCGCCCAGGTTAACTTTGCCTTTCATCCTTATGGGGTCGATAAAATAAAGTACCAGTAATACACTGGGATAATTGCTGGCCTTGTGCCAAAAGTAGAAGCAATTATTTTTAGGTCTATTTTCTGTGCTGGCATTGGTCAGATGTCTTGTCACAGTCACCATTTCTCTCATCTATATTTTCACCCTCGTCATGCTCCCTATCTCTCTCTATGAGGGTGATGGTGATGGTGGTGACGGTGACAATCATGGTGGTGTTGGTGATGGTGGTGAGGGTGATGGTGGTGACGGTGACAATGATGGTGGTGTTGGTGATGGTGATGGTGGTGAGGGTGATGGTGGTGACGGTGACAATGATGGTGGTGAGGGTGACGGTGATGATGATAGTGATGTTGGTGATGGTGGTGACGGTGATGGTGATGATGGTGATGATGATAGTGATGTTGGTGGTGATGGTGATGATGGTGATGATGATAGTGATGGTGGTGTTGGTGGTGTTGGTGGTGATGGTGGTGAGGGTGATGGTAGTGATGAAGGTGATGGTAGTGATGAAGGTGATGGTGATGATGGTGGTGATGGTTATGACGTGATGGTGATGATAACAATGATGGTGATGATGATAGTGATGGTGGTGTTGGTGGTGTTGGTGATGACGATGATGGTGATGGAGATGAAGGTGATGACAACAGTGATGACGATAGTGATGATGGTGATGGTGATGATAACAATGATGGTGATGATAGTCATTGAGAACTAGAATACTGACTGCTAGATTACATTGTCTAAATGACACCATTTCTTAAGAAGTTTTATTGGTTTGTTATCTGGAAGACAATCAGTTGTTTAAACAGGCAAAATATTCATTAATCTGTAAATACACAATAAAAGTGAAACGCATGAATTTTAAGCATGGAAAATATGTAAAAGTGGGATTCTTTGCATTTCTATTTCTTTCTAAATACAATGTGAATAGCTTTTTGTTAGATGGTCAGAAGAAACCATTCTTTCATTACTGGGGGGGGGGGGTGTTAACTTGTCAGTATTAGATTTTTTTGTGGGTTTTTTTAACTTGTTATTGTATTTTTGTTTTTTTTACCTTATTATTTATTGTATTTTTGTTTTTTTACCTTATTGTATTTTTGTTTTTTTACCTTATTATTTATTGTATTTTTGGTTTTTTACCTTATTATTTATTGTATTTTTGTTTTTTTTACCTTATTATTTATTGTATTTTTGGTTTTTTTACCTTATTATTTATTGTACTTTTGGTTTTTTAATGTCATTATTACTGTTTTGGAGTTTTTTTACTTCTTAATTTGTCTTTATTGTATTTTTGCTTATTTAATTTATTATTATTATTATTATTGTATTTTCGTTTTTTTTTTTACTTTTGTATTTTTGGTTGGTTTTTTTTTTTTTTTTTAAAGCTGTCATCATACTTTCTCTTTTTCAGGTCATTGAATCTGGAGCAGGAAAATCGAGAAAAAGAGAAGGATAAAACTACTTACAATGGTTTTTCTGGAGAAAATGATGGAAGTAGGTGTCTTTTAGCAGTTTATTTGGCTTTTAGTAAACGTATTGTTGTGTACACATACTCACATACACACACACACACACACACACACACATGCATGTATATGTAATTGCGTGTGTTGTTTGTGAGTCTCCATCTGCCTATCTGTATGTCTCTGTTTGCATATGTGTGTGTGTTTGCATATGTGTGTGTGTTTGCATATATATATATATGTGTGCGTCTCATATGTGGTATATGTATTTGCATATGTAAGGTGTGTCTGTTTGCATATGTCAGGTGTGTGTATTTGCATATGTCAGGTGTGTGTATTTGCATATGTAAGGTGTGTATTTGCATATGTAAGGTGTGTGTTTGTATATGTAAGGTGTGTGTTTGTATATGTAAGGTGTGTGTGTTTGCATATTTAAGGTGTGTGTTTGTATATGTAAGGTGTGTTTGCATATGTAAGGTGTGTGTGTTTGCATATGTAAGGTGTGTGTGTTTGTATATGTAAGGTGTGTGTTTGTATATGTAAGGTGTGTTTGCATATGTAAGGTGTGTGTGTTTGTATATGTAAGGTGTGTGTTTGTATATGTAAGGTGTGTGTGTTTGCATATGTAAGGTGTGTATGTTTGCATGCATATATGTGTGTATGTTTGCATATATGTGTGTTTCCATGTGTATATGTAGGATCAACTAGTCCTTGTGGGATCGACTAGAGCTTGTGGGAACAGTCGGAAGTTGTGAGAATAACTGAATAACTGGAAGTTGTGGGATTAAGTGGAAGTTGTGGGATTAAGTGGAAGTTGTGGGATTAAGTGGAAGTTGTGGGATCAACTGGAAGTTGTGGGATCAACTGGAAGTTGTGGGATCAACTGGAAGTTGTGGGATCAAGTGGAAGTTGTGGGATCAAGTGGAAATTGTGGGGTTAGCTATGTGCAAGGAACCCAGGAACATACCCAGTGTTCATTTTAAAAGTGTAGGATGTGATTTGATGGTCACTCAACATTTCTAGCATGTTGAGTGAGCATGTAGAAACTCCCACACTGGTTGAAATATCAACTTGTGTACACTAACAGTATGATATGGGTCAATGAAGAAACTTCTATATGGTTGCTCAGCTTGTTTGAAAAGCCAGCCAAATACCCCTCATATCTTACTCTACCGTTTAATAGATAATGGAAAGGGATCCTGGATAATATAAACTATCGTTTGGTATAGATGTGGCTTCCATAAGTTACAGAAAAGACAGCCTGTCTAGGAAAGTAGTTACTCTGAATTAAAACTGTTACAAGGTTGAAATGACTATTAACCCTTTAGCATTTGCAATACTCCATATTTACTATTTTATTTTCGTGGTAAAGGCTTTATCTCAAATAATATCTCACATAATATCGGATCTATGAGATTTTGATATTATTTATTTTGGGAACAATACCTTAACGTCAGTATGAGTGGCTGGTTATGACCGGTTTGAACAGAACGAGGTGAGAGAATTTTGGCTTGATACGGCCAGTTTAAATGCTAAAGGGTTAAGTATTGATGGAGAATCTCTCTAGTGCTGGTGGCGTGATAAAATGTATTCAGCCGACACAGTAAAATAGAAGGGCATCTAGCTAGAAAACTTCAGCCAAAAATCCATGACTAACTCAACATACAGAATTTAAAGTAATTACACATAGAGTTAGTGCTGTGGACAGTAGTGGGTTGGTTAGCTTAGCTGAATGTGAGAAGACTTTGATGAACATCAAGTGATCACATTCCTTTTTAAAGTACAGAGAGCTTATATGAAATAAAACTCTGAACAGAGATGTCGAAGGAATGCTGCGAGTGGATAAAGGCTGAAAAGGACCCGTCCAACCCATGCCAACATGGAAAGGTAGATGATGATAATGAAGAATATGATGATAGTCCTAGGTACACTATATCTAAAAAAACAAATCTCCTCCAAATGAGATGGCCATGGTTGAAAGGACTTTGATCATATGTCTTCTTGATTAGGGTTGATCAAGAGCTGAATGACAACATTCACTAATAGTATGAAGCTAATGACTTTAATTTCAGTCTTAAAACCAGATATGTTGTGTTAAGTATAGAATTACTATGTTTGCTTGTCTGTGTTTGTGGGTCAACTAGTTTTTAATAATTACCATAAACCTTTAGCATTACCTCACCTCACATCATATCTCACATAACCTTTACATTACTCTATATATACTATTGTATTTTCACAGTAAATGCTCTACCTCACATAATACCTCACATAACATTTACATTACTCTATATATACTATTGTATTTTCACAGTAAAGGCATTACCTCACATAATATCTCACATAACCTTTACATTACTCTATATATACTATTGTATTTTCACAGTAAATGCTTTACCTCACATAATACCTCACATAACATTTACATTACTCTATATATACTATTGTATTTTCACAGTAAAGGCTTTACCTCACATAATATCTCACATAACCTTTACATTACTCTATATATACTATTGTATTTTCACAGTAAATGCTTTACCTCACATAATACCTCACATAACATTTACATTACTCTATATATACTATTGTATTTTCACAGTAAAGGCTTTACCTCACATAATATCTCTCATAACATTTACATTACTCTATATATACTATTGTATTTTCACAGTAAAGGCTTTACCTCACATAATATCTCACATAACATTTATATATAGAGTAATGTAATTGTTATGTGAGATATCATGTAGATAAAGCCTTTACTGTGAAAATACAATAGTATATATAGAGTAATGTAAATACTAAAGGGTTAAGTCTCTGAATAATATATCAGTGCATGCTTGTGTCAAGAGTATAGAACCCTGGTAGAATTGGTACAATCTATACTGGTTGTGATGTATTATTTAAAGATTAGTCTCATGTTTTCTTAGTGAGTGTCTTAGTGAGTGCTTGTAATCATATTTTTGTTTCATATTTTCCGGTGTAGTTAATCAAAATCGTGCAAATATCTTGATGTTTCCTGTAGGCTGGGTTTACAGAAGCCCATAAAATGAAAAGGGCCTTTCTTCAGCTTCTTAAAGCTAGTAGGTCTTTTGTAAAGTTTTCTCTGTGGGAATTATGAAACTTATAGACAATGGAAAAAAAAAAAGTTTTCTTTGGAATCTAATATAACAATCTTCTTTATTTCCCTCTAACCCTTCATAAATTAAGCAGTATGTGTTGTGCCATTGTGAAATGTTGAAAAAATTGTTACAAAACAAATATCACAACTTTTAGAATTATTATTATTATTATACAATTATTATTATTATTATTGTTGTTTGTTTAACTCTTTAGCATCTACATTACTCTATATATACTATTGTATTTTCATAGTAAAGGCTTTACCTCACATAACATTTACATTACTCTATATTTACTATTGTATTTTCACAGTAAAGGCTTTACCTCACATAATATCTCACAAAACATTTACATTACTCTATATATACTATTATATTTTCACAGTAAAGACTTTATCTCACAGAATACTGAATCTATGAGATTTTGATATTATTTATTTTGAGAACATTACCTTAACATCAGTATGAACAGCCAGTTATGGCCAGTTTCAACAGAAAGAGGTGAGAGAATTCTGGCTGGATATGACTGGTTTAAATGCTAGAGAGTTAAACCTAGATCAGCCTTGACCTTGATAAAAGCCCTTCTAGCTACAACTGTTGTCTCTTTTTCTATATCCACGACTGCATTATTGAACATATCCTTTCATTTTCAAGTTGAAAGGATGTGATTTGAAGGAAACAGATCAAGCAGCTATGTAGAGGACCCCTTTGTTGATTCCAGTTCAATATTGTTTGAGTTGATCCATGACATTTGATCCAATTTCAAACATGGCAATCATCCCAATATATTTTATGAATATTTTATAGGTTCATAGAAATCCAAATTAATTCTACACTAGAGAATTTAGATTATGATTTAATGATAAAATAATTGACAACTGATATTAAGTTTTGCTTTCTGAAGCAAATTTTGTAATATTTAACTTACTTTATTGATAATTCTTCTTCAACTCATTATTTTTCCTGGTTTTTAAGTTACTAGAATCTTAGTCAACATGCTGACACATATGTATGTGTGTGTGTGTATATGCATACATTTATATGTTGGAGTATATGAATATAAACACGCAAACACAGACACA
Source organism: Eledone cirrhosa (assembly GCA_964016885.1). Lineage (NCBI taxonomy): Eukaryota > Metazoa > Mollusca > Cephalopoda > Octopoda > Eledonidae > Eledone > Eledone cirrhosa. The sequence continues at coordinate 2,305,905 of OZ024758.1, forward strand.
CTTAAAAAAAATATACACTCAGACATACATTCACACAAAAAAATCACATACTCACACACGGCGTAGCAAATGGAACTCCAGTCACTGTTTTGCTATAGTTTTTTCACCATCCCCTTCCTTCCTTTTACACACATTGTAACAGACAGACGAAAGTGTCTCTAATTATATATAGATATTCACCATAAAATCATAATTCTATTTTACAAAATACTTAACAAAAGATCCAAATCAGGTTTCCCAATATATAAAAGGACTGCCTTAAGCAATGTTGGTGGTGGCGGTGATGGTACCTTAAACGGTGGTGGTGGTGATAATGGTAACTTAAACGGTGGAGGAAGTGATGGTACATTAAATGGTGATGATGATGATGCTGATGGTGGTACCTTAAACGATGGTGATGGTGATGATGGTACCTTAAACAGTGAGGAGGATGATGATGATGATGATGATGGTGGTACCTTAAACAGTGAGGATGATAATGATACCTTAATTTATTGATGAAGATGATGATACCTCAAACGGTGAGGATGATGGTGATGATGATACCTTAATTTAATGCTGCTGATGAGGCCACCTCGATTCAATGCTGTTGTCATAGTCTCTTTCTTATTAAAGATTTTTTTTACCGATTCTTTGGTTTTTATTTATTCTTTTCTATGTTTTAGCCAGTCTGATGTGGCCTTGCTGGACACCATGGTGGAAGTTATGTAAATTTTCCCTTCTGTTCTGGATTTTGTCTTGTTTTGAGATTCTGTTCTTTGAATCATAGTTTGATGTCTTCAAGGTCCCACATGTTGTCAGCCTGCCTTCCTTCTCATAGAATTTCTTGTTCTGGGTACCATGTGATCACGTGGCCATTTTCTTCAGAAGATATGAATGCTTTGTTTTGTCAATTCTCCTGAAGTTTTTAAAATCCTTCATTTGTTCAATGAATATCTTAAAGTTAACTTTCTTCCAATTGTTCTCATTTCTTACCATTCTTCTTCTACAATTCCTTCAACAGCTATTAGTAGTATTCACTAGCTAATCTTCTTTCCCATGCAGAGCTCATGGAACCCATATCATTATCAACAGTTTGTGCCAGGTGTCTGTTCTCTTCACTTAGGCCAGTTCCATCACCAAACAGACGAAACACAAGCGTAGGATTCGGTAACTGCTCATTCTACTCTTTCATTTAGACTTAAGTAAACTGCTCGTTAAGTAAACTGCTCGTTAAGTAAAACTGGTTATCCTTTCATCAACCTCTTCAGTCTTCCAGCTGCTTACCTCTGCTTTGTCGTTTCTGTCTTGTGTTGTTTCAACAAAAATGGAGTCTTGTTTGTTTATGCTAACATCTGGTATGGTATGGTCCCGTAACTCCTGATAGTTGTAGGGGCACTGTATTGACATACAGCATTTCTTGGGCATTTTAAGCCTGGCGGAGCCCATCTCTTCTCCAGGTCTGAGTACAGCATATTTCTTCCAGAGAGAGAGGAAATGAGGAAGAGATATAGAGGAAGAATCAACCCCAGTACTAGACTGGTACTTTTTTTATCGCTCTCGAAAGGATGAAAGGCAAAGTTGACCTCAGCAGGATTTGAACTCAGAGAGCAGATAGACAGAACCAATACCATAAAATATTCTATTCGAAGTTCTAACGACTGCGAATTCCTCACCTATATATATATATTATTATACTTTTATGAATACCATAAGCATTTTATCCTATGTTCTCATGACTCTGCCAATTCCCTTCCTATGTTAACATCTACCACAACTAAAATCTCTCTCAAAAGTCTTTGATCGTTTCTTTTACTTAGAACTATTCTGGTTACATCTGGTGCCATTATTTTCTTTCTGTCATTAATATTTTTGTTTGTTGTTGTTGTTGCTATCAAGATGTTTTTTATAATAACCTGTTGATTTGCTTCTCTGTTGTCCTGTGTCCACCTAGTGGCAATAGTGCTAGAGTTGTCTCCACGTAGTGGCCACACGACTACAGTTGTTTCCACCTAATAACAGTAGTGCTAGAGTTTAGGGTAGTACTCAATACAGCTATAGTATTCCTTCTCTTTTATTTGCATGGGATTTTATATTTTATATTCTGTTACCTGTATTCTTTCTCTTAAGCCCTCGTCCACCCCTCTCTCTCTGTCTCATTCTCTCTCTCTGTCTTCCCCTCTCTCTCTGTCTCATTCTCTCTCTCTGTCTTCCCCCTCTCTTTCTGTCTGTCTCATTCTCTCTCTCTCTCTGTCTCATTCTCTCTCTCTCTCTGTCTCATTCTCTCTCTCTGTCTCATTCTCTCTCTGTCTTCCCCTCTCTCTCTGTCTCATTCTCTCTCTGTCTTCCCCTCTCTCTCTGTCTCATTCTCTCTCTCTGTCTTCCCCCTCTCTTTCTGTCTGTCCCATTCTCTCTCTCTCTCTGTCTCATTCTCTCTCTCTCTCTGTCTCATTCTCTCTCTCTGTCTCATTCTCTCTCTCTGTCTTCCCCTCTCTCTCTGTCTTCCCCTCTCTCTCTGTCTTCCCCTCTCTCTCTCTGTCTTCCCCTCTCTCTCTGTCTCATTCTCTCTCTCTGTCTTCCCCTCTCTCTCTGTCTCAGTCTCATTCTCTCTCTGTCTCATTCTCTCTGTCTTCCCCTCTCTCTCTGTCTCAGTCTCATTCTCTCTCTGTCTCATTCTCTCTCTCTGTCTTCCCCTCTCTCTCTCTCTCTGTCTTCCCCTCTCTCTGTCTTCACCTCTCTGTCTGTCTCATTCTCTCTCTCTCTGTCTCATTCTCTCTTTCTGTCTCATTCTCTCTCTCTGTCTCATTCTCTCTCTCTGTCTCATTCTCTCTCTCTGTCTTCCCCTCTCTCACTCTGTCTCAGTCTCATTCTCTCTCTCTCTCTCTCATTATCTCTCTCTCTCTCTCTTTCTCTCTCTGTATTCCCCTCTCTCTCTGTCCCATTCCCCCCTCTCTCTCTCTCCACCTCTACAACTCTAATATGTGTTTTGACATTTCAATATTTCTTCAGCTAACACAATATTGGCTGCTGCTTTCTTTTCGCGTGTGTGTGTGTGTGTGTGTGTGTGTGTGTGTGTGTGTGTGTGTGTGTGTGTGTGTGTGTGTGTGTAATTGCTTCTACCTTTATTCTGTATGTGTGCAGCTCAATGCACTTTATGCATTTATGATAGAATGCAATTATGTGACATGCTTGGCTTTCAAATGTATGCACATATATGCATATGTATGCACATGTGTATGTTTGTGTTTATGTGCATGCGCTTAACTGTGTGTAATGCATGTACCTTTCTACTTAAGGTATTCCATATACATATATATATATATATATATATATATATATATGTAGGTGGTGATCTGGATATATATATATATATATATATATGTATGTATATATATATATATATGTATGTATATATATATATATATATATGTATATACATATATATATATATATATATATATATGTAGGTGGTGATCTGGATATATATATATATATGTATATATGTATATACATATATATATATATATATATATATATATATATACATATATACACACACAGCTGTAAAGCAGGACAGTCACCTTAACCCCTCCCCCTATCTTCAATATCAACCAGATGAAGATAGTCAAACAGTCATATATTTTATATACCTCAGAACATAACATCTGTTCTACTAAGACTTGAACTCATCATATAGTCTTAGAGTCAATCACCAAAATTTCATGACTTTGGTGTTGTTTGTATCTTGGTTTAAAACATAACTCATTTTTCATAGGTTATTTTGTGGGTTCAATTCCTAGGCTGGGCAATACAAGTAAAATTCCGTTATAACGAATACCATTATAACAAATATTTCAGTATAACAAATGTTTTTAATCCCTGGCCACACAGTTGATATGTTAGTTCGATCTTGTTATAAAGAATTTTTCGTTACAACAAATATATTTTTATACCCCGTGAATATCTGGATAACAGAATTTCACTGTTTTACATTATTTTTATGATAGGACTGGAATACAATCTTGTAGAGCATTAGATATAGCTGAATAGCTATAATTTAATTTAATTTTATTTCATTTTCTTTGCAAAGGAAAGAAGCTGCACTAGAAATGTTCTATGCTGTTTTTTTTTGTTTGTTTTTTTTCTTCTTATAATGATCACAAATTGACATTAGCTTTTCTATAAGAAGGTATGTAATTTGAAGGCTGTGACAATGAGAAAGGTGTGGTACAATTTAATATAAAAGAAGGCAATAAAGCTATTCAGTATTGCCTGTTCTTTATTCAAATACAACCTTAAATTTTTTAGATAAAATCTCCTAACCAGAAGTGAAAAACCATATTTGTTCTGTATTTAAATAGGTTTTAATAGTTTAATTTTTTTAGTTTAGCATTTATCCTCTTTATAAATCAGAGATGGCTTTTTTCTGGAATTCTGTTGCCTGATATGATATGATATATGTTGCAGAGAATTAAGAACATAAAAATACCTGAAAGGGTTTATACTAGTAAATAAAAACACCTGAAAGAATTGATAAATTTATTTCTTTTCTTTCCTGCTGTAGATATTGAAAATAACATTTGCAAAAAAAAAAAAAGATATAACAATTGAGAAACTTATTTCAAAGAACTCCCAGGATGCGAGTAGCTGGAAGTAAACAAAAATTTGAGAAACTTGTTTAATGAATCTTTTATAAAACAGATGAAATGTAAAAAAGCTTTATGTAATGGAGTTGTAGAACAAAAACTATTCTCTATTTGAAATCAGATATAAATATTTTTCTTCGGTATTAAACATTTTTTTAGCATGACGTCTTGGCTTACATATTCTCATTCAATTTCCCTAAAGTCTAATTGTTATAATGAGTTATAATTTCAATTAATTAGTATTATTAAAGCTGTATGTTCTAGTTGTATACCTGCAACATAACCCCAATTAAACACTAATATTTTTCTCTCATCTCATTAATGTTATTTTACACCACCTTTTTCTAAATTCACATCTGTCTCCTTTCAACATCTTTTCTCCTCTCCATCTACATTAACTCACTCGATATGCAAATTAGGTTGCTCAGCCGTTAATATGCATAAGGAAAGTATATACTTTCTGACGTTCAGTCATCTGGCAGGAAGGTATACGGTGCTTATGATAGCTAATAAGCTTGAAACTAGTACATCGTTCCTTTGCCAGTGTTGAACAAAAGGGCAACGATGGTTGCTCGACACTGTACGGCTTAATTCGGGATGTTTGTTTACAAACAAACCGAGCATTATAATAAATGTTCGGTAAATCCATATGTACATATATATATGTGTGTGCATGTATGTATATATATACATACTACTGTACGTCTGTATACATATATGTATGTACGTATACATACTTATATTTAAGTAACAGCCGTACTAAGAGTCAGAAATGAAATTTCGTTTAATTTTTTCCATATATATATATATATACTAGAAACCAGTCAATTTGTTATTTTTCATATTACTTTCAATTCATTAATTCCATCATTTTCTAGGTTTTGTCTTTTGTGTTACAAGTGGGACATTATATATGTCAACATGGTTTAGTCTCTCTCTCTCTCCACACATACACACATATATATATATATATATTCCCCTCTCTGTCTCACATATAACTGTAACCACCTCCCAAGCTCCCCTCACCTGTAATTATGTGATATCTAGCATTACTAATACTTCCTTTTCAATTAGCTGTTCAAAGCTGTTATTGCAAAACAGTTAAAACTTATCTGAGGATACAATAATTACAAAATCACATGAAGGAAGTTAAATAAGCAAAAATGGGAAGAAAAATATTAACAAAAATCTAATAAAAAAGATCTGAAGAAGAAGCATCTGTTATGATTTAAATTTCTACATTTTCAAATGGTTTTATTATTGTTTATTGATTTGTAAATGTCTTTTAATTGAGGATATAAAAAATAGAATTTGTCATTTTAGGAAATAAAATCTGCAGCCTTCAGGTTATCACACACACACATACACATACATACACATGCAAATATAGACACATATACACACACACATATGCACAGACACATGCACATACACTCTCTCTCTCTCATGCACACACACTCACACATACAAATACTCACTCACGCACACACAAACATACTCACAAAAAAACACACACACACACAAACATACACACTCACACACACTCACACACAAATGGACACACACTCATGGCCACACGCACACAAACATTCACACACACACACTAACACACACACACAAATACTCACACACAAACGGACACACTCACACAAACGGACACACTCACATACAAACGGACACACTCACATACAAACGGACACACACATACAAACGGACACACTCACACACAAACGGACACACTCTCTCACACACACACAAACACACACACACACACACTTACACTTACACACGCTTATACACTCTCACACATACTGAAGTTAGTCACGGCCACTGCCGTTACTTCTGTAGTTATCTATTCTAAGGAAGAGATTGGAAATATTCAATGGTTTACAACAATTTCAGCCAAGGGCTCACCCATTCTCAACTAACTTTTTATGAGCCATAACCTAATTTCTAGCTATAATTATGTTCACGTTTTCCCCTCGTGTTACTTCAAATGTTCCTATCACTTCTACTATATTACTTTTAACAACACTATTTTATTGAACCGACACAGTATCCTTATTTCTGTTAACCCTTTATCCTAGTATGGTTTCCCAGTTCTTTATTCCTTACTTTCTAGCTCGTGATATCAATGAGGTTTCTTTTGTGATGAATATAGACATGCAGGTTTTTGCACCCAGATTTTATCACACAGTTCCATGCTTGTATAAGTGGATGGCTTTCTTTGAGCAGTTTTATTGTTGTTTTTACATAAGAATGTCCTTCTTGTCGCTAACCACTGTACTTTAACTCTGTTTTTAGTTCAGTCAGGCAGGTAAATGAGAGATAGAGCAGGTTTTAAGGACCTTAAAATCTGATTGATGTGAAATGATTGTGTAGTTAATGTGTAGGACATTGTGAGGTACTATCTTACAGCTCAGCATTACATGTATCTTCGAGTAAAATCCTTCCAATCTTCATGAAAAATATGTTATATATAACGATTGCAGAAGAATATTTTTGCCATGACTTATCTGAGGTAGTTAAATGTATATAATGTAGAAGAATAGGTTGTTTAACAAAGTCTTAAGAATTGTGATAATATTGTAGAAGAACGTACTGAAAGTCTGGTGTTCTATTGATCAAAGCAGTATGGCTAAATGCTGCTTTGCCCAGTTTAAATAAATATAATCTTCCCAGCATGGATAAAGATATTATTCCCAACATGGCTAAGTATGTTGTTTCCAGCATGGATACATTTACTGTTGAATTGATATTAATAATTTCTTGTTCATATCTCAAGTTTCCTTTATCGTTATTTTAGCCTTCTTTTGGTTGTGATGGAAGTATTTAGATAACGGCATTATGTCTGTTATATGTGTGTTGTTACTATAGCAGAGGGCTAGAATTTGTGGTGACGTATGTTATATGTGTAGCTACTATAGGAGATTGACAGATAGAGAGGACTAAAGGGCTGGAATTTGTGGTGACATAGTATGTGTGTATAAGTTGCTATAAGAGATTGATAGATATTGAGAAGGCTAGAGAGCTGGAATTTGTGGTGATCTATGTTATATGTGAGGTAGTGAGTTCGATTCTTGCACGTTGCTCCAGTCTACTCAACTGTAGAAATGAGTTGAGATGTCACTGGTGCCAAGCTGTATTGGCCATTGCCATTCTCTTGGACAACATCGGTGGCATGGAGAGGGGAGACTGGTATGGGGGACTGCTGGTCTTCCTCAAACAAACTTGCCTGGACTTGTGGGGAACTTTCCAGGTGTAAATCCCATGGTCATTTGTGACTGAAAAGGGTCTTTACCCCTGCCATAAGAGATTTAGAGGGCTAGAATTTGTGGTGACGTAGTATGTTATATGTGAGGTTGCTATAAGAGATCGGCAGCGACTGAGAGGGCTAGAATTTGTGGTGACGTTAAGAGTTTTAGCTGTATACTGCTCATTCATGGCAATGAATGGTGTGTAAGATGATTCAGACATATATGAGAATGTTTATAATAACTGAACTCTCTGGTTGTTGCACATTTTGGCTGGTATAGTGAATTAAAATGATCCATTATTATTGGATATATAACTTTAAAAAAAAGAGAAGAAAAAAAGAAATACCGTATATGGATTGTTATGGCTCTCCATTTTAAACCTTCATTTTAAGCCTGTCAGTAAATTGAGGAAAGCAACAAAATATGCTTCCAAATTATTTTCAAATCCATCAGGTATTTTTTGATCTTAGATTATTCCACTCTCTTTGACAGAAAATAGAATCAATAAAATCTAAATTGATCATTCTGAATTTCGAGACAAAAATTATTTTCTCATAATTCCTAATATATTCTGAGCTTTATTATTATTATTTTTTTTTTTTTTTTACATATACATTATTGTTGGCAATGATTAAAATGACTTTATGGACGACAGAAAAATGCAGAGCTACTACTTTCTTTATATCCTAGAAATTTAGACATTCAGATATTATGTTTCATGAAAATTATAGACAAGCATAATATCCTTTTCAAATGTCTTTTAAAATCCATTTGATATTTCTACATGTGGGTATTAAATATTCATTGATCCTATATATATTAGTTACCATATGATTGATTATCTTTATCAACCTGGTATTGCTTGGTGGAGAAATACACAAGTTGACATTGATAGTATTTCAACTGAAGACTGTAAACCATCATATGAGACTGTTGGTGTCCTTGGCCCTAGGACCACCTCCCTACTCACCTCCATTGGTACAGAGTTGGCTACCCGTAGCAGTGGAGACCTCTGGTGTCCTTGGCTCTAGGACCACCTTCCTACTTACCACCATTGGTACAGAGTTGGCTACCCGTAGCAGTGGAGATCTCTGGTGTCCTTGGCTCTAGGACCACCTTCCTACTTACCACCATCGGTACAGAGTTGGCTACCCACCCGTAGGTGGGAGCCTCGCAAGCAGCAATGGCCCCTTCACTAGGTGGTGGTAGTATTGTCAGTGTAGTAGTTGTAGTAGTAGTGGTGGTGGTGGTAGCAGTAGTAGTGTAGGTGGTGGTGGTAGCAGTAGTAGTGTAGGTGGTGGTAGTAGTAGTAGTGTGTGTGATAGTAACAGCTGTTTATTGAGAGAGAACGTGAATAATCGCCCCACACCCCTAATTTTCGAGACTGCCCCATCCCCACTTATTAAATCCTGTTAATCTGTCTCTGTCAACATTTTATTTCAAGTTGTATCATTCCTGCGACAATCTTTAGACATTAACAAACATACCTGACAGAAATGAGAACTTTACAAGAAATTCCATATGTTATAAAATATATAGAATGGGTTGGGGGGGTCTCAATATGTAAACTAAATTGCTAATTCTGGTTTTTAAAAACTGGAGACAATCTAGAAAAATGATCGATTTTCCACCCCACTCCACCCACCCGTTTATTCCAACCCCCTCCCCTATTATTTGGGACCTGAAAGTAGTTAAATCTATTTTAAAGATTATTTGATTCTTAAAATCAAAAGCAGGTGGACATTATTGTTTTCTACTTCTCTCTCTCTCACTCCACCCCCACACACAGTCTGTCTTTCTCTCTTTCTCTCCCACACAGTCTCTGTCTTTCTCTTTCTCTCCCACACAGTCTCTGTCTTTCTCTTTCTCTCCCACACAGTCTCTGTCTTTCTCTTTCTCTCCCACACAGTCTCTGTCTTTCTCTCTTTCGCTCCCACACAGTCTCTGTCTTTCTCTTTCTCTCCCACACAGTCTCTCTCTTTCTCTTTCTCTCCCACACAGTCTCTCTCTTTCTCTCCCACACACTCTCTACTCTCTCTATCTTTACCATTGTGATAGCCAAAACAGTACATTTTAATAATAATATTTAAAAAATCCAATATTTAACTCCTTTGCTCCCCACCCCTCATTTTCTTAGCATATTTCTCCCCCCCCCCCCTCTCTCTCTCTTTCTCCCTCCCGACTGTCAGTTTCCAATGTTTCAATGAAATATATTGAGTTTTACCAACTTTTTGCTAATCTTATTTTTTTATAATTATATATATATATATATATATAATATTTATAATTATATATATATATATAATTATATATATATATATATATATATATATATATATATAATTATATATATATATATATATAATTATATATATATATATATATATAATTATATATATATATATAATTATATATATATATATATATATAATTATATATATATATATAATTATATATATATATATAATTATATATATATATATAATTATATATATATATATAATTATATATATATATATATATATAATTATATATATATATATATATAATTATATATATATATATATATCTGAAGCAATAATGGGTGTTATAGATTTTGTTGATTTTAAAAGCGTTCATAGAGTGATTTAGAATTCACAGCCAGCAACTAGAAGCAGCATGTGTAGGTTTCATAAAACTTGACACAGTAGATAATGGGTTCTGGTTTAGGCACAAGGCCAGCAATTTGGAGAGAGGGAGGGGGGGAATGTCGATTAAATCGACTCCAGTACATTACTGGTACTTTATTTTATCAACCCTGTAAGGATGAAAGGCAAAGTTAACCTCGGCAGGATTTGAACTCAGAACATAAAAGGACGTAACTATGCTGGAAAGCATGGCGTCCGACCCTCTACAGATTCTGCCAATAATAATAATAATAATGGTTTCTAATTTAGGCACAAGGCCAGCAATTTATAGGGTGCAGAAGTCGATTAAATCGACCCCAGTATGTTACTGGTACTTTATTTTATTGACCCTGTAAGGATGAAAGGCAAAGTTAACCTCGACAGGATTGGAAATTGGATGCACAAACAGCAGTTACTTAACCCATCAGCATTTAAACTGGCCATATTCTGCCAGAATTCTCTCACCGCTTTCTGTTCAAACCAGCTGTAACTGGCCACTCATACTGATGTTAAGATGTTGTTCTTGAAATAAATAATATCAGAATCTCGTAGATTCGATATTATGTGAGGTAAAGTGTTTACTGTGAAAAAAACAAAAGGGCTTTTTGAAGAGATTTCTTTAAAAAAGGGATATTGAGAGTTGTTGATTGTGTATAAAACTCTTGTATTTTAGCGGGGGGTTTCTTTTTTCAACACCAAGGGTTTAGTTATAAATAAAAGCAGATTTAAAATATAGTTTATATTTGATAGGAATATCAAATGCATGCTTACTTATATATATATAATATATATATATATATATTATATTTATATATATGTAATATATATATATATATCGATTTACTAAATTTATATGTTCCATTTTTTTTTTTTTCATTATCAGAGGCTTTGATATCAGAAAAAGGTAAAACAGTTTTTATTGTGGATAATTTTGTTTAATTGAAGGGAATACACAGTGTGTGTTGTCTCCATCCCTATTGCTACCATTACCACAGTAGTTTCTGCTTCATTAAACCTGCAAGTTACACCCCACCTAACACACCTGCATTTCCTTCTATCAACCTTACTCTGTTTCACCTCACCAAACCCTGTATGAAATATTTTTCTCACCCACCTCCAAAAATACTGTTCCCTGCTCCCCCTAAAAAACTGAACACTTTCTTTCTTTGATATTAATCCACAGAAGTTAAACATTGATCTTACCAACCTGGAAGGGTCTAGAAGGGCCATGGGCTCGCTGCTCAGTTTTCTTGGACTATGTAGAAAAGAAAAAATAAGGACTAAGTATTGGTTAAAATCATTTGATCTTAATTAAGAGAGTATACAAGTTAACCCTTTTTAATTTAAACCGGTTATATCTGACCAGAATTCTCTCACCTCTTTCGGTTCAAACCGGCCATAACTGGCTACTCATACTTATGTTAAGGTATTGTTCTCAAAATAATTACTATCAAAATCTCATAGATTAACGTCCATTTTCCACACTAGCATGGGTTAGGCGGGTCGTCCCATTTGATGTAAGTTGGGTCAGGTGACTGTGTGTCACTCATATAGGACTGTTTCTAGCTAGGTTTCTATGGCTGGATGCCCTTCCTAACGGCAACCACATTTACAGTATGTGCTGGGTGCTTTTTGTCGTGACTCCTACATAGATGGTTGCTTCTAACAAATAATTTAGATTTTACCTGGTATAGTTGGTTGCTTTTAACAAGTAATTTAGTTTTTTGCAGAGCATGCCATTAATTATGTTAAACCTCTTCCACAGGTATGCGACTAAACTGCCAAGTTCTGAGCTTGCTTCTGGATTGTTTCCAAATTCCGTCAAAGTAGAGGCCATAAGTCCCTTCCTTTCCTAAAAACAGTAATAATGATAAATAAACTTAAACATATGTAGAGAGAGAGAGAGAGAGAGAGAGAGAGATAATATTTTAGTTGGGAACAGTTCTAATGCTAATTGTTTGTGCTGTGTTGCTTGCTTATTCTGTTGCTATAATGCCATTATCAACCCTGTTGCTATTACTTTAACATACACAGGGTAAACTGCTTTCTGCTTACACTCATCCTTCTGTCGTGGTGGTAGTTCTCTAATTTTTGACTTTCCATGTCAGTTTGTGTGTGTGTGTGGTGATGGTTTACATACAAAAGAAAGAAAAGAGATGAAAACATGATGTGGAAGATGAAGATAAGCTTTAAATTTTACAGGAGACAAGATGGGGTATACCTAGAAAGAAACATTTAGTAATATATGATATTTTGTGGGAGACAAGATGGGATGTACCCAGAAATATTTAGTAATATATAATATATTACAGGAGACAAGATGGGGTATACAACCACTTTACAGTGAGGACTGGGTGATTTTTGTTGTGACTCCTACATGACCACTTTACAGTGAGTACTGGGTGGTTTGGTTGGGACTCTTACATGACCACTTTACAGTGAGTACTGGGTGATTTTTGTTGACTCTTACATCACTTTACATTGAGTACTTGGTGATTTTGTTGTGACTCCTACATGACCACTTTACAGTGAGTACTGGGTGATTTTTGTTGACTCTTACATGACCATTTTACAGTGAGTACTGGGTGTTTTTTGTTGACTCTTACATGACCACTTTACAGTGAGTACTGGGTGATTTTTGTTGACTCTTACATGACCACTTTACAGTGAGTACTGGGTGATTTTTGTTGTGACTCCTACATGACCACTTTACAGTGAGTACTGGGTGATTTTTGTTGACTCTTACATGATCATTTTACAGTGAGTACTGGGTGTTTTTTGTTGACTCCTACATGACCACTTTACAATGAGTACTGGGTGATTTTTGTTGTGACTCCTACATGACCACTTTACAGTGTGGCTGGAGACTTCACTTAAATTTGAAAAAAGAAAACAATTAACTAATAATTCAATACTATATATATTTAGATTGTTTCAAGTAACAATTACAAAATATATTTACATAAAGATAAGTTTGACTTTAATGACATTGATACAGTAAAAAGAGATCCATTAAATAAGAAATTTAAAAAAAAAAAGCAATAACAATGTAATGAGAGTTACTGTTCATATGGTTTAACCATTCAGTATTTAAACTGGCCGTATCCGGCCAGAATTCGCTCACCTCTTTCTATTCAAACCAGCTGTCACTCAAAATAGATAACATCAAAATCTCATAGATTCGATATTATGTGAGATATTATATGAGGTAAAGTGCTTACTGTGAAAATACAATAGTATATATAGAGTAATATAAATATTATGTGAGATATTATATGAGGTAAAGTGCTTACTGTGAAAATATAATAGTATATATAGAGTAATGTAAATGTTATGTGAGATATGAGGTAAAGCCTTTACTGTGAAAATACAATAGTATATATAGAGTAATGTAAATGTTCACATGGTTAAAGCTAGAGTCAGGTGAGTATGGACATGTCGGTCTATAGAACATGTCAACAACCTATAGTTTCTTTGTTTATATACTCTTTTACTCTTTTACCTGTTCCATGATATAATGGCTAAGTTGAATTGAATTAAATTTAGGGTGTTAATATATATACACCGACAAAATATTTCACTAAAACACGCTACTTTCTTTTTAGGCGCACTTATAGGAAAGCATTCAAGGATTTCATAATATAAATTTGTTTGTTTATTTATTTATTTATTCAATTTAAACGTCCGTATAGAGCTAGTAAGCCATAACAGACTAGGGGAGGTATTGAGTACTTCTTACAGTTGGTAATCAAAAAGAGTTAGTGAGACAAGTAATGAAAAAAAAAATTAAAATCAAATTTCAAATATTGAAGGAGCCCGATGGGAGGCAGATTCATCATCATCATTTAACATCCATCTTCCACGCTAGCATGGGTTAGACGGCTTTGTTCCATTGGTCGGGAGACCGTGTCTCGCTTGTACGGAAGTGTCTCTGGCAGGTTTTCTATGGCTAGATGCCCTTCCTAACACCAACCACCTTTACAGTGTGGACTTGGAGCCTTTTTACTGTGTCTCCTACACGACCACTTTACAGTGTGGACTAGGAGCCTTTTTACTGTGTCTCCTACACGACCACTTTACAGTGTGGACTTGGAGCCTTTTTACTGTGTCTCCTACACGACCACTTTACAGTGTGGACTTGGAGCCTTTTTACTGTGTCTCCTACACGACCACTTTACAGTGTGGACTTGGAGCCTTTTTACTGTGTCTCCTACACAACCACATTACAGTGTGGACTGGGAGCCTTTTTACTGTGTCTCCTACACGACCACTTTACAGTGTGGACTTGGAGCCTTTTTACTGTGTCTCCTACACGACCACTTTACAGTGTGGACTTGGAGCCTTTTTACTGTGTCTCCTACACGACCACTTTACAGTGTGGACTTGGAGCCTTTTTACTGTGTCTCCTACACGACCACTTTACAGTGTGGACTGGGAGCCTTTTTACTGTGTCTCCTACACGACCACTTTACAGTGTGGACTGGGAGCCTTTTTACTGTGTCTCCTATACGACCACATTACAGTGTGGACTTGGAGCCTTTTTACTGTGTCTCCTACACGACCACTTTACAGTGTGGACTTGGAGCCTTTTTACTGTGTCTCCTACACGACCACTTTACAGTGTGGACTGGGAGCCTTTTTACTGTGTCTCCTATACGACCACATTACAGTGTGGACTTGGAGCCTTTTTACTGTGTCTCCTACACGACCACTTTACAGTGTGGACTGGGAGCCTTTTTACTGTGTCTCCTACACGACCACTTTACAGTGTGGACTGGGAGCCTTTTTACTGTGTCTCCTATACGACCACATTACAGTGTGGACTTGGAGCCTTTTTACTGTGTCTCCTACACGACCACTTTACAGTGTGGACTGGGAGCCTTTTTACTGTGTCTCCTATACGACCACATTACAGTGTGGACTGGGAGCCTTTTTACTGTGTCTCCTACACGACCACTTTACAGTGTGGACTTGGAGCCTTTTTACTGTGTCTCCTACACGACCACTTTACAGTGTGGACTGGGAGCCTTTTTACTGTGTCTCCTACACGACCACTTTACAGTGTGGACTTGGAGCCTTTTTACTGTGTCTCCTACACGACCACTTTACAGTGTGGACTTGGAGCCTTTTTACTGTGTCTCCTACACGACCACTTTACAGTGTGGACTGGGAGCCTTTTTACTGTGTCTCCTACACGACCACTTTACAGTGTGGACTTGGAGCCTTTTTACTGTGTCTCCTACACGACCACCTTACAGTGTGGACTGGGAGCCTTTTTACTGTGTCTCCTACACGACCACTTTACAGTGTGGACTAGGAGCCTTTTTACTGTGTCTCCTACACGACCACTTTACAGTGTGGACTGGGAGCCTTTTTACTGTGTCTCCTACACGACCACTTTACAGTGTGGACTTGGAGCCTTTTTACTGTGTCTCCTATACGACCACTTTACAGTGTGGACTAGGAGCCTTTTTACTGTGTCTCCTACATGACCACATTACAGTGTGGACTGGGAGCCTTTTTACTGTGTCTCCTACACGACCACTTTACAGTGTGGACTAGGAGCCTTTTTACTGTGTCTCCTACACGACCACATTACAGTGTGGACTAGGAGCCTTTTTACTGTGTCTCCTACACGACCACTTTACAGTGTGGACTGGGAGCCTTTTTACTGTGTCTCCTACACGACCACATTACAGTGTGGACTAGGAGCCTTTTTACTGTGTCTCCTACACGACCACATTACAGTGTGGACTGGGTGCTGTTTGTTGTGTCACCGATACAGTGGACGGAGATGGGACGATGGGGTGGGGTGTATATTGGGTTAAGAGGTGCCTACTGACTAGGTTTGTATGCAAGGGAAGGCGGGTCTTCTGTACAACTGCATGGCACCAAAGATCACGATCCAGATTATGCATAAGAAAAGGAAAGAGAGACGAGGAAACAAGGGAAGCTGTAAAAACATCTACAAGTTTCTCTTGTACACAATTATGAGTTTCACTACCACAGAGATCAACTTCATCTTTATTATGTGAACAAATAAATTTACGTTTACTATTTAACCCTTTAGCATTTAAACTGGCCATATCCAGCCAGAATTCTTTCACCTGTTTCTGTTAAAACTGGCTGTAACTGGCCACTCATGCTGATGTTGAGGTATTGTTCTCAAAATAAATAATACCAAAATCTTGTAGATTTGATATTATGTGAGGTAAAGTCTTTACCATGAAAATATAATAGTAAATATAGAGTAATGTAAATGCTAAAGAGTTAAGAGCCCTGTTTTACAGTATGGTGTAAAATCTTGCTGAGGTTGAAATTATCTCTATTATGTGGACATAAACTTTTACTTAAAACATTAAATCAAATTTTATTAAATTTCTAGTTTTTCTTTGTTTTTTCACCCCAAATATTCTAAGAACTCTTCAGAAATAGAGGTGTAATCTATTGTATATTTCTAAATGTTTGTCTATGTAAATACTCCCATTTTCTCTCTCATAACACTTTAATAATCTACTAATATAATAGCCTTGTGTATTTGTCCGTCACACTAGAAATGACTGAGGAAGGAAGGGGTGATAACGTTGACTGAAGAAGGAAGAGGTGATTACATTGGCTGAGGAAGGAAGGGGTGATTATGTTGACTGAGGAAGGAAGGGGTGATTATGTTGACTGAGGAAGGAAGGGGTGATTATGTTGACTGAGGAACGAAGGGGTGATTATGTTGACTGAGGAAGGAAGGGGTGATTATGTTGACTGAGGAACGAAGGGGTGATTATGTTGACTGAGGAACGAAGGGGTGATTATGTTGACAGAGGAAGGAAGGGGTGATTATGTTGACTGAGGAAGGAAGGGGTGATTATGTTAACTGAGGAAGGAAGGAGTGATTACGTCGACTGAGGAAGGAAGGGTCTCTATCTCTCTATCTCTCTCTCTCTCAGCTTCATTGCAATCCTTATTGTTTCAAACATTGCTTCTGGTTAGTTTCAATATTTAAATGTGAAATACCTCTAGCTAATCTGGGTTTCAATATGATGTAAAAATAATTCTATACCCATTGGTGTTTTACCTTCCAACACTCTCGATTTTATTGTTTCTTTTAAAATTAGAATTAAAATATTTCAAGAAAAAAGAATGTTTAATACTAGTTTTAACTCTTAACATAGTAGCATGGGGTTACTGTTGTGAAGCTGTAGCATGGGGTTACTGTTGTGAAGCTGTAGCATGGGGTTACTGTTGTGAAGCTGTAGCATGGGATTACTGTTGTGAAGTAGTAGCATGGGGTTACTGTTGTGAAGCTGTAGCATGAGGTTACTGTTGTGAAGCTGTAGCATGGGGTTACTGTTGTGAAGCTGTAGCATGGGGTTACTGTTGTGAAGCTGTAGCATGGGGTTACTGTTGTGAAGCTGTAGCATGGGGTTACTGTTGTGAAGCTGTAGCATGGGGTTACTGTTGTGAAGTAGTAGCATGGGGTTACTGTTGTGAAGCTGTAGCATGGGGTTACTGTTGTGAAGTAGTAGTGTGGGGTTACTGTTGTGAAGTAGTAATATAGTTATTGTTGTGAAGCTGTAAGCATGGGGTTACTGTTGTGAAGCAGTCATATTGTTTTATAGTCATAATTAGCTCCACACCATATTGACACGGTTGACTCCCCCAGGTATGTTTATTTACTTGAGGACAAAGGGGAGAATAAAAAGCCGGATTTAGTAATTAATGATATAGTGTACGCTTCATTAAACCTGTTTAATGATGCCAGTCGGGTGGAGGAATGGACATTAAGGTGATGGCGATAGCATTATTCTCTTATGAATAAAATCCTTTGGATAATGAGGTAAAATATTTTGGGAGGGTCATGTTGTCATAATGTTGCCAAACAATAGTAAAACACACTGATTGGTTTGGTTTGGTTTGGTTTCAGTATATTTATATTAATAATTTAGCTGGCAAAATACCTCGCAAAACAAATACATTCCTGCCTATGTAGGTATTGTTTCATAATTAAATCTCATTTAAAACATTAAGAAAAATCTCTCTCCTCTATCTCTCTCCACACACATTATATATATATATATAATGTGAAAGTTCTTGCCAATTAAAGATTTTTTTCGGTGGGATTTCCATTTGGGTAAAAAGTCCAACTTTTGTAAAATCTTCTGTAGTTCAATTGCTACATGGTTTTCTTGATGGACTCAATAAATCAATTGGTAATTATTGGTTAAATTGACCTTGGTACTTAATCTATTTTACTAGCCTTGAAAGGGCAAAAGTCAAAGTTGACTTCGGCAAGTTGTTATGAAATCATATATTCCTTCATAATTATATAGACAGTGTATGTGTTAAATAAAATAAAGATAATGCTCTTTTCCTTTAGGTTTCAAAACTTTCAAATAGAAAGTATTTTCCTTAGAATATTGATCTCTAACTTAAGTACAAGGCCTCAAATTTTGGGGGAGAGGTACAGACATTTATATTGACTCCTAGCCACAGATAGAAGGCAGTGCCAACTTCACTGACATGCCAACTCAGAACATAAAGGGCTGTAACTTAATGCTGCAAAGTACTATGTCTGGTGCACTACCGATTCTATTAATCAACCACCTTTTCTTAGAATATTGCCAGTTCCAAACACAGCATTTTATGATGGCTAATTGTAATATCTATACATAATATAAAAAGGAGATGTTGGTTGGTTGGTTGGTTCCTTTGCGCTCACTCACACTAGTGATACAAACACACAGCTGTGACAGATCTTAGAATGCTGGACTTCTATAGTTTCTCATCCTCCTTCCTCAGTCATCACATAGATGTGTGTGTAATAGGTACTCCTTCCTTCCCTAGTCAACCTTATCATCCCTTCCTTCCCCAGTCAACATAATCACCCCTTCCTTCCCCAGTCGACCTTATCACCCCTTCCTTCCTCAGTCGACCTTATCACCCTTTTCTTCCTCAGTCGACCTTATCACCCTTTTCTTCCTCAGTCGACCTTATCACCCTTCCTTCTTCAGTTGACCTTATCACCCCTTCCTTCCTCAGTCGACGTAATCACCCCTTCCTTTCTCAGTCGACGTAATCACCCCTTCCTTTCTCAGTCGATGTAATCACCCCTTCCTTTCTCAGTCGATGTAATCACCCCTTCCTTTCTCAGTCGACGTAACCACTCCTTCCTTTCTCAGTCGACATAATCACCCCTTCCTTCCTCAGTCGACCTTATCACCCCTTCTTTCTTCAGTCGACATAACCACCTCTTCCTTCCCCAGTCACCTCTAGTGTGTGATGAACAAATACACAAGACTATTATATGATGTTAGTGTTAATATGTAGTCATTTACAACAGGATGTGATGTATAGAAGTTAAGTTTACGGTACTGATTATTCTTACTAATAACTAATTCCATCTGCCTTTCTTATTCACAAGTTTTTAAGTCCAGAATATTTATCACCTTCTGGGCAATATTGTAGCTGTCAAATATAAATAACTGTATTAATCAAGACATGTTATTAATATATTATTAATTTAATTAAATGAACTATTACAACTAATTATTTTTTACAGATGTTCAGACCATTGATACATGCCAAGCCATGTTTTTACCAATTGCAGCTTCAGTTTCTCTCTTGGTTATGTTTCTATTCTTTGATTCCTTACAAATGGTTTTCGCAATCTGTACAGCCAGTAAGTACCTTGATTTTATCTCTCTCTCTCTCTGTCTGTCTGTTCCTCTCTCTCTCTCTCTACTTATGTCTGTGTTGCTATCTCTCCATGTATATATATCTCTGAAAATGACTTGTGTGTCCATAATATCGGAGCTGTGATTTCTCAATTCAGAGAAGTAGTGACTCTCTGATCTTTGAGCTACAAATCTGTCCAGAGATTATTTCTTGAGACATTCTAACCACATGTCGATAGTATCAGAGCTGTGATCTCTCAATTCTGAGTGGTAGTAGCTCTACCTGGAGTAACTCTCTGATATCCAGGCTATAAATATCTCCTGTGATTCTTTCCAGAGACATTCTAACCACATGCCCATTGTATCAGAGCTGCGATCTCTTAATTTGGAGAAGTAGCGGCTCTACTTGGAGTAATAAAAATTAGAAATCTTGGAAATTTTCTATTATTTCAAAAGGCCACACAGAATGGCAAAGAAGACTGCAGTTTCCCCATCTCTGGATTAATCCATTCAATCTTGTCATACATCTTCACTGGATTGTTGTTCTTTTATTTTAATATTATCCTCATGATTTTTATTTTTATTTTCGTTGTTATTGTTGTTGTTATTGTTATTAACATCTAAATGAATGTTATGAGCTTTGATTCCATTAAAGACTTCCAACTTCTGTCATTTTCTTGTATGACATAGCGTCTCAATTCCTTCATGCATGAAGGGATTGAGAAAATAATTGCTACTAGACTTGAAATTCCAATAAGTCTCCCATTATTTAAGCTCTAATTTGATTTCTGGCCTCTTCCAAATAATATTCCAATGTTCACCGATTTCTTGCTAAACAATTCAGTAGGATATGCTGAAAGGAATTATATGAAATATTCCATTATAGCTAAATACCACATTTCAAAGAGCCACACTGAATTGAACTCTACCATTTATTCTCCACTTCTTTCTACATCCATTATCTGTTTAAATGTTCAAAGTCTTACCTCTTTATTTGTCTCACTGTTTCAATGTCTGTGTGTGTGTATGTCTGTCTGTGTGTGTGTGTGTGTATATATATATATACAGGGTGTCCCAAAAATGTATACATACTTTGATTATCTGTACAGGCAATATTTATTAGAATGTTGTTGAAGTGGGTATACATTTTTGGGGACACCCTGTATGTGTGTGTGTGTATATATATGTGTGTATGTATATATATATATGTGTGTGTGTGTGTGTGTCTTTATATGTAGGTGAGTATATATATATATATATATGTGTGTGTGTCTTTATATATAGGTGAGTGTATATATATGCACACCTACTGCAACATTTACACACACAATACAAATATATCTACGTACAGGTATATACGTCATATACATACTTACAGACATATATCACTTCATTTACACATATAGATATGTATTTACACACACATATATAATGTATATGTAGGAACACAAAGCAGGCTTTGTTTAGAAACAGCTAGTGAATTTGAAAATTAGGTAGTACCATGTGCTTATGCTGTATTTGACTAAATAGAATTAGTTTGTTAGTTGGGATTTAAAAAAAACCTTCTGAATGGTACTTGAGTTTTAGGGATCAAGAAAGTACAAATGTCACAAGTTCCTATATGGCTTTCTTTCTCTCTTTCTTTCTCCAGTCTTAGCCACAGTTGTCACAAATGTCACAAGTTCCTATATGTTCTTTCTTTCTCTCTTCCAGTCTTAGCCACAGTTGCATTTGCATTCCTTCTGTTACCAATGTGTCAGTATCTTATCCGACCATGTTCCAGTGGACAAAAGTAAGTGACATCTCTCTCTCTCTCTATCTCTCTCTCTCTCTATCTCTCTCTCTCTCTATCTATCTCTCTCTCTCTCTCTCTCTCTCTCTCTCTCAGTCCAAGCTAACACTTAATTGGAGGTGCCACATCTCACATATGTTCTTGATTTGACATAGTTTCTACAGCTGGATGCCCTTTGTAACACCAACTATTTTATAGAGAATGTGTGTGTGTGAGCGTGCGCGTTTGTTTAATAAGCTCAAAAGTATGTCTGTTTTGCCCTGCCTCAAAAAGTCTCATCCAACTCATGCCAACATAGAAAAATAGACTCAGAACTGACGACGATGATGATATATAGCTATAAAATCCTGCCTCAAAAAAGGTTGTGTCCAACCCATGCTAACATAGGAAAACAAACACGAAGCTGACGATGATGATGATGGTATCTAGCTATTACACCATAAATGGTTAATTTTATGTCTGTTTACTTCTTAATATCATTGAAATCTAACAACCAGAAAATTTTTGCTCTTCTATTGTAACAGTGTGACATAAAACCTTACACCATTATCTCAGAATCTCAGACAATGGCAATTTAATGCTTATTATCTGGTTAATTTATTGATCTAAATAATATTCTAGCCTTTGATAAAGCTGTTATACATCTTGGACAGTGTTGTTCACAGCAGACTTGGAGTTTGCTCATCTCTTTGTAGTTTTATATAATGATAGTGTTTTGTTGATAGGAAGTTACACTGACGTGTTGTAATTAATAGACGAGGTCTTGGTTACTGATGGAACTGTAATCTCCCTCTCCCCCCTTCTCTTTCTCATATGTCTCTCCTTTCACACTTTCTCTCTCTTTCTTGCTCTCTATCACCTGCTTCTCTCCCCCCTCTCTCCATGACACACCTGTTGCTATATTAATAACTCATAATGAGGAGAATAACTTACCAGACTCATTAGGCCATCAGCTACACCTGTTCTCTGTTAATTAGTTAATTAGTCAACACCATTTTACACGTTAACTTCATTATTCCTCAGTGATGAACTTTGTTTTCATTTACTCAGGGTCAAATAAAATCAAATAAACAGTCAAGTACCGGATCAGTTCAATCAACTCTCCTCACCTCCTGAAGTCTCTGTGTCAATGATAAAAATCAATAATCAATCACAGTTGCTAATATTTGTCATTTATTAAATCATCATCATCATCATCATCATGTTGATGAGATCAGATTTATCACCATCATCATCATCATCATCATCACCATCATCATCATCACCATCGTCACCATCATCATCATCACCATCATTGTCACCATCATCATCATATAGACTGTAGAGATTATTTCTCGCTATTTTTTTCTTTCTATTATTTCTTTGTGGTAGAGTAGGCAGAAGACTTGATCCATTGCCCTGTTTTATACCACCACCTGACCCCTGGGTGGCATTAGCTGGCAGAGTTCACTTGAACCAAGTCTCCATTTTCAGGGTCACCCCTGCCCCCAAACCAATCTCAGAAACCTCCAAAAGGGTTATGGGCACTATTTCTCTCTCTTCCTGACTTCATATCTAAATATTTCTGTTATTTATTGGTTAAATTAACCAACTATAATACTATACTATACCAAATGATTCTCTTATCTAAATATTTCTGTTATTTATTGGTTAAATTAACCAACTATAATACTATACTATACCAAATGTTTCTCTTATCTAAATATTTCTGTTATTTATTGGTTAAATTAACCAACTATAATACTATACTATACCAAATATTTCTCTTATCTAAATATTTCTGTTATTTATTGGTTAAATTAACCAACTATAATACTATACTATACCAAATATTTCTCTTATCTAAATATTTCTGTTATTATTTTCCAGAATTTCCTTTGGGATCTGTGGTCGGTTTACTGCAGCAGAGATAATGTCATTCTGTCTATCCTTTTTCATTGTATGCATATGGGTATTAACAGGACACTGGCTTCTTATGGATGGTAAGATTTTTAACCCTTTAGTATTTATGTTACTCTATATATACTATTGTATTTTCATGGTAAAGGCTTTACCTCACATAATATCTCACAACATTTACATTACTCTATATATACTATTGTATTTTCATGGTAAAGGCTTTATCTCACATAATATTGAATCTATGAGATTTTGAAGTTGATATTATTTATTTTGAGAACAATACCTTAACATTGGTATGAGCGACTGATTTAAACAGAAAATGTTGAAAATGTTCTGGTCAGATACAGTCGGTTTAAAGACCAAAGGGTTAAATCTTTTGCTTTTATGTAATAGATTCATTGCTCTTTTCTCTTGTTTGAAATATAACTATACATGCATATGTACATCTATGTGTAAGATTATATATATATATATATATATATACACACATACATGTAAATACATCTAGCTGTTGAGACGGCCAGAGCTCAACCATCGGGTCCTGAATCTATATATATATATCAAATTTAATATAGAAATGGCTTCTACAGGACTCGAACTGTTTCATTCAAAAGAAATCATAAGGAAAGCCCTGATGATTTCTTTAGAGTAAAAGAGTTCTAACCCCGTAGAAGCCATTTATATATATATATATATATATATATTTATAATTATATATATATTTATATATATATATTTATAATTATATATATATTTATATATATATATTTATAATTATATATATTATATCATCATCATTTCATTTTACGTCCACTTTTCCCTGCTTGCAAGGGTGGGACGGGAACTGATTCTGGCTTGATTTCTACAGCTGGATGCCCTTCCTAACACCAACCTCATTTACAGTGAGTGCTGGGTGCTTTTTTGCCGTGGCACCTCCACGAATGATAGGGATCCCAGTCCCTATAATCTCATTTCTACAGCTGAGTAAACTGGAGCAACGTGAAATAAAGTGTCTTGCTCAAGGAAACAACACATCACCCGGTCTGAGAATTGAACTCACAACCTTTCGATTGCAAAGCCAATGCTCTAACCACTAAGCCATGTGCCTTATAATTATATATATATATTTATAATTATATATATTATATATATATATTTATAATTATATATATATATTTATAATTATATATATATATTTATAATTATATAATTATATATATATATATATATATAATTATATATATATATATTTATAATTATATATATTATATATATATAATTATATATATTATATATATATATATTATATATATTTATAATTATATATATTATATATTTATATATATTATATATATATAATTATATATATTATATATATATAATTATATATATTATATATTTATTATATATATATATATATTTATAATTATATATATTTATAATTATATATATTATAATTATATATATTATATATATATATATTTATAATTATATATATTATAATTATATATATTATATATATATATATTTATAATTATATATATATATATATTTATAATTATATATATATATATATTTATAATTATATATATTTATAATTATATATATTATATATATATATATTTATAATTATATATATATATATATATATATATATATAATTATTTTTATATATATATATGTGTGTGTGTATGTATAGGTAGATATATTCATGTTTATATATTATATATATAAATGTATATATATATTATATATATATATGTATATTGATGTTTATTTCTGGTTATTTCAGCACTTGGAATGGGTTTGTGTGTGGCTTTTATAGCTTTGGTCCGTCTTCCCAGTCTTAAGGTTTCTACCCTTCTCCTTGTTGGACTTTTAATTTATGATGTATTTTGGGTGAGTAGTCCTCTTATTTTATATATATATGTGTGTGTGTGTGTATATATATGTGTGTGTGTGTATGTGTGTGTGTATATATATGTGTGTGTGTGTGTGTATATATGTGTGTGTGTATATGTGTGTGTGTGTGTATATATATGTGTGTGTGTGTATATATGTGTGTGTGTATGTGTGTGTATGTATGTGTGTGTATACATATATATATGTGTATGTGTGTGTATATATGTTTGCATGTGTTGAGATGGATCTGATCGAAACAAACTAGTTTTTAAAATCATTTTTCTGTTAGACGTAAACCCTTTGTTGTATTTTTGCTTGTTACTAAAGTACAACTTGTGAAAGTTATATCAGTCACATGACAGTCACATGACAGTCACATGACAGCTCATCTGCTCCTCCTAATTCAGTTGTTCTTATAACTCTTTAACTCTTACATCATCATCATCATCATCATCGTTTAACATCTATCTTCCACGCTAGCATGGGTTAGACGGGAATTGTCCCAGTTGAGGCAAGATTAGTCGGGTGACCATGTCTCACTCGTATAGGGCTGTCTGGCAGGTTTTCTACGGCTGGATGTCCTTCCTAACACCAACCACATTTACAGTGTGGACTGGGAGCTTTTTACCGTGTTACCTACACGGCCACATTACAGCATGGACTGTGATTTTTTTTTGTCGTGACACCAACACGATCTCATTAGTTTGGACTGGATATTGTGGTACCAACATAACTTTACAGAGAAAGGGTGGTGTTGGTGGTGGAGTAGGGGTAGTGGGTTGGGGTGTATATTTGGTTAAGAGGTGCCTACTGACTGTAGGTTAACTTCGCACGTAGGGAAGGCAGGTCTTCTGTATTATTGCGTGGTGCCAGAGATCTCGATCCAGTGGCATTGTCTTAGAGAGGTGCAAGTGTGTAAGGTCGGAATTTATCATGTCGTCCCAGGTTTTTCTGGATCTACCTACTCCGTAACTTCCATCAATATTGATTGTCCTGCACCTTTTTATACAACTGTTGTCTTACAGTACTCTATATTTACTATTGTATATTCGCGGGAAAGGCTTTATCTCACGTAACCTCTAATCCACGAGATTTTGTTGACGTCATTGTTTATAAAAAAAAAGAAAGAAACTACCAGATAATATTCAGTTGTTAAGTATTGATTAGAATGTCTCAGGAAAGAATCGCTGGACAAGATTTTATGGATAAAACTAACCGGCAGAAGAGTCAGAGCTAGATGCCGGGCAAGATGGTTGGATAACGTCCATGAGTTTGGCTGGTCATGCTTGGGAATCCTGTCAGATCAGTTAGAGAAGGTTGATTCTGACAGGACTTGCTGGGAGGAGTGTTTGAGAAGGACTCTGCCTCCATGGTCCTTTCAGAAATAAGTGGGCGAAGAAGAAGAAAGAATGTTTGTTTTTTGTTCAGCAAACTTCTCATAATTATTGATTATTTTGAAAGGTAGTATATTATTGATAGAAATATGGTTACAGAAGTGAATCGTTAGTTTGATGTTTGAGATTTTCCATTTCAATATAAATTACAAACTTGTTATGTAGAGATTGTTGCATGGAAAATAGACATAAAACAGGGATGATAATGACATCTGATATATACAATACACATTAGATACTAATATACCATGCGGTTTTTAACAGCATGTCACAGATGTGACATGCTGAATGGATGACAAACGTAATCAGTCTGTTGTAGATTTAATCAAATATGTAGACAATATATAGACATTACTACCAAATGCACCAGCTGTGTTAACCTTTGTTGTAGAGGTTACATGTTGAAGGTATGATTTTAATAGCAACAAAGGACAAAGCCGTATTGTGGTCGAGTTGGAACACTTAAATCTTCTAAACATTTACTTGCACATAATGTTGGCTGGTGATTTTTTTTCTTTCTCTCTCTTTTTCTACCAAAGCCCTCTCCTTTGTCTCTTCCCCCGCTCTTTCTCTCTTATACCAATATCCTCTCATTTCTCTCTTTTTTTCTACCACAGTCCCCAGTCCTCTCTCTCTATCTACCACAGTCCCCAGTCCTCTCTCTGTATCTACCACAGTCCCCAGTCCTCTCTCTCTATCTACCACAGTCCCCAGTCCTCTCTCTCTATCTACCACAGTCCCCAGTCCTCTCTCTCTATCTACCACAGTCCCCAGTCCTCTCTCTCTCTCTATCTACCTCAGTCCCCAGTCCTCTCTCTGTATCTACCACAGTCCCCAGTCCTCTCTCTCTCTATCTACCTCAGTCCCCAGTCCTCTCTCTCTCTATCTACCTCAGTCCCCAGTCCTCTCTCTCTCTATCTACCTCAGTCCCCAGTCCTCTCTCTGTATCTACCTCAGTCCTCTCTCTGTATCTCCCACAGTCCACAGTACATAAATTATACTGCATATACAAATAGATGTGTGTGGTAGTTTGGTGATAGGGCCCAATATAATGTTGCTCTTAGATATATTATTGCATTACTGCCAAATAATGATTTTTGATTCCTATTTTCATCTGGTTCACTTACATCTTATGTAAATAATACTTTGTTTCCCAGGAATCATACAAAAAGCTGCCTATGCGCCACTTTCATTCAAAACCTGGTAACATGTTGTAGATGTGTATTTATATGTAAGGGAAAGCAGACAATAACATGTGCTTTATGTTGGTAACATCTGGTTCTGAATTGAAAACTTTCATTATCTTTCATCATCTTGAAATTATCATTTTTACCTGTCCACTCCACCACCGGGCTCTGTGTCATCACAAGTATTTCAGCTGTGTTACCTCTCCACTCCACCACCGGGCTCTGTGTCATCACAAGTATTTCAGCTGTGTTACCTCTCCACTCCACCACCGGGCTGTATGTCACCACAAGTATTTCAGCTGTGTTACCTGTCCACTCCACCACCGGGCTCTGTGTCATCACAAGTATTTCAGCTGTGTTACCTCTCCACTCCACCACCGGGCTCTGTGTCATCACAAGTATTTCAGCTGTGTTACCTCTCCACTCCACCACCGGGCTGTATGTCACCACAAGTATTTCAGCTGTGTTACCTCTCCACTCCACCACCGGGCTGTATGTCACCACAAGTATTTCAGCTGTGTTACCTGTCCACTCCACCACCGGGCTGTATGTCACCACAAGTATTTCAGCTGTGTTACCTCTCCACTCCACCACCGGGCTCTGTCATCACAAGTATTTCAGCTGTGTTACCTCTCCACTCCACCACCGGGCTGTATGTCACCACAAGTATTTCAGCTGTGTTACCTGTCCACTCCACCACCGGGCTCTGTCATCACAAGTATTTCAGCTGTGTTACCTCTCCACTCCACCACCGGGCTGTATGTCACCACAAGTATTTCAGCTGTGTTACCTCTCCACTCCACCACCGGGCTCTATGTCATCACAAGTATTTCAGCTGTGTTACCTCTCCACTCCACCACCGGGCTCTATGTCATCACAAGTATTTCAGCTGTGTTACCTCTCCACTCCACCACCGGGCTCTATGTCATCACAAGTATTTCAGCTGTGTTACCTCTCCACTCCACCACCGGGCTGTATGTCACCACAAGTATTTCAGCTGTGTTACCTCTCCACTCTACCACCGGGCTGTATGTCATCACAAGTATTTCAGCTGTGTTACCTCTCCACTCTACCACCGGGCTCTGTCATCACAAGTATTTCAGCTGTGTTACCTGTCCACTCCACCACCGGGCTCTATGTCATCACAAGTATTTCAGCTGTGTTACCTCTCCACTCTACCACCGGGCTGTATGTCATCACAAGTATTTCAGCTGTGTTACCTCTCCACTCCACCACCGGGCTCTGTCATCACAAGTATTTCAGCTGTGTTACCTGTCCACTCCACCACCGGGCTCTATGTCATCACAAGTATTTCAGCTGTGTTACCTGTCCACTCCACCACCGGGCTCTGTCATCACAAGTATTTCAGCTGTGTTACCTCTCCACTCCACCACCGGGCTGTATGTCACCACAAGTATTTCAGCTGTGTTACCTCTCCACTCCACCACCGGGCTCTATGTCATCACAAGTATTTCAGCTGTGTTACCTCTCCACTCCACCACCGGGCTGTATGTCACCACAAGTATTTCAGCTGTGTTACCTCTCCACTCTACCACCGGGCTCTGTCATCACAAGTATTTCAGCTGTGTTACCTCTCCACTCTACCACCGGGCTCTGTCATCACAAGTATTTCAGCTGTGTTACCTCTCCACTCTACCACCGGGCTCTGTCATCACAAGTATTTCAGCTGTGTTACCTGTCCACTCCACCACCGGGCTCTGTCATCACAAGTATTTCAGCTGTGTTACCTCTCCACTCCACCACCGGGCTCTGTCATCACAAGTATTTCAGCTGTGTTACCTCTCCACTCTACCACCGGGCTCTGTCATCACAAGTATTTCAGCTGTGTTACCTGTCCACTCCACCACCGGGCTCTGTCATCACAAGTATTTCAGCTGTGTTACCTGTCCACTCCACCACCGGGCTCTGTCATCACAAGTATTTCAGCTGTGTTACCTCTCCACTCCACCACCGGGCTCTGTCATCACAAGTATTTCAGCTGTGTTACCTCTCCACTCCACCACCGGGCTGTATGTCATCACAAGTATTTCAGCTGTGTTACCTGTCCACTCCACCACCGGGCTCTGTCACCACAAGTATTTCAGCTGTGTTACCTCTCCACTCCACCACCGGGCTCTGTCATCACAAGTATTTCAGCTGTGTTACCTCTCCACTCCACCACCGGGCTGTATGTCATCACAAGTATTTCAGCTGTGTTACCTGTCCACTCCACCACCGGGCTCTGTCATCACAAGTATTTCAGCTGTGTTACCTCTCCACTCCACCACCGGGCTGTATGTCATCACAAGTATTTCAGCTGTGTTACCTGTCCACTCCACCACCGGGCTCTGTCATCACAAGTATTTCAGCTGTGTTACCTCTCCACTCTACCACCGGGCTCTGTCATCACAAGTATTTCAGCTGTGTTACCTCTCCACTCTACCACCGGGCTCTGTCATCACAAGTATTTCAGCTGTGTTACCTGTCCACTCCACCACCGGGCTCTGTCATCACAAGTATTTCAGCTGTGTTACCTGTCCACTCCACCACCGGGCTCTGTCATCACAAGTATTTCAGCTGTGTTACCTCTCCACTCCACCACCGGGCTCTGTCATCACAAGTATTTCAGCTGTGTTACCTCTCCACTCCACCACCGGGCTGTATGTCATCACAAGTATTTCAGCTGTGTTACCTGTCCACTCCACCACCGGGCTCTGTCACCACAAGTATTTCAGCTGTGTTACCTCTCCACTCCACCACCGGGCTCTGTCATCACAAGTATTTCAGCTGTGTTACCTCTCCACTCCACCACCGGGCTGTATGTCATCACAAGTATTTCAGCTGTGTTACCTGTCCACTCCACCACCGGGCTCTGTCATCACAAGTATTTCAGCTGTGTTACCTCTCCACTCCACCACCGGGCTGTATGTCATCACAAGTATTTCAGCTGTGTTACCTGTCCACTCCACCACCGGGCTCTGTCATCACAAGTATTTCAGCTGTGTTACCTCTCCACTCCACCACCGGGCTCTGTCATCACAAGTATTTCAGCTGTGTTACCTCTCCACTCTACCACCGGGCTCTGTCATCACAAGTATTTCAGCTGTGTTACCTCTCCACTCCACCACCGGGCTCTGTCATCACAAGTATTTCAGCTGTGTTACCTCTCCACTCCACCACCGGGCTCTGTCATCACAAGTATTTCAGCTGTGTTACCTGTCCACTCCACCACCGGGCTCTGTCATCACAAGTATTTCAGCTGTGTTACCTCTCCACTCCACCACCGGGCTCTGTCATCACAAGTATTTCAGCTGTGTTACCTCTCCACTCCACCACCGGGCTCTGTCATCACAAGTATTTCAGCTGTGTTACCTGTCCACTCCACCACCGGGCTCTGTGTCATCACAAGTATTTCAGCTGTGTTACCTGTCCACTCCACCACCGGGCTCTGTCATCACAAGTATTTCAGCTGTGTTACCTCTCCACTCTACCACCGGGCTCTGTCATCACAAGTATTTCAGCTGTGTTACCTCTCCACTCTACCACCGGGCTCTGTCATCACAAGTATTTCAGCTGTGTTACCTCTCCACTCCACCACCGGGCTGTATGTCACCACAAGTATTTCAGCTGTGTTACCTGTCCACTCCACCACCGGGCTCTGTGTCATCACAAGTATTTCAGCTGTGTTACCTCTCCACTCCACCACCGGGCTGTATGTCACCACAAGTATTTCAGCTGTGTTACCTCTCCACTCTACCACCGGGCTCTGTCATCACAAGTATTTCAGCTGTGTTACCTCTCCACTCCACCACCGGGCTGTATGTCATCACAAGTATTTCAGCTGTGTTACCTCTCCACTCCACCACCGGGCTGTATGTCATCACAAGTATTTCAGCTGTGTTACCTCTCCACTCCACCACCGGGCTCTATGTCATCACAAGTATTTCAGCTGTGTTACCTGTCCACTCCACCACCGGGCTCTGTCATCACAAGTATTTCAGCTGTGTTACCTCTCCACTCCACCACCGGGCTCTGTCATCACAAGTATTTCAGCTGTGTTACCTCTCCACTCCACCACCGGGCTGTATGTCATCACAAGTATTTCAGCTGTGTTACCTCTCCACTCCACCACCGGGCTGTATGTCATCACAAGTATTTCAGCTGTGTTACCTCTCCACTCTACCACCGGGCTCTGTCATCACAAGTATTTCAGCTGTGTTACCTCTCCACTCCACCACCGGGCTGTATGTCATCACAAGTATTTCAGCTGTGTTACCTCTCCACTCTACCACCGGGCTCTGTCATCACAAGTATTTCAGCTGTGTTACCTGTCCACTCCACCACCGGGCTCTATGTCATCACAAGTATTTCAGCTGTGTTACCTCTCCACTCCACCACCGGGCTCTGTCATCACAAGTATTTCAGCTGTGTTACCTGTCCACTCCACCACCGGGCTCTGTCATCACAAGTATTTCAGCTGTGTTACCTCTCCACTCCACCACCGGGCTCTGTCATCACAAGTATTTCAGCTGTGTTACCTCTCCACTCCACCACCGGGCTCTGTCATCACAAGTATTTCAGCTGTGTTACCTGTCCACTCCACCACCGGGCTCTGTCATCACAAGTATTTCAGCTGTGTTACCTGTCCACTCCACCACCGGGCTCTGTCATCACAAGTATTTCAGCTGTGTTACCTCTCCACTCTACCACCGGGCTCTGTCATCACAAGTATTTCAGCTGTGTTACCTCTCCACTCTACCACCGGGCTCTGTCATCACAAGTATTTCAGCTGTGTTACCTCTCCACTCTACCACCGGGCTCTGTCATCACAAGTATTTCAGCTGTGTTACCTGTCCACTCCACCACCGGGCTCTGTCATCACAAGTATTTCAGCTGTGTTACCTCTCCACTCCACCACCGGGCTGTATGTCATCACAAGTATTTCAGCTGTGTTACCTGTCCACTCCACCACCGGGCTCTGTCATCACAAGTATTTCAGCTGTGTTACCTCTCCACTCCACCACCGGGCTCTGTCATCACAAGTATTTCAGCTGTGTTACCTGTCCACTCCACCACCGGGCTCTGTCATCACAAGTATTTCAGCTGTGTTACCTGTCCACTCCACCACCGGGCTCTGTCATCACAAGTATTTCAGCTGTGTTACCTGTCCACTCCACCACCGGGCTCTGTCATCACAAGTATTTCAGCTGTGTTACCTCTCCACTCCACCACCGGGCTGTATGTCATCACAAGTATTTCAGCTGTGTTACCTGTCCACTCCACCACCGGGCTCTGTCATCACAAGTATTTCAGCTGTGTTACCTCTCCACTCCACCACCGGGCTCTGTCATCACAAGTATTTCAGCTGTGTTACCTCTCCACTCCACCACCGGGCTCTGTCATCACAAGTATTTCAGCTGTGTTACCTGTCCACTCCACCACCGGGCTCTGTCATCACAAGTATTTCAGCTGTGTTACCTCTCCACTCTACCACCGGGCTCTGTCATCACAAGTATTTCAGCTGTGTTACCTCTCCACTCCACCACCGGGCTCTGTCATCACAAGTATTTCAGCTGTGTTACCTCTCCACTCTACCACCGGGCTCTGTCATCACAAGTATTTCAGCTGTGTTACCTCTCCACTCCACCACCGGGCTCTGTCATCACAAGTATTTCAGCTGTGTTACCTCTCCACTCTACCACCGGGCTCTGTCATCACAAGTATTTCAGCTGTGTTACCTCTCCACTCTACCACCGGGCTCTGTCATCACAAGTATTTCAGCTGTGTTACCTGTCCACTCCACCACCGGGCTCTGTCATCACAAGTATTTCAGCTGTGTTACCTGTCCACTCCACCACCGGGCTCTATGTCATCACAAGTATTTCAGCTGTGTTACCTCTCCACTCCACCACCGGGCTCTGTCATCACAAGTATTTCAGCTGTGTTACCTCTCCACTCCACCACCGGGCTCTGTCATCACAAGTATTTCAGCTGTGTTACCTGTCCACTCCACCACCGGGCTCTGTCATCACAAGTATTTCAGCTGTGTTACCTGTCCACTCTACCACCGGGCTCTGTCATCACAAGTATTTCAGCTGTGTTACCTGTCCACTCCACCACCGGGCTCTGTCATCACAAGTATTTCAGCTGTGTTACCTCTCCACTCCACCACCGGGCTGTATGTCACCACAAGTATTTCAGCTGTGTTACCTGTCCACTCCACCACCGGGCTCTGTCATCACAAGTATTTCAGCTGTGTTACCTCTCCACTCTACCACCGGGCTCTGTCATCACAAGTATTTCAGCTGTGTTACCTCTCCACTCCACCACCGGGCTCTGTCATCACAAGTATTTCAGCTGTGTTACCTCTCCACTCTACCACCGGGCTCTGTCATCACAAGTATTTCAGCTGTGTTACCTCTCCACTCCACCACCGGGCTCTGTCATCACAAGTATTTCAGCTGTGTTACCTCTCCACTCCACCACCGGGCTGTATGTCATCACAAGTATTTCAGCTGTGTTACCTGTCCACTCCACCACCGGGCTCTGTCATCACAAGTATTTCAGCTGTGTTACCTGTCCACTCCACCACCGGGCTCTATGTCATCACAAGTATTTCAGCTGTGTTACCTGTCCACTCCACCACCGGGCTGTATGTCATCACAAGTATTTCAGCTGTGTTACCTCTCCACTCCACCACCGGGCTCTGTCATCACAAGTATTTCAGCTGTGTTACCTGTCCACTCCACCACCGGGCTCTATGTCATCACAAGTATTTCAGCTGTGTTACCTGTCCACTCCACCACCGGGCTCTGTCATCACAAGTATTTCAGCTGTGTTACCTCTCCACTCCACCACCGGGCTCTGTGTTATCACAAGTATTTCAGCTGTGACTATTTCATTGTTGAGAGAATCTAGGATAATTCTAATATACAGTAGTAGAGACAAATGACTGTTGCATGTCATTGAACCCCCACTAACACTGTGGCATACATGTGTGTGTGCGTGTGTACATATGGTGTGTGTGTGTGTGTACATGTGGTGTGTGTGTGTGTGTATACATGTGTAACAATACAAACTCTGTTCTGCAATGATTCTTATGGTTGGCTAACTTATAGCTGCGATGTATTTGTTTAGCTTTTGATATGAAATCCTACGTTGAAACAGATGTTAGGGGAGGGTCATGTCTCCGAATATTGCCAGAAAAAATATAGTAAAAAATATAGTAAAACACACTCACTGTTTGCTTTGGTTTTCGCCTTAGTATTTTATATATATAATATATATATATATAATTAGAAAGTGAACAACACAAAATATAACTACTCCATTACCAAAGGTAAATTAAATAGCTCTGTTCTATACATAGAGCACTCTTTTTCCCTTTGCTTTTTCTTTGGAATTACCTAACACAACATATACTGAAGCCGAAACCAAACAGTGAGTGTGTTTTACTATATTTTTTCTGGCAATATTAGGATAACATGACCCTCCCCAAATTTATCATTATACAATTATCATAACAACATAAAGCTAAATATTTTATTTAACTCTCCTGATAACTAACCACATGAAACCATCCCTAGTTCTATGATACAAAGCTGTTAATTTTAAACTGTTTTTATTTATCTAGAAGTCTTCCATTGTGGGTTTATGTCAGCTTTTGTTATGTCCCAAACACCAGCTTAATAATGGTTTCTGATTTAGGCACAAGAGGGAGGGAAACGTTGGTTAAATCAACCCCAGTGTATTACTGGAACTTTATTTTATCGACCCCGTAAGGATGAAAGGCAAAGTTAACCTTGCTGGGATTTGAACTCAGACACTAACTTAATGATGAGAAACTTTATTAAATCACCTCCAATTCTTGATTATTTTTTAATTATTTTAAAATCATTGACAATGTTATTTTCATTAGAAAAATGCGTTACTGGGACAGTGGAGTAATGTGAGAGACTGCTGTGACATGAAACAGTGGTGTAATGTGAGAAACTTGTACTGTAAGATAAATAAATTTTTGTGTTGTATTAAAATCTGATCTAATTAACCTTCCCATTTCAGGTGTTTTTCTCATCGTATATATTTAGTACGAATGTGATGGTTAAAGTTGCAACCAGACCAGCCGAGAATCCTGTAAGTTATCTAGAAATAGTTTTCTGTTCTATTTTCCTTGGAATTTGCTATGAACTTGGCTCTGTTGTTGCAATGTGTCCTTAAGTCTGCTACATTGCAGTTAAACTAACACAGACATGGGACAGTGTTGTGATGTGAGACAGTGGTATGACATGGGACAGTGTTGTGATATGGGATGCTGGTGTGATGTGAGACAGTGGTGTGATATGGGATGCTGGTGTGATGTGAGACAGTGTTGTGATATGGGATGCTGGTGTGACGTGAGACAGTGTTGTGATATGGGATGCTGGTGTGACGTGAGACAGTGGTATGATGTGAGCCAGTGGTGTGATGTGAGACAGTGATGTGATGTGAGACAGTGTTGTGATATGGGATGCTGGTGTGATGTGAGACAGTGGTGTGATGTGAGACATTGGTGTAATATAAGACACCTGTATGACATGGGACGCTGGTGTGACATGAGACATTGGTGTGACATGGGATGCTGGTGGGACACACACACCCTCTCCCCCCTCTTCATGTTGTTTTTCCTCTCTTTCCTCAGGTTGGGATATTTGCTAAGAAACTTCATTTAAGTGGTCTGGTACGAGATGCTCCAAAGTTGTCACTTCCTGGAAAATTAGTCTTTCCAAGGTGAGTTAAAGGAATTCAGTCTCTCTCTCTTTATCTCCCTCCCTCTCTCTCACAGAGAGAGATGGGGGGGGGGGAGGGTGTATATGTTGTTTTTCTTTTCTATTAATATTCATTTTCTTGTTATAAGTTGTAACATCTAAAAGAGAACAGCTCTGAAAATATGACATACCTTGATGGGAGGGTCATTAGCTATGTTGACATACCTTGATGGGGAGGGTCATTAGCTATGTTGACATACCTTGATGGGGAGGGTCATTAGCTATATTGACATACCTTGATGAGGAGAGTCATTAAATATGTTGACATACCTTGATGGGGAGGGTCATTAGCTATGTTTTACAAGTGTTTATCATTGTTATATCATATATAGTGTTGTATGACTGTATATCAATGTTATATCATATATAGTGTTGTATGACTGTATATCAATGTTATATCATATATAGTGTTGTATGACTGTATATCAATGTTATGTTATATCATATACTGTGTTGTAGGACTATATTATATACAGTGTTATTTTGTGCAACTGCTTATCAATGCTCAATGTTCTTTTCTTTCTAGTATGCAGAACAGCAGTCATTTTTCCATGCTGGGACTAGGAGATATTGTAAGTACTTCTATTTCAAGACAATGTTAATAATAATTTATACTTATTTATTTAGTTTACTGTTTTAGTTGCTGAGGGAAGGGCCCCACCCATGATCCCTTTCAGGGCCCCAGAAGCTGGAAGGGCAGGGACGGAATTAGGAAAGTATGTTCAAACTTGAGAACTGCTCCAGATGCTTGCAAAAGGCATCTATGAGCCAAGTGACTGGTTGTGTTTACCACCCAAGTAGGGTAGGATTTAATTTCAGAATGGAAAGAGCTGGAACAAATATTACAAGTCATTCAGCCCTGCCCACCAACAAACTCTACCTGTTTACCACCTATAACAATACTTTACCTCACATAACATTTACATTACTCTATATATACTATTGTATTTTCACAGTAAAGGCTTTACCTCACATAATATCTCATATAGCATTTACATTACTCTATATATACTATTGTATTTTCACAGTAAAGGCTTTACCTCACATAATATCAAATCTACGAGATTTTTATATTTATTTTGTGAACAATATCTTAACATCAGTATGAGCGGCGGATTTGAACAGAAAGATATGGCTGGTTTAAATGCTAAAGGGCTTACTAAGGGAACCCGTTATAGAAGCCGTGGTTAATTCTAATTTCTTTGTTTGCGATAGATGAAGCAAATAAAATATTAAGTATAAAATCACTTAGATAGTTATCTCCCCTTTTCATGTGAGTTGGTTGACAGGTGATTTTTGAGCACAATGTAGTCCACAAGTACTTCCTGTTTAGTACCGGTTACAGCCAGTTTGAACAGAAAGAGGTGAGAGAATTCTGGCCGGATACGGCCGGTTTAAATGTTAAAGGGTTAAACAGCGGGTTTGTTAGTTTAAATGTTTATAGTATCTTTACTAG
The DNA here is from genome assembly GCA_964016885.1 of Eledone cirrhosa. Taxonomy (NCBI): domain Eukaryota; kingdom Metazoa; phylum Mollusca; class Cephalopoda; order Octopoda; family Eledonidae; genus Eledone; species Eledone cirrhosa. The sequence goes on from OZ024758.1 coordinate 2,344,558, forward strand.
TGGGCAGATTATTGTAAAAATTTGCATTATTAGATTAAAAGCTTTAATTTTTAATGTGATGCAGTCAATTATGCAAAAAATAATGTTGCATATGCAAGGTTTTTAATTGACTCTTAATATCTTGTAATGATTTAGCAGAAAATATCTGAAAACAAGAGAATTCTGGCCAGATATGACTGGTTTCAATATTAAAGGGTTAAAGTTAAAAGAAAGAAGATAGCTATAGTAGAAGGGTGTGTGTGTGTTTGTTGCTAAGAGTTCCATAATTTCTTGTCATGTCAATTTCACAATGTAAATATAGGCTATAGAAATGTGCTATTAATACTTTAATTATAAGAAATGCAGAAAATAAACAATAAGCCAAATTTCATCAAAAGTTAAACTTCCCCCACACAGCAATAAGTCCTGCATTCTATACATATAATTTGCATTTGTCTCATCACATAAAAACTAGATTTATTAATACTTATTCATGTTTATATGTATTATGCCCACCATTTATATTTATATACATTTAAATACCTTTTACATACAATGTTTAAAAAAAATCAATACTTCAATATCATTGTCAAATATTAATATATCTACATGTTCTTTTTTATTTCTCCTTTTTGCTCATACCCATTTAAACAGTTAGACACCCAGGAGCTAGGTTTTACTAAAACAAGAAAACAAAGCTATTTTGAAATATTTTATATGTCCTTATAAATGTGTTTAGTTACAATCTAAATGAAATCATATTTAACACAATTTCAAGAGTATTTATGTAAGCACATAGGTAGTTCACATATGCACCTTCTTACTTTTTTTGTCAAAATTCTTGATGAAAATAGCTACACTGGAATATTTCATTGGTGGTATTGGTAGAGCATTGAACAACAAAGTTACGGCCATTTACATTTTGAGCTCAAATCACACTGAGGTTAACTTTGCCTTTCGTCCTTATCGGGTTGACGAAATAAAGTACCAGTAATGTACTGGGAATGATTTAATCAACCTCGCTCTCTTTCCCTTCAAATTGCTTGCCTTGTGCTAAAAATAGAAACACTTATTTGTCTGTATAAATGTCATGTCATATATGTTGCTATGTATGGAAGCGTATAGGTTTATTAACCCTTTAGCATTTAAACCGGCCATATCCAGCCAGAATTCTTTCACCTCTCCCTATTTACACCGGCCATAATCAACTGCTCATACTAACGTTAAAGTATTGTTCTCAAAATTATTATCAAAATCTCATAGATGCGATATTATGTGAAATAAAGACTATACAATAGTAAATATAGAGTAATGTAAATGGTAAAAGGATAAAGTTTCCTGTGTTAGTATGATAGGTTACTTCACACACACACTCTTTCTGCCCCGTACCTCTCACTCTGTCTGTCTTTCTGCCCCCCCCCCCCCCCCCAGTACACACTATTTGTAGTTAAATCATATGCTATGCTTATGTTTGTGTCACAATATATTCTTATAACAGATATCTCTCTATAGAACATCTCTCTATATGTGAATCTCTTGTACATTTCTAGGTTATGCCTGGTTTACTGCTGTGTTTTGTTCTAAGGTATGACGCGTACAAGAAGTCTCAGCTGAACAGCATTGAGGCAGGAATTCCTCAGCCCATCAATACCATTCAAAAGATCACATATTTCCATTGCTCTTTAATAGGGTATTTTTTAGGTAAGTCTTACCCTTTCACATGCGGGAGTTTTATATTGAATAATAATATTTGATCTGTTTTCAAGCAAACAGCCTCATTAAGCTATATTTCTTAGATGACCATCAACATCCTTTTGTTCTGACAGTGACAGAGAGAAACAAGGGACAATATCGTTTCAGGGTTATTGCCCTTTGTCAACATTGCCCTTTGCTTGCAAACGAATCGAATCGAATATTATTATTTCTCAATATGAAACTCACAAATGCATTTATGTATCCGCCATGTGAGAGCGAAAAACTAAATTCTGATTTGTTTTTACTCTTTATTGTATTAGCATTTAATGTTTTGCATCCTTTTAGGATGGTAGATCCATAGAACTGGTAGAGCATCAGTGCAAATGTCATTGTGGTATTTTAGGATGGTAGATTCACAGAATCAATAGAAAATCAATAGAAATACCATATGAACTCTGGCCGTTTCAACAGCTAGTTTGCATCTAGTTGTTGTAACGGCCAGAGCTCAGCCATCAGGGTCCCAATTTTTCATATTACCCACTCTACTACCCCAAGTATCGAGTACTCTGGTGAGTAATAGTCTAACTGGTTTTTACTGCTTCCATTCTGATATATATATATAAAACTACACCTGATGTCCCCCTTCCATACACATGCACACATGTGTATATCATGACTCATGCACTGTTCATTTTCCTGACGTTTGTGCATTACCCTATGTACTATACATACACTTTTTGATGAGTTGTAGTGCACCTGAGCACTGTACACAATATTTTATTATTATTATTATATATGATGATGATGATGATATATATATATGTATGTATATATATATATATATGTATGTATATATATATATATATATATATAGGAGATGTTGTTTTTGGTTTCCCTAGTTCAGACTTAGTGACCTTCATCGAGGTCTGTTTTAGTAGATAGTGGTTATTGACTCAACAGGAGGTCAATCATAGGGTTATCCTTAGAGAGTTCCCTAATCAGTAATAATCCATAATAATGTGTGTGTGTGTGTATGTATATATATATATTTATATATGTGTGTATGTATGTATATAATAATATATATATATATAGGAAAATAGTAAGGACCCTGACGGCCGACCCCCCCCCCCCGTTTCGACAGCTAGATCCGAATTAAGCTAGCAGTGTCGTGTGTGTGTATGTATATATATATGTGTGTGTGTGTGTGTATATATGTGTGTGTGTGTATATGTGTGTTTGTGTGTGTGTATATATGTGTATGTGTATGTATATAGATATGTGTGTGTGTGTGTGTGTGTGTGTATACACAAACACACATACACACACAGTATTATCCTTATGTACACATATATAGCAAGGTATTTATCACTGCAGCACTAAACATACACCTCACCATTCTCAGCCTATTTAAAGGTCCTTTATAAATATTTTTGTTTAGATTGTCTACAGAAAAATATTCAATTACAAGCAATGTAAACACAGTGTTTGAAAATTTCTATTTTCTCATATAATTTCTTGATGAATGTGATCAATGTTTAGATAGCTATTGATAAAATTCTTACCAGATAAGATTGAATTGAAAAAAAAAAATCAATAATTTGTGTTTAAAGAATTTGAATACTGAGCAATATTGGTAAGGCTGCTGGTTTGATGACAGCATTTACATTAAAGATCCGTATCTATGGCAATGGTGTTTATAGAAAAGATTTTGTCAGGTTAATTCAACAGCTTTTATTGCAGTTCTGGTGTTGTTGTTGATATTGTTGTTGGCAAGTTCTAGTCTGCTTTGCTTTATTAAAGGCCTCCAACAACTGGGGTAGGCAAATATTTGTATATTACTAAGTCTATCTGGTTGTGTGTGTGTGTGTACAAATGAATTCAGTGAGAGCTGATTATTATACAAGCGAGACCAACGAAGCTAATGGATGTTATCCAACCATCTTGCTTGAGGTCTACCCCTGGGTCTCCTGCCGGTTGCTTTTGCCTGTAAAATCTGTTCAGTGATTCTTTCCTGTGACATTCTACCTCGCATAATATCTCACATAACATTTACATTACTCTATATATACTATTGTATTTTCACAGTAAAGGCTTTACCTCACATGATATCGAATCTATGAGGTTTTGATGTTATTTATATTGAGAACAATACCTTAACATCAGTATGAGTGGCTAGTTATGGCAAGTTTAAACAGAAAGAGATGAGAGAATTCTGGCCAGATATGGCTGGTTTAAATGCTAGAGGGTTAATTGGCAAGAACTGTGACAATGATGTTGATGTTGTTTTATTTCCAGGTCTGTTGACTGCCACCGTGTCATCAGAGGTATTCAAAGCAGCACAGCCTGCTCTTCTCTACCTGGTCCCTTTTACACTGCTGCCTCTGCTGACTATGGCATACCTCAAGGTTTGTATCACACTCTACTGCATGGCTCCCCTTAACACACAGACACACACACACACACTCACACACACAAATACACACACACACACAGACACTCACATAGACACACATACACTGCATCTTATCTACTGCATTTCAGTCCTTATGTTACACACACACACACACACACACACACACACACACACACACACACACACACACACACACACACACACACACACACACACACACACACACACACACACACACACACACACACACACACACACACACACACACACACATTAATGCTAAATGTTAGCTTTGCCTTTCATCCTTACGGGGTTGATAAATAAAGTACCAGTAATGTACTGGGGTCAATTTGATCGACTTTCCCCTCCCCCCAAATTGCTGGTCTTGTGCCTAAAGTAGAAACAATTGTATACATGTACATTATAAGGTGTGTGTGTGTATAAATATATATATATATACATGTACATTATATGGTGTGTATGTATATATATATATATATATATATATATACACATGTACATTATATGGTGTGTATGTATATATATATATATATATATATATATATACACATGTACATTATATGGTGTATTGATATATATACATGTGCATTATAAAGTGTATATATGTTTAATGTACATTATGGTGTGTATATATATATATATATATATATACACATGTACATTATAAGGAGTATTGATATATATACATGTGCATTATAAAGTGTATATATGTTTAATGTACATTATATGGTGTGTATATATATATATACACATGTACATTATAAGGAGTATATATATGTTAATAGAAATATCTGTTTGTTTATTGCAGGGTGACTTGCGTCGCATGTGGAATGAGCCGTTCATTAATAACCAGTCCAGCAAACTCGAGGTCTAAACAGCTGTGTGTAGATGGTCAACTACACATGTATCTATATATATATGTATATATATATATATATATGTGTGTGTGTGTGTGTGTGTGTGTATATATATATACTGAAACATGGAGGTACAAATATCTGTGTGTAGATGGTCAACTACACACATATATATATATACACACACGTATATATATGTATATATATATATATATACTGAAACATGGAGGTACAAATAGTGTGTAGATGGTGAACTACACACACACACATATATATATGTATACATATATATATATATATGTATATACACACACACATATATATATATACTGAAACATGGAGGTACAAATAGTGTGTAGATGGTGAACTACACACACACACATATATATATATATATATATGTATATACACACACATATATATATATATACTGAAACATGGAGGTACAAATAGTGTATAGATGGCCAGCTACACTATACAATCACACTCACTGGTTTTCAGGCCACAGATGGATGGTTGGGGGTGATCGGGAAAAGAAAGAAATTACAAGATTTACAGCTAAATACCAGCTTCTGAATTTCCAAATACCTACACATATAACACACACACATACCTGCTGACCTGTATAACTCATGTGTATAATGTTGGGTGTGTTCATATCGAAATATCTATATACACACACACAAGCACACATATACACAGAAACAAATCAAGGAAGACAGTGACATAGTTTTCCCCTCCCCACTAGTTGTGGATAAAGTTTTTAACCATCAGTGTAACAGTTGGATGAGAACGATATATTCTTGGTCCAACTATCTCTACTGCGACTGCTACTATTAATACCGATACAAAGATTCTCTAGTACTGCCACTACAAAGATTCTCTAGTACTACCACTACTACTACTGTTGCAACTCTATACACAGACTAATTAAATAGCATTGTTGGGATGGCTAAGACAAGAGCTATACTGTAATATTACATTTAGAGATTTCTCTGTTGCCATAAGCCAGACATACCAGACAGCTGTTATGGTTGACCATCCTTTGTTTTCCTTATCAAACCATTAAGGGTTTTTTTTTTACTTCCAGCTAAAATCATTCCTGGTCGAACTGGTTTTATAACCATGTCTTGTAATAGTAGTATTTATTTTTTCTTTCTTACTCATCCCTCCGTTTCCAGATTCTGTAAATCTAAAGTTCTTCCTGTTTCAAATGTCCTCGTCCCCTTCCTCTTACCTACACCTCCATCTGCCTCTAATAATTATTTATATTGCTTTTATTGTGTCGGTACTACTCTATGATTACGTACAACACAAAACAGATGGCAGTGTTGTAGTAAGACAGGATACAAAGAGAAAAAAAACAAAAACTATAGCAGCAAAGATGAGACTTTTAAAGAGATAAAATCTTTCTTTAGTGAAATCTTGGCTCAATAAGTTTGAGATAGGATCCCAGTGAAATCCTGGCTCAATGTGTTTGAGATAGGAACCCAGTGAAATCCTGGCTCAATATGTTTGAGATAGGATCCCAGTGAAATCCTGGCTCAATGTGTTTGAGATAGGATCCCAGTGAAATCCTGGCTCAATAAGTTTGAGATAGGATCCCAGTGAAATCCTGGCTCAATGTGTTTGAGATAGGATCCCAGTGAAATCCTGGCTCAATAAGTTTGAGATAGGATCCCAGTGAAATCCTGGCTCAATGTGTTTGAGATAGGATCCCAGTGAAATCCTGGCTCAATGTGTTTGAGATAGGATCCCAGTGAAATCCTGGCTCAATGTGTTTGAGATAGGATTCTAGTGAAATCCTGGCTCAATGTGTTTGAGATAGGATTCTATGGTTTTCATTGTCTACATCTTTGCTCAGTTGGTGATTTTATGCAAATCACTTCATTCGATGTGCTTTGCTGGAACAATGTAAATAAACATGAGATTATAGCTAGCCATTGTCTTCATATAATTCTGCAGTTATTATTTTAATGCTGTTTCCCCTCTTCATCATGTCTATATGTGATAGGCTTCTCTTATTCCTGTTGTAGAATGATGTAACAGCTCAGGAATGTTAGAATGCTTCTTTTTCTTTTTAAATAAATCAACATTATTTCCTAGTTTGAATCGAAATAATACAAAATGTTTTGTATGTTTCTCATCTTCTCACTTTTCCTTTGTTCTCTTAATTTAACTGTTCTTCTATTCCCCTAATTTAATTGTCTCCATTCTGTTTTTATTCTGTTGTTTTTATATTCTGATATTCTGATGGCTCCTTCATCTTTGCTTCCCATTCTGGTTGTAAATTTCTTATCAAACAAATATTTTCACTCTAACATCTCCAGATTTCATATGTTTTTTCTGAATGGGGATGTCGTTATCATTTCTTCAAAAGTTTTAATAAAAGGAAATATCTTTGGATGAGATGTATTGCTGTCATCTCTGTTTGTCATGAAATTCTAGATATATTTCTATTGCTTTTTTAAATATATTTCAATAATTTCTATAGTTTTTTTAATTTGTTAGAATTCATTCCTTCATCTTTTTAAATTTTAGTTTCACTTTTTCTGAGACTGTTGTAATAAATCTGTTGAGGTCATATTTCCCCCTTCATTACTTCAGCTATTACGTAGTTTAAATTAAAACCTGTTTTTATTATTAAAATTACATTCGCACTCAACATTTTTATCTTTGGGTAAACTTCTTTCCAAAAGTGTTCAATATTTTCGGCAGAAACAGTAGTGTTGAGCTTAACTTTTTTTAATATTAGCATGGCCAAAACTTACTCTGCTCTTATAAAATAAAGTCACCCATTTTAAAAGGTTCCTATTTAAATTAAAACTTTCCAACATAATTTCATTTAAGAATCGAATGTTAAGTTACTATCTTAGTAATGAAATTATTGATAAATTTCAACATGTTTCATTAATTTATTGAACTACAGTTGATGTCATTGTAAATATTGTAAGAAAAAGGTGAAACACTTTACAGTATTTGGTCCTATTTCTCTACATGTGGAGTTCTAATATTGCCAAGAGTAGATTTCACTGTTCATTATATAAGATGAGGTGAGGTGCGGATAAAATAAGTATTAACCATGTGCTAGAGTTAATTCCATCATCATCATTTATACTTCATATTTAGCTTTGTACTATTTATCATAAATATAGATTAATATAAAATTAAATTGTGTTTATATATCTATCTATCTATATAGGGTGGGTAAAATTCCTGAAATCCATGGACGAGTTCTCTCCAGCGGCCTCTGTCCCTCATTATCGCTGCCATGTCCTGCATCTCCACATATATGTGTCTGTATATGAGTACGTGTATATGTATGTATGTATATATATTTATATGTATGTATATATATGTATATATTAAACTGAAGTCAAAATCTCATTTTGGTTGATATAAGATAGACTAAAATAAGTTGGTTCCTTCCATTGAGATGTTACGTATTAGAGACAGTTAACTTTATAAAGTTATAAATTAATATATATATATTAGAGAGAGAGAGACGTTAAACGATGATATATATATATATGTATCTATCTATCTATAATGATTGTGTTTTATAATTACTTTATTGCTGTTCTCTGGTTATCATATAATAGCTAGACAACTACAGTGTCATTGTGTTATCAAGCTAATTACCATTGCTAGTGACTGATAACATATCAAAATTGTATCTATTTAAAGGTGACATGAGAACCTCATGAATGTGATATGATAGGGGGTGTTTAGCCCTCATCTGAAATTCACAATGCAGTGCTGAGCCAAGCTTTGTCAGCAAAAGCAGCAGTGTTACAGTGAATATAATAGAATAAAGAAATTTCTTTATGCAGTTCAGCTACCCATCTTCAGTTACAATCACAACAACTTTATACATTAATACAAACAACTCTAGCTGTGCTATCATTTCCCTGTAGGACATTGAGTTAACCCTTTAGTATTTACATTACTCTATATATACTGTTGTATTTTCATGGTAAAGGCTTTATCTCACATAATGTTGAATCTATGAGATTTTGATCTTTACATCAGTATGAGTGGTCAGTTACAGCCGGTTAGAACAGAAAGAGGTGAGAGAATTCTGACCAGATAAAGCTGGTTTAAATGCTAAAGGGTTATGTTTTTATGAAAAATTTATGAGAAATTTTTTAAATCCATTATTTTGTCAAATTTTAACTGCGTTTTTTAAAAAATTTTTGTATATTTGTCAAGGAGTTTAAATGTGAGAACATATTGATGTGTTTGTTGACGTAAACTAGCGACTTATTCAGCTGTTTGTCTCTCTAAATCTCTTGGATATCCTGCAAGTTATATTTTAATCTCATATTTCTGAATGTCAGTCAGAGAGTTACAATGGTCAATTTTATTGGTTGATTTTAAAATAAAACAGCTAAGTGAAATAATTATATTTAAGATAGAACTGTTTCTGCTTCAGATTATGATTACCACCCTGTTCCTGTTGCAGGTTCTTTCAATTTCAGTTCCCACTAGACAAGTGGACAACCCTTGTTTGTTCTTACCCATTCCTATCTATATTGGCTTTTGTGAAGTTTCATTAAGTATTTAAACTGGGAGGTATTGAGTGCTACACTTGCTCTGCTTTCATTGACTCATTATTGAATGAATCTTAACTAAGTTTGGAATATTTTAATCAACTTTGTAGTGTCAATTGAATGTAAGACTCCTGTCCCCTAGGGATTTCTAAACCTTAACAGCTATCGGTCTCCTTTATACCATCAAGCCAGTAAAATCTTTACTCAGAATTTTTCATCTCTTTACCACATTAGAGTTTATTGTGTGTTTAGGCTTTTGTTCCCTTCTCACGTGGGCCAAACTAACTACGAAGGGGGCAATGTTGCCATGGTGAAACCAGGATGCCAGCAGTGGTAGTTCAGCTTCTACTTCCAGTATTCTCCCTCTTCCTCTGTCGAACCCTTCTAGAGTGATTATGGACTGGGGTAGATGATACAGTTGTACACATGAATGGACATTGTTTGTAAAAGCCAAAGAAAAAAAAAATCAGTTTAAAATTATTTTAAAAAATATATAAAAAAAAAAAATGTATTTGAAAACACAAACAAAAAGAGAAAATCAAAACTCCTAACATGGTAGTAGCCACCATTGTGCCACCCAGGTCATGGTCGCTGCCACTAAATGTGCCTCTGGAAACAAGAGAACTGCACAGTTGGAAAGACAAAACAAAAGAAAAAAAAATACAAAAAAAAACAAAAAAAAAACAGACATCTTTTTTTACTCTTGCTTGTCAAGATATGTTTGTCGTTGTCATTCTCGTTAACGCTGCCAACCACCACCACCACCACACAACCACCACCACCACTACAACCACAGCCACCACAACCACCGGCAACTTGGCAGAGTATGCCTGTGTGTGTGTGTGTGGTTGCTAGAGTAGTGATACCACTGACTCTAGAGGACTGATATCATATCTTTTCATTTCATGCCAATCCAATTCCACATTCAGGTTGGCCACACTCATGTCATAAATAAAGTAAATTTCAGTGAATTTGTCTTTTATCATTTTTCCTTCTGTTGTGGTTTCAATTTTTTTACAGGTTTGTTTTTAAACAAGAAAATAATAATAAAAGCAGGTGATCTCCAACTTGCACTTGATAGGTTTGATGCTGAGAGCTGCATGGCTGGAATGAAAATCAGTGCTGCGAAAAATGAGACACCCGTTCTCTCAAGGGAACATGTGCAGTGGACTCTACATGTGAATGGTGTTCCACTGAAACATGTAGAGGAGTTCAAGTATCTCTGGGCCGTGTTCACGAGTGGTGGAAGGCAGGGGGCTGGGTTATGTGCAAGAATTGCAGGAGCTGGTACAGTGATCAGAAGAAGGGATGTAGGTGTAAAAGCCAAACTCACTATCTTCAATTCAGTATTCGTGCCAACCCTTAGCTATGGTCACGAATCTTGGGTAATGACTGAAAGATTACAAATATAAATGGCCGAAATAGGGGTCCTCCGAATGAGAGAGATGAGAGAGTTACTCCCGGTAATATGTAATAATAATAATTAAAATATTGTGTACAGTGCTCAGGTGCACTACAACTAATCAAAAATGTATGTATAGTACATAGGGTAATGTACAAACTTCAGGAAAATGAACAGTGCATGTGTATGGAAGGGGTACATCTGGTGTAGTTTTGGCGAATTTCGGGAAGCATAAGAGTTTTAAAGGATGCAGTGTCTCAGCAGCTAACAACTGACGCAGGCAGTTTGTTCCATGCTTCAGCAACTCTAAGTGTGAAAAAATGTTTCTGAAAGTCATGGGAGCTGTGCTGTTTTCTGACTTTATAGGCATGTCCACATGGATCAAAAAGGTGCTCAGGGTTGTTGTTGGTGAGATGGTTAATAATTTTGTGGGTGTTTACCAAGTCCATTACCAGATGTCGGAGCTTCAATGAATCCCAAATTGAGGAATCACAGCTTTGATACTGTGGGCATATGGTTAACATATCTCAGGAAAGAATCGCTGGACAGATTTTACAAGCAAAACCAACTGGCGAGAGACCCAGTGGTAGACCCTGAGTAAGATTGTGGGATAACATCCATGAGCTTGGCTGGTCTTGCTTGGGGATCCAGCCAGGTCAATTGGAGACGGCTGCTTCTATAAAGACCCACTGGAAAAAGTGTTTGAAGACGCTGCCTCTCAGGAATAAGTAGGTGAAGAAGGTTTGTTTTTACAGGTTTATTTACATCATTGGCTTCTCAGTTTGTTTTTTCTGTCTTTTATAAATGAAATACTGAAGTTCCTACAACTGTGGAGCCATTCTACCTCCTGTGGATAATGGTATGTTAGGTTTTGAAATAATGATTTGTTCAATTCTGGAGAAATGCTACATAGAATTTTCTTTAATACAGCTTAAGAGATTATGTCTGTTGACAACCCCCGTGTTACCATTACATAGAGGTTAGTATTAAGAACAATCAGTTTTCTGCTTCATTGATTATATCACATCTGGTTAGTCTTGTTTGAAGAGAGTTTACTCCTACAGTTTTTAGATATATATATTTAGTGTTGCCTCCCTTCCATATGGACTATATTTCTTGATATTAAATTTAATTTGATCATTATATGTTAATTTGCTAGGGCAATGACTAGTTGGGGGGTTGCTGATATGGTTAGAATTAATGTTAGACCTGACACAGAATCTGAGTCGATATTTATAGGACATCTGAGGGTTTTAGGTTTGCCTTAATGATCAGTCATAGAGTGTAAGGTTAGCGTTAATGTTTCAATTTAGGGGTTAGCTATTTAA
>OZ024758.1:2385485-2407985 GCA_964016885.1 Eledone cirrhosa
TCTCTTAACCACCACTGGAAGAAGGGAGACCACCGCTGTCAACACAACCCAGTCTCTTACTGGGTATGTCCATGCTGACTGAAATGACCTCATAATAAATGTAATACTACATAAAGGTTAAGATGTTTATGATAAACTGAAACTTAAATGACGCAATAATTCACACGAAACATGACAGAAGACGTGACAAAACGACAATGGACATCTGCACAGGTACCGTCAACCAAATGTCACCCACAAGGCATTATTCAATTCGGCATTGGTACCATGGTCATGAATCTTGGGTAATAACTGAAAGAATATGATCGCAAACACAAGCCGCCGAAATGGGGTTCCTCGAAGAATGTTCCAGGCAAGAATCGCTGGACAGATTTTACGGGCAAAACCAACCGGTAGGAAACCCAGGGGTAGACCCTGAGCAAGATGGTTAAATAACATCCATGAACTTGACTGGCCTTGCTTGGGGATCCAGCTGAATCAGTTGGAGACGGTTGCTATCGAGTAACAGCACATATACTCAGAAATATTCAATCTATCTTGTTGTGACTGGACTGGCAATATAAGACCCCATAATAATCATATTTACAGTACAAACCATCCATAAAAATATAAAGTGAATACTAAGACATATTTCGTTTCTTCATAATTCGAAGCTATCAATAAAGTTTTAAAGAAATAGCTGTGCAGACATATCTGATGGGTTAGATATACTATTTCGCTGCATATACAAAGAAGATAAATTCGTTTCCGACATCAAAACCTTTCGTGGGACGTCGAGAATAAAAGATGCATTCTAATATCTTTTTACTCTGCCAACCAACAGAATTTTAAAGTCATTTTCTTGTATCTTATGTTGCTTATTGCTGTTGTTCAACTGGTGTTGATTTTTTGTATCTGTTTAACTTGTTAAGCGAATGTTTGTCAAACTTTATATGACCCTATTCAAAGCAATGGTTCCCAAACAATAAACGGTTTTGTCTATCTAGTTAACAGCTAAACGCCGACCAGACAGGAAATATAGACAAATTATTTCTCTACGAAATGAGAGCCGTAATTAATGCAAACTTTTTTTCACGTGCAGACACATACCTACACATATAGACATAACATGCATATATATACATGTACACATACCTACACATATAGACATAACATGCATATATATAGATGTACACATACCTACACATATAGACATAACATGCATATATATACATGTACACATACCTACACATATAGACATAACATGCATATATATACATGTACATATACCTACACATATAGACATAACATGCATATATATACATGTACATATACCAACACATAGACATATACATGCATATATATATACATGTACATTTACCAACACATGTAGACATAAAATGCATATATATATACATGTACGTATACCAACACATATAGACATATACATGCATATATACATGTATATATATATATATACCTAGACAAATAGACATATACATGTTCATATACATGTACATAATATATACATGCTCATATACAGGTATATACATATATATATACATGCTCATATACAGGTATATATACATGCACATATACATTTATACATACACAATCTCATATACATATATACATTCTCATATACATATATATACATTCTCATATGTATATATATACATGCACATATACATGTATATATATATGCACATATATATGCATACATACATGCACATATACATGTATACATACATGCACATATACATACATGCACATATATATGTACATACATGTACATATACATGTACATACATGTACATATACATGTATACATACATGTACATATACATGTATACATACATGTACATATACATGTATACATACATGTACATATACATGTATACATACATGTACATATACATGTACATACATGCACATATACATGTATACATACATGCACATATACATGTATACATACATGCACATATACATGTACATACATGTACATATACATGTATACATACATGTACATATACATGTATACATACATGTACATATACATGTACATACATGTACATATACATGTATACATACATGTACATATATATGTACATACATGCACATATATATGTACATACATGCACATATACATGTACATACATGTACATATACATGTATATGTGCATGTATACATACATGTACATATACATATATATGTACATGTATATATACATGTATATATACATGTATATATACATGTATATATACATGTATATATACATGTATGTACTGACAGATAGTGTTTACAGTTGGTAGATCTTCTACACCATGTTGTATGTACTGAAAGGTTTCCTATGTGTATTAAGATCTCGTGGATTGGCAGTATCGGCAGAGGGTCGGACGCCATCCTTTCCAGTATAGAGTTACATCCCTTTGCGGTCTGAGTTCAAATCACGCCGAGGTTAACTTCGTCTTTCATCCTTACGGGGTCGATAAAGTAAAGTACCAGTAATGCAGTGGGGTAATTGCTAGCCTTGTGCCGAAAGTAGAAACAATTATTATCGTTCATGAATATATTGCTTCATATACAGTGTCTGGCAAAGCTTTATAACAAATGGTTTCCTTGAGGCAACCTCAACAACGAACAACAAAAACTTAGGGGTTGTAAAAAAAACCCTTAAGAACCATAAAAAAACTCTTAAAAAACAGCTCTTTCTTGCTGTTTTTGTTGTTGATTTTTGTTGATTTTTGTTGCTGTTTTTGTTGCTGTTTTTGTTGCTGTTTATTGTTTTTTGTTGCTATTTGTTGTTTTTTTGTGGCTGCTGTTTTTGTTGCTGTCTGTTGTTGCTGTTTTTCGTTGCTGTTTTTTGTTGCCGATTTTGTTGTATTTGTTGCTGTTTGTTTTTGTTGCTGTTTTTTGTTGCTTTCTATTGCTGTTTTTTAGGACTTTATTTTAGGTTTTTTAAAGGTTTTTTTTACAACCACTAAATTCTCACCTCATTAATTAATTCTGGATAGAAAAGCGTTCATTATGAAACCTGCTTCTTTTGACGATGGCGCCTGAGGTTCTGGTCCTCGTCAACGTCTCTTTGTTATCGCTGTCATCAATGTCCAGATCAGGAGCTGGATTTTTTTATGGTTTCAGTTGATCTACTGCTGGAATATATATATATATATATGTGTGTGTGTGGGGGTATGTGTGGGTATGTGAGTATGTGTGTGTGTGTTGAGGGTATATGTAGATGTGTGTGTGAGAGAAGGTATGTGTGTGTGGGGGGGGTATGTGTGTGTGGGGGTATGTGTGTTTGTGTGTATGTGTGTGTGTGTGTGGGGGGGCGTGTGTAGGGGTTTTGTGCGTGTGTATGGGTATATGTGAGGGGGGAGGGTATGTGCATATGTGTGTGTATGTGTGTGTGTGTGCGTGTGTGTATGTGCATGTGGTGTGGTGTGGTGTGGTGTGGTGTGTGTGTGTGTGTGTGGTGTGTGTTAAATATAATCCGAGATTCATTTATAAGTTTATTTACCGCGAGGAATCAAAGCGTTCCGGTCATTCGCTTTCATTAAAGAAAGCAGCGTCATTTCAATGAGATATTTAGCTATTATTTCTAGCAGCTTGAGATCCGTTCGTTGGCTCAAGCAGACTTAAGTTGCTACTGTAAACCTGTTAAATCCTATTTTTTATTTTATTTCTATCTATTTATACAAAGAGGAGCTCAGCTCGCGCCACAAGCTAATAATAATGATTGCAATAATAGGATAGATGTTAAAAGATGGGCTCTTCACTTATCATTAGACAATGAAAGGAAGAGAGAGAGAGAGTGGATGGAACAGGAGCAAGGAGAGGGAGAGAGAGAGAAAGAGATGGAGGGGAGAGATGGAGAGGGAGAGAGAAGGGGAGATGGAGGGAGAGAGAGGTAAAGAGGTGGAGGAGCAGAGGGAGAGAGAGAAGGGGGAGGGGGAGAGAGAGATAGGGGTCGAAAGAGAGAGAGAGAAATAGCAAACGAGAGAGAGAGGGGGAGTAGAAATAGGTATCGAAAAGGATAAAGAGGGATAAAGAGGGAAAGAGAGTGAGAGAGTAGAGTAGTGAGAAAGAGAGAGAAAGAGTAGAGAAATGACCCTTTAAAGAGAGAAATGTTTGATATATTGCAGGAGGTCAATATAAGTTAGGATACAAAGTTAACAAAAAACCAAACAATTAAAGGGATCACTGAATTGTTAAGGGAGTTTGTATAACCTACCTTTCTCCCATCATTTCTTTCTCCCCTCCATCCTTTCTTTCTTTCTCCCCCCATCCTTTCTTTCTCCCTTCCTTTCTTTATCTCTTATCATTTCTAGGGGGTTTTATTGTCTATTTTCTCTTTTTTTTTTTATATATATTATATTTTATATTTTTACTTTTCTATTTGATTCTTTTATTTTGTCTTTATTTAATTATTTTTTATATTTATCTTTAAAAAAAATTATTACTTTTCTATTTGTTTATTTTTCTTTCTATTTTGTCTTCTTTTATAATTTCTTATATTTTTATATTCTATTAGCTTTTTCTATTTTGTCTTTTTTTCACAAATTTCATATATTTTTATTATATTTTTATATGTATATATTTTCATTATTTTTATTATATTTTTCATATTTATGTTTTCATTATTTTTATTATATTTTTATATTTATGTTTTCATTATTTTTATTATATTTTTATATTTATGTTTTCATTATTTTTATATTTATATATTTTCATTATTTTTTGTTTTTATGTTCCTATTTGTTTCTGTTTTGTTGTTTCTCTGTTTGACCAGAACTGTTCAAGTGTGAGATTTAGTATAAAGTTAAGAGATAAATATTAACTTAGCTATTGAAGAGACTCTCTAATACGTGTGTGTGTGAATATATATATATATATATATATATAAACATATATATATGTATATATACATGTGTGTGTGTGCGTGTATATACATTATATATATATATATATATATATATATATATATATATATATATATATATATATAAACATATATATACATACATTTGTGTGCGTGCGTGTGCTTGTATATATATATATATATGTATATATATATATATATGTGTATATATATATATATATGTATGTATATATATATATATATGTATGTATATATATATATATATATATATGTATGTATATATATATATATATATGTATGTATATATATATATATATATATATATATATATATATGTGTGTGTGTATACATATATATATATATATATACTCATATATATATATATGAGTATATATATATATATATTTGTATATATATATATATATATATATATATATGAGTATATATATATATATATTTGTATATATATATATATATATGAGTATATATATATATATATGTATATATATATATATATATATATATATGTGTATATATATATATATATGTGTATATATATATATATATGTGTATATATATATGTGTATATATATATATGTGTATATATATATATGTGTATATATATATATATATATATATACACACATATACACATATATATATATATATATGTGTATATATATATACTAGGATAGTGATAGAGTACATAAAGTAGTCGTGGATGGAGGATAAGGCTTTCTGAGTTAGGCACAAGGCCAGTAATTACCTCAGTGTATTACTGGTACTTTATTTTACTGACCCCGTAATAATTGTTTCTACTTTTGGCACAAGGCCAGCAATTACCCCAGTGTATTACTGGTACTTTATTTTATCGACTCCGTAAGGAAGAAAGGCAAAGTCAACCTCGGCGGGATTTGAACTCAGACCGTAAGAGGCCGTAACTCTATGTCGTGAAGCATGGGTCTGACACTCTACCGATTCTGTCACTATCTATCTATATATGCCTGTCTATCTGTTAATCTATTGATCTATCAACCTAACTATCTCACTACCTTTCTATCTAGCTATCAATGAATCAGTCTAACTATCCATCTATCTATCTATGTATATATATTTCTCTATCTAACTATCTATGACCACCAATCACTACCGCCACCAACACCACTACTACCGTCACCACCACACCACCACCACCACCATTACCACCACCACCATTACCACCATTACCACAAGCACCACCACCACCACCATTACCACAACCACCACCACCACCACAACAACCACCACTACCACCACCACCATAACTACTACCACCACCACCACCACCATTACCACAACCACCACTACCACCACCACCACCACCACAACAACAACCACCATCACCACTACCACTACCACCACCATCAACAATGAAATGACCACCAATCCTCATCACACATAAGGAATACATGCTGAGTTCGAATAAGCAGAGAGACAGACTGATCATGGCTTTATGGGTAATATGTGTGTGTGTGTGTGTGTGTGTGTGTGTGTGTGTGTGTGGTAGTAGCCGTAGGGGGTGTAGTGAGAGGGCAGGAACGGGCCCATCTATCATCATTTAAGGGACGAGGAAATATCGAGAAGAATGCAGGGTTGACGTGAAGAGACAATTGATGAAAAGGGAGAAACGAGAGGAGAGCAACAAAGAAAGAAGCAGAAGAGGCCATGATTGGACGTGTGAATATCACACACACACACACACTATATATATATATATATATATATATATATATATATATATATATATATATATATATATATATATGTATATATATATATATATATAGAAGAAGCCATGCTTGGACGTGTGAATATCACACACACACACACACTATATATATATATATATATATATATATATATGTATATATATATATATATAGAAGAGGCCGTGCTTGGACGTGTGAATATCAACACACAATAGATATTTATTTGCCTCCTTTTATATATAAAATCTTAGTTTTACGCGAGCAGGCGCCCCACTCACACTTGAATATCTGTGTATGTATATGTGTGTACATGTGAGAGTGTGTGAGTATGTGTGTGTGGTTGTCGTAGAGGAAAGGCGAAACTGTGAGTAGAGACCCAATGATAAAAGATACACAAACAATTCATATGTGTGTATGTGTGTGTGTACACACAAACACACACACACATATATATATATATATATAATATATATATATATATATATATATATGTATATATATATATATATATATATATATTTTGTTTTCCTTTTCTTTCTCCTATTGCCGGAGGATTTCGTTGGCCCAAGATTTACCCATCTGCATTCTAGAGGCTTCCAAACTAACTACTTTTCTCATCCCGCAATTCTTCAGGCAAACCTGAACACTCTTATATATATGTGTGTGTACACAAACAAACTTTGTGTTTACTCTGGACGAAAATGTATTAACTTTTTGCTTGGTGACTAGCTCAAACAATTCGATTAGTATCTGCTATATTGCGACTACAACTTTGATTCATAACCAATATTATATATATATGGCGGTGGATTGGCAGTATTGGTAGAGGGTCGGACGCCATGCTTTGACGCATAGAGTTACGGCCCTTGCCATTCTGAGTTCAAATCGTGCCGAGGTTAATTTTGCCTTTCATCCTTACGTGGTCGATAAAATAAAGTACCAGTAATACACTGGGATAATTGCTGGCCTTGTGCCAAAAGTAGAAACAATTATATATATATATATATATATATATATATATATACATATATATATATATATATATATATATATATATATATATATATATATATATATATAGAGAGAGAGAGAGAGAGAGAGAGAGAGAGAGATACATGCTTACAAATATATAAACACACACACAAATACATACATACACACACATATATATATATATATATATGTGTGTGTGTGTGTGTGTGAACGTGTGCCTGAGCGTGTATGCGTTATTTCGCGAGTCAATACCTCCGTACCTACTTATGCAGCTGTTTGTTCTATACAGATAGATTTTAGAGCTTAGGTACCTGTCTACCTATTCAACCTCTTACCTGTTACTTTGTAAATCTGTCTAATTACATGATTGACTGAAGGAACTGTTTGAAACAGGCTACCAACAAGATTTTACTCATGTGTGAGGTTTAGTTTCTGACACCCAAAACCTACCAGCTGAACTAGGTGTTCAGTTACATAGGCTGAGGTTCCTATTTCTATCAAATTATCTACGAAACATGTGGCTCGTATTATACTCAAGTTCACCAGTAATCTATCCAGTTGACTATAGGTAAGCATATCTAAACATATCTGTTGACAATAAAATGTGTAAATTAAAAGTTCATGTACCGTGCGTATATATCTGCGTGTTATGATGTCACGACCTGTTGGGTTGGTATATAACCTGTAGCTCCCATAATGATGGGTATGAAGCTAAAGGTGGATCCTGGATACTGGATCTGCAAAATCCTCAACAATGGTCACTAGATGTCCTCCCTCACCTCTATTTTTCTTACAACTTTGACATCAAGTGGGCAGCTGATCTCTACAACCGAGCACATTTTCAATGTCTGGTCCCAAACAACAATATCAGGACGATTATGATTCACATTTCAAATATTACCAAACAGCATTTGTTTCACAAATCTATTTGATCTTATCAACATAAATACTATTTGGTAATATTTGAAATGTGAATTTTTGTTGATAAGATCCAACAGATTTGTGAAACAAATACTGTTTCGTCATATTTGAAATGTGAAGTTTTGTTGTTAAGATCCAACAGATTTGTGAAACAAATGCTGTTTAGTAATATTTGAAATGTGAATTTGTTTCACAAATCTGTTGGATCCTATCGACAAAAATTCACATTTCAAATATGACTAAACACCATTTGTTTCACAAATCTGTTGGATTTAATCAACAAAAATTCACATTTCAAATATTACCCCAAAAATGCACTTTGCAAGACTTGCTTACTTTGTAGACTTGTCTAGTCTATTAATCGCCTCGGTATCTATGTAAACAGTAGAAAAACTGCCAAAGATGAGATTTCTGTCGTCATTAAGATTACTTTGCGGTATTATGCCTGCTCCTTGTTTTTACTGTTCACTTGTTTTCAGAAGTAGTTTAGTTAAGCAGCTATTGACCATATAATCTGACAGATGACCTTCAATTAAGTTTTGATAACATAGGCGCTGCATACGTGATAGGAATACAATGCTAATATAGGAAAACTATCAAACATATCTGCAAGATGAGTGGCCTAAAAGCCCGCTATTA
Source organism: Eledone cirrhosa (assembly GCA_964016885.1). Lineage (NCBI taxonomy): Eukaryota > Metazoa > Mollusca > Cephalopoda > Octopoda > Eledonidae > Eledone > Eledone cirrhosa. Next base: position 2,394,649 of record OZ024758.1, read on the forward strand.
GGTAAACATAACATGAGATTTAATAATTTATTATAGATAGTTAATATAAACACACATACATACATACATACATACATACATACATACATACATACATACATACATGTGTATATATATATCATACATACATATATAAATACATACATATAAATACAGTCACACACACACACACACACACACACACACACACACACACACACACACACACACACACACACACACACATATATATATATTAAAAAAAAATATATATATATATAATGTAAGTGTAGCACCAAGAAAAATATAGACTTCGGCGAGAGGGCCTTAAAGTGTGTGTGTGTGTGTGTGTGTGTCTCAGTGTGTGTCTCAGTGTGTGTGTGTGGGGGAGGTCTGTGTCTGTGTGTGTGTGTGTGTGTGTGTGTGTGGTGCGGTGTGGTGTGTGTATGTGTGTGTGTGTATATGTGTGTGATTAATAAATCTGTTAAAGGTGTGTCTAGTTGAGAATCTAATCAACTTCTGCTGAAATCAATGAAATTTGGCACTTACTGAGAAATAACTGACTTAGCCTCCATTGATATCACATGGTCAGGCCTGAAATAACTGACTTAGCCTCCATTGATATCACATGGTCAGGCCTGAAATAACCGACTTAGCCTCCATTGATATCACATGGTCAGGCCTGAAATAACTGACTTAGCCTCCATTGATATCACATGGTCAGGCCTGAAATAACTGACTTAGCCTCCATTGATATCACATGGTCAGGCCTGAAATAACTGACTTAGCCTCCATTGATATCACATGGTCAGGCCTGAAATAACCGACTTAGCCTCCATTGATATCACATGGTCAGGCCTGAAATAACCGACTTAGCCTCCATTGATATCACATGGTCAGGCCTGAAATAACTGACTTAGCCTCCATTGATATCACATGGTCAGGCCTGAAATAACCGACTTAGCCTCCATTAATATCACATGGTCAGGCCTGAAATAACTGACTTAGCCTCCATTGATATCACATGGTCAGGCCTGAAATAACTGACTTAGCCTCCATTGATATCACATGGTCAGGCCTGAAATAACCGACTTAGCCTCCATTGATATCACATGGTCAGGCCTGAAATAACTGACTTAGCCTCCATTGATATCACATGGTCAGGCCTGAAATAACCGACTTAGCCTCCATTGATATCACATGGTCAGGCCTGAAATAACTGACTTAGCCTCCATTGATATCACTTGGTCAGCTTCTGTTGATATATCTATAGTTTTGATATGTTGTTGCTACTGGTGATGTAACATAAATTGTGTACACTATCCAACGTGTGTTTTAAGATACTATGGTGTAGGTTTAAGGGGTATTTGGCTGACGTATCTAGCAGGTTGACCGACCACAGGTTATTTGGCTGTTGTTTCTAGCAGGTTGACCGACCACAGGTTATTTAACTGTTGTTTCTAGCAGGTTGACCGACCACAGGTTATTTAGCTGTTGTTTCTAGTAGGTTGACCAACCACAGGTTATTTAGCTGTTGTTTCTAGCAGGTTGACCAACCACAGGTTATTTGGCTGTTGTTTCTAGCAGGTTGACCAACCACAGGTTTATTTGGCTGTTGTTTCTAGCAGGTTTATTAACCACAGGTCATTTGGCTGTTGTTTCTACCAGGTTTATTGACCACAGGTCATTTGGCTGTTGTTTCTAGCAGGTTGACCAACCACAGGTTATTTAGCTGTTGTTTCTAGCAGGTTGACCAACCACAGGTTATTTGGCTGTTGTTTCTAGTAGGTTGAGCAACCACAGGTTATTTGGCTGTTGTTTCTAGCAGGTTGACCAACCACAGGTTTATTTGGCTGTTGTTTCTAGCAGGTTTATTAACCACAGGTCATTTGGCTGTTGTTTCTACCAGGTTTATTGACCACAGGTCATTTGGCTGTTGTTTCTAGCAGGTTGACATACAGCGCTCTGTCTTTTGTTTTCTTAAACGTCACTTAGATTGTTGTTGACATATCGAGGAAAGAAAAAGAGAATGTTAAACTATAATAATATATCTCTCATATTTTGGTGGTGGTGGGGTGAGTTGAGGGGGCGGTGATGATGGTGGTGGTGGTGTGAGGTGAGGCGGGGTGGGGATGGTGGAGATGAGGGGGTGTTGGTGTTGGAGGTGAGGGGGTGTTTGTGTTGGTGTTGGTGGTGGTGGTGGAGATGAGGGGGGTGTTGGTGTTGGTGGTGGTGGGTAGTGGGGAGATGAGGGTGTGGTGGTGTTTTGGTAGGGATGAGGGGCTTGTGGTATTGGTGGAGTGTTGTGGTGGTGGTGGTGTTGGAGTTGTAGTGGTATGAATGAGGAGGTTGTGTTGTTGGTGGGGGATGGTTGTGGTAAGGATGTGGGGGTTGTGATTTTGGTAGGGGTGTTGTGGTAGGGTTGAGGGTGTTGTGGTTTTAGTGGGGGTGACGCAGTAGTAGGGACAAGGGTGTTGGGATGGAGGATTTAGTGGTAAGGATAAGGGGGTGTAATTTTGATGGTGGTGGTGAGGTTAAGTGGTTGAGATAAGGGGATTGTGATTTTTTATTGGTTTCTGTCGCGAAGACTGGAATATGTTTTCAAAACGACAATGGCGGGTCTTCCTTTTCTCCTTCTGAAGGGGTGGAGGAGGAGGAGGGGGAGGGAGATATGATGAGAGGGGGTGGGGGAGAGGGAGAAGAAGGAATTACAATTTAAACAACTGAACCAATCATGAAATGATGACAAAACTAAACAGTAACAACAGCAGCAACAATATAAAACCAAACTCTCGTCCCTATTGTATGTAAAAACAACAGCAGCAGCAACAACAGTTACAACAACAACAGCAACAACAATAACAACAACAGCAACAACAATATAAAGCCAAACTCACGTCCCTATTGTACGTAATAACAACAACAACAGTAACAACAACAACAACAATAGAGGCAGTGTTAACTGTAAGAAGAGCAGTGCCTACAATAAATAACATTTTGTTACTGTTTTGTCAGAGAAGGAAAGGCAGCAACTTTGACCCCTTTTCAGGGCCTCAGAGACTGGTGGAAGAGAGAAGGAAGGGCTACAACTTGACCCCATTTCAGGGCCTCAGAGATTGGTGGAAGGGGAGGAAATATCCCCAAACTGAAACCAGGATTCGAATGTTTGCAATAAAGTTGACTCCGATGAAGGACCTAAGAACAAGGTTGTGGTACATCTCGACTGAATTACTATAGAATAATAATAGAAGAAATAGGGTGAGAGGAGGGGGAAAGATATGTGAGGGTAGGAGGAGGGAGAGATGTGATAGGAGAAGGATGCGGAGGCTATTGCACGTGTAATTAAAGGGAGGTGTCATGATTGTTAAAAGGGGGAAGGAGAGGAGAAAACCTCAATGGTGGTAAGCTGAGTAAAACAAACAATTCTTTAAGCAAAGAAATTATAAACTATTAAACTGAGATTTGGGTGAAAATTCTGACAAAGACAGGTTTTAAGATTGCAATAAAAGATCTAACAATATTTGCCTTGTAAAGTCCCCAGGATGAGAAAAATCGTTAGTAAAACGCCAATTTGGTGGTCATTTCACATCTTTAAATTTGTTTGAATAAAAAAGGTGAAACTGTAGAAAATCCTGTCAAAGAAAAGGATTCACTCAGTTTTGGGAGTGGAAGAAAACATTAGTGACTTGTGTGTTTGGTCCTCGGATTATAGGGCCCATCAGTGAAGCAATTCATTTTTACTTTGATTACTAGATTATTACAGAAGGAGATTAACTAGGTGTTTATATGACGGACGCAACTACTGATCTATCGTAAATAGAATATAAACTGATCGTTTCTTCAAATCTATACGATAGTTACGTTGGTTGAATTAAGATACAAGTTCTAAAATACGAGAGTGTGAGGAATATGTAATAAGCTTCATCGATTTATAATCGATGTCAGACCTGCCAAATTCTAAAAACCCAAACAGGGAGTACTGTGAAAAAAGGTGCCCGCAAAACGGGGAGGAATGAGGCAAAATGGGGAGATTTTACATAATGAAAGCTATAGCCATTCACAAGAGAAGACATCTCTCCCCCACCCCAAAGTGGGTGGGTGATCTCCCCCATCGGACGGGGAGAACTGACAGGTCTGCGATGTAATAATATGGTAGCTAAATAATATTTGAAAAATCGAAATGCATCCGTGGGACTCAGAATGTTTTACATGACTGGAAGAATGTAGATTATTCTGGATGTTTAATAGCGAAATAAACTGTACAGTGGACAAGATTAAAAGGGCAGAAGCCAGAAATGTATTTTTTTCTGCCAACTCCACAGCCATCTCTTCAAGTTCCATTTGAAGAGATAGGTAAATATGAAGAGTAAACATGGAATGAAGTGATGTCCTACAATTTAATGTAGGCGAGCGACTGTCACGTGTTTGGGCTATATACACCGATATACTCTCAGAATAGGCCGGGACCCTATCTGGGAGGGAGCACTTGCCCTTAGTAGTGAGTGAAATATTGGTTGTGTGGGATTCCTTGATTGGCACTAGATAGCTGTCACCTTATTGGGGCATCTCATTTCATTTCTTTTGTATACTGTTAGTTTGCTATCTCTGTATTGTGGTTGTTTTAATAAACAATTCTACGTCAACAGAAATATTTCTTGTAATGTCCTCTCAAACATCAACTTTGTGACAAATAAAGGACACCGTTATTATCATTGTTAGGGCAGTGGTTTGGCAGTATCGGTAGAGCGTCAGACACCATGCTTTGCAGCACAGAGTTACGGCCCGTTACGTTCAGAGTTCAAATCCTGCTGAGTTTAACTTTACCTTTAATCCTTACGAGGTCGATAAAATAAAGTACCAGTAATACACTGGGGTAATAGCTGGCCTTGTGCCAAAAGTAGAAACCAATCTATCTGTCTGTCAGTTTATCTATCTATCTATCTATATATATATCTTTCCCTCTCCGTACTCCTGGAGATGAGGGTTGCACATTTTTTCGGGGGTATGTGTTACCTATATGAAATGTCTCCCCCTATTGGGGAAAATCGATTGTATTTTAAATTGCATTTGTGATAGTATTTTATACGTTTTTATTGTATGTAAACCTCCCCCTTTGTATTTGTGCCCTTTTGTGCCCCTGTGGCTAATAAAGAAACATATCTATCTATCTATCTCTCTATCAGCTATCTATCTATCTATCTATCTATCTATCTATATCTAAAAAAAAAATACGAGGTTGTATATATATATATGTTTATATAACTATCTCTCTATCTGTAACTATCTATCTGTCTCTCCCTCTATATATGAAATAAATACGAGTTGTATATATATATATATATATATATATATATATATATATATATATATATATATATATGTCTGTCTATCTAGCTGTCTGTCTATCCAAATAGATAGATTAGCGAAAGCTGTGAGAGACAGACTAAGATACAATTAAATAGAGAGATAAACACAAGATGTTTACGGAAGAAGAGTAAAATAATACAGACATTGAATGAAATAATATGGTAAAGCTGACATAGACAGTTAATAACTGGGCTCCTAATGTCACTCTCTCTCTCTGTCTCTCCCTCTCTCTCTGTCTCTCCCTCTCTCTCTCTCCCTCTCTCTCTCTGTCTCTGGGTGTCTGTGTGTCTGTGTCTGTATGTGTGAGTGTCTATGTCTGTGTGTGTGAGTGTGTCTGTGTGTCTCTGTGTCTGTGTGTGCGTCTGTGTGTGCGGTTGAGGAAACTAACGGTGTATGTATGTGTCCGTGAGAGTGTTTTTGAGAAAGATTATGATGTATACGTGTGTGTGTGTGTGTGTGTGTGTGTGTGTGTGTGTGTGTGTGTGTGTGTGTGTGTGTGTGTGTGTGTGTGTATGTGTGTATGAGAGAGAGAGAGAGAGAGAGAAGTTAATGGGAAAAGGAAATAGTAAATACAATAAAAACTGAGAAAGTATAGTCGACAGATAAGTCGATAGAGTATGGATAGTTTCTTGATGGGGGATCAGAAAAGTGTGGTCGACATATAAGTCGATAGACTGTGGGTGGTTTCTTGTATCTAAAACTACAATATACATGCTTTGAAGCATAGAGTTACCTCCCTTTATGATCTGAGTTCAAATCCCGCCGAGGTTAACTTTGCCTTTCATCCTTACGGGGTCGATAAAATAAAGTACCAGTAATGCACTGGGATAATTGCTGGCCTTGTGCCTAAAGTAGAAACAATTATCTAATGTGCCCCTTTTTAAAAGTAAGGTGTGATTTTAGGGAGATTTAGCTGTTGTTTCTGGTATGTCAAATAGATGCTCTCTCGTTGGCTTGTCTCTAGCTTTGTTATTGTTTCTGCTGTTTCTGTTCCTGCCATTTGCTTGCTGCAGTTGTTGCCTGTATGTTTGTAGCTAACTTGATGCGGCTCATACGTCGCTGCCCTCACAAACTGATTTTCAATTTTAAAGATGTCTTATTGACGTTTGTTTGTTTTATTTGTTAACCACAAATTGTGCCAACAACAGAATTACTGACAGCTTCCTTCCCGAAGGTGGGAGATGGAAGGAGGAAGAAGGAAAAGAATGAAACATATATAAACGAAAAGAAAGAAGAGGAATATATAAGCAAGAAAGATAAAAAAAGACGGCAAAAAAGTGAAAAAGATAAAGGAGAACGGAAAGACGAAGAAAGAAAGAATTAAAAAGCGTAAAAAAAAAAAAGAAAAAGAAATATATATAAAATAAAAAAAGAAAGAAAGATAGAAAGAAAAAGCGACAGAAAGCGAGCAAAATGTAAAAATCTGAAAGAAAGAACGAGACTAAGGAAGAAAGTTAGGACAGGGAAAGAAAAAGAGAGAAAGAAAGACGATAAATAAAAATAAGCAAAGAAAAATGAAAAAGAGAAAGAGAAAGAGAAAGAGAATGAGAAATAGAAAGAGAATGTAGAAAGAAAGAGTGAAAAAAAAAACAAATAAGAAAAGATATGTAAACAAAAATTATAAAAAGAACAAAAACAAAATAAAAGAGAAAGACAAATGAAGAAAAAAATAAAATAAAAATAAGAAAAAATAAAGAAAAAAGAAAAAAATAAGAAAAATAAGAAAAAATAAGAAAAATAAGTAAAAATAAGAAAAATAAGAAAAATAAGAAAAAATAAGAAAAAATAAGAAAAAATAAGAAAAAATAATAAAAAATAAGAAAAAATAATAAAAAATAAAAAATAAAAAATAAAAAATAAAAAATAAAAAATAAAAAATAAGAAAAAATAAGAAAAAATAAGAAAAAATAAGAAAAAATAAGAAAAAATAAGAAAAAATAAGAAAAAATAAGAAAAAATAAGAAAAAATAAGAAAAAATAAGAAAAAATAAGAAAAAATAAGAAAAAATAAGAAAAAATAAAAAATAAGAAAAAATAAGAAAAAAAAAAAAGAAAATAAAAAAAATCGTAGAAGGAAAGTCCGGGAAAAGTTAAAAATAGGAAAAGGGGAGAAAAAAGGGGATGAAGGAAGTAAATAATTGATAGAGGGGGGAGGAGAGAGGGGAGGGGGAGAGGGGAGAAATTAGGGGTGGGGGAGAGGAGAAGTGAGAGGAGGGGGAGAGGAGAAGTTAGAGGTGGGATGAAGAAGAAATAGATCTAAAGATCAGTGTTGATCCCGTAGACCTAACAAATGTACGACAACCTGTCCCATTTAAACTCCCTGTCGTTAGAACAACATTATCCAATGTGTGCCTTTTTTATAGTTTGGAATATATTGTCCAATATGTCGTCCCTTTTTTAAAAATTATCGAGTGGTACTTGAGGAAGTGATGACTACCACAGAACCATTAAAACTATAGAGTGACATTTGAGAAAGTGACCGCCATACCCATTAAAATTATAGAGTGATATTTGAAGAAGTGACCCGCAGTAGACCCATTAAAATTATAGAGTAGTTTTTGAGGAAGTGACCCAGCGGTAGACCCAGTAAAACTATAGAGGGATATTTGAGGAAGTGACTAGCAGCAGACCCATTAAAACTATAGAGTGATACTTGAAGAATTGACTAGCGGCACACCCATTAAAACTATAGAGTGATATTTGCGAAAGTGACCAGCAGTAGACCCATTAAAACTACAGAGAGATATTTGAGGAAGTGACGACCAGCAGTAGACCCATTAAAACTATAGAGTGGTATCTAAGGAAGTGACGACACCAGCAGTAGACCCATTAAAACTATAGAGGGATATTTGAGGAAGTGATGTGTGTGTATATACATCCTTCCGTCCTCCTGTCAGTAATTGACAATTCTATAAACATCAGCAAGCTATTGATAACCTCATATCTTCTAACCAGACGATAATACATTGCTGAGACAATAAAAATGTTCTCTACCATCTTACAACTAATTTCTCTATAAAGCTGACCATCATGGCTGTTTCTTCGTCCACTCTGTATCTACAAACATCGTGGCCGTAATATTGACCGCCATGGTCATTTCTTCGTCCACTACATATCTACATCACATTTCTCTATAACATTATATATATATATATATATATATATATATATATATATATATATATATATATATATATATATATATGTGTGTGTATATATATATATATTTAAAAAAAGGAAAAGAATGACTTCACTATCTCTCTCTCTCTCGTCTTTTCTCTATCACTCTCTCTCTCTCTTTCTCTCTATATGTATTCTTGACTGGAGAGGGATTTGATTTTAGTTACATATTTATATGTATACTGTAATGTCATATGTACATCTCTCTCTCTCTCTAATATATATATATATATATATATATATATATACACACACACATACACACACAAATATATGTGGTGTGATGCAGGCTTTGTCAGTACAATGCCGGTATATATACATATATGTACGTATGTATATATATATATACTCTATACGTACATGATTGATGTGTTCACCTTCTACTTTTGTCAAGTAGACCAACATATATTTAACCTGAGACATTACATTTACTTCCCCGTTTCCCTCCTTATTCCTTCACCCTTTACTGCGGCTCCTATCATAGAGAACTCCACCCCTTTCACAAAAGAAGTCTATACGTCAGGCTCCCTAAACTCCTTTGATAATCGACCCCATCATGGAATCCTTTATCTTTCCTTGACCCACAGACATGGACAAAAATTGTATAAAATACATAAAAACAATAATATTAAGAATTATTATAAAACATAATCCTATTACTGAGGGGGAAAATCTCCCAAAATAATATAAGTGATATTAAACAGTTTTAAATATATGAACATACCTTTATATTGAATTAGAATACATGGATAATGGTTTCTTATATAGACACAAGGCCATCAATTTTGGGGGAGGGGAAAGTCGATTAGATCGACCTCAGTGCGTGACTGGTACTTTATTTTATCGACCCCGTAAGGATGAAAGGCAAAATTAACCTCGGCGGGATTTGATGACATGAATACTGTGAGGGATATATTCTATATACATTAGAAATGACACTGTTATTTAGTTAAATGTTAGTGTATTTTACTAGTAACATATCGTTGGATTCGCATATATATATATATATATATATATATATATATATATATATATATATATATATATATATATATATATATATATATATATATATATATAGAGAGAGAGAGAGAGAGAGAGAGAGAGAGAGAGGGGGGGGGGTAACAATATATCGTTAAAGGTAATCCGATAAGAGTTTGTGAAAACTACTCATGATGGATAGTTTAAGCGTACGGTGATGTGTGACTCAACAAGAGGTTTACGTGGGTGACGAGTAAATGACTTCATTTGTTTTCCTATGTAAGTATATCTTGGAGTAATAAAAAAGATTTTATTAAAAAAGAGTAATAAAAAATAATTTTGCCGGTGTTATGCATTTAACTATATTTTCGTTTTTTCTTTCTTTTTTTCCCCTTCTTTCCATCTGTCCCCTTTCCTTTATTTCTCTCTATATTTCTCTCTATACATTTATCATCAATAATATTATTGATGTAGTAATTTGAATCTATATATTTACCGTTACACATATATGTTGTATTCTTTTCAGTGTCCGATGAAACGATGGAGGATCAATGTATGTTAAATTGAGTCTCACTATCTTCAGTGTTCAGCAATTTTTAGACTACTCTATCATAGAAACAATTGTCAGACTGTAAATAAATCTTGTTTATAATGTTGACCACGTTATTCTTCACTTTTATATATATATATATATATATATATATATATATATATATATATATATATATATATATACACACACACACATACATATATACATACACATACATATATACGTACATCTATATACAGATATACGTGCATGTGCATGGCATAACATTGATAGTAAACTAAGCCCAATGGAGGTGGCAGGTGTGTACATATTGTAGATCTTTTTTCGTAAGTTCGTCGCTCTGAACTCACCTTTCGCTGGAGGTTACATCGGTGTCGGATTTTGATGATATTTACAAGTGTCTAACTCCTCCATTTAAATTGTCCAAACTAATATCAGTTGACTACCAAGAATGTAACATTGGAATTCGAATGTCTCAGATCAGGTTCGTCTTTAGAAGTTAGTGTAAAGTTAAGATATTGAAACCAGAGAGCAACAGGCGTGTGCCTCTGTAACTCATTTGCGTTGTCTGTGTCTATATATATATGTGTGTGTGTATATAAAATATGCATACACACACTCACACACATATATATGTACATATATATACTAGACCTGAAAAATGCGCAAGCTCAAAAGAGCCACAGAATGTTATAATGAACCTTCAAAAGTGTGGGACTAGAGTTGTTGCTAAAAAATATTGTAATCATTATCTATCGTACATTCTGTGGCATCCTTTTATAAAAAAGAGACTCATAACGAATTCAAGACGACACGATAATTATTTAAGCTAATGTTCAATATCTCATATTAGATGTTTAGTAATGATTAATACGAAATGCACTTAAACCGAATTCTATATAAATTCACTTAAATAATTATCGTGTCGTATTGAGTTCGTTATGAGTCTCTTTTTTTATAAAAGGATGTCACAAAGTGTACGATAGATAATGATTACAATATTTTTGAGCAACAACTCTAGTCCCACACTTTTGAAGGTTTATTATAACATTCTGTGGCTCTTTTGAGCTTACGCATTTTTCAGGTCTAGTTTAATAACTCTAGTTAAATATGATATATATTAATAATAAATTATCGTTGTAATGTAATTAGATTATATAATTGTTATTTTATAAATGATCTTATAAATATTATTGTAAAATGTATAAAAATATTTTCAGACTTTTAATATAAACAACTACAAAAAGCAATCAATATTAAATAAATATATTTTACATAATAATTGTTATAGTTGAATTAATAAAAATTAAATATTGCATACAAATAGTCTAACATAATAATAAAAAAATAATCTAACATAAAACGAACAATAATATGGACATATATACAAGTAAATACGATACAACTAATATTATAAGCATGTTATAACGAACTGAAAGAAAAATAGTTAATATGAATTTAAAAAATCATATATAAATTAACAATATAACTTACCAAAACGAGAAAAATATTTTGATGATAAAACGACAAAATACAGGAGAGAGATTCGGAAGCGAAACGATAAATAAACGTGCAAACAAAACGCTTTTGAGCGACAATTACTCTCGTTGGTTGATTAGACAACAAGACGATGAAATTAGCCAATAAGACGATACATTACAAAACATGTTTGGAAGGAATCGCCACGGCCAGCAATACTCCTTGAATCTGTTATTCACAAGCTATGCATATATTGTCAGATGTCAGAAGACAACATGCAGACTTAAAACATTCTGTTGTTAGCCACTGCGTGTCTAACAGATATATGTACTACCCTAAGTCTGGTGTGTTATGGCCCACCTGGTATCTTACCATACCTTCTTTGTTATATATATATATATATATATATATATATATATATATATATAAATGGGTATGAAATTAAACTGCATCCAGTGGCAAGGTTCTGGTGAATGTTGTTATCACTCCAAGGTCTGCTCTGGCCCGGAGTAGTAGTACGTGTTAGGGCCCCATTTATGGGTTAAATAATTACCTTACTCGAGTGGCGGCTATTATCAGCCATTGACATGAAAAGAATATATCTCTCTCTCTCTCTCTCTCTCTCTCTCTATATATATATATATATATATATATATATATATATATATATATATATATATATATATATATATATATATCTATATATATATATATATATATATATATATATATGTGTGTGTGTGTGTAGTAGTAGTAGTAGTAGTAGTAGTAGTAGATAGGTAAAAATAATCCAAGGTAGAGAACAACTCAAGTCCGTTGGGCGAGTTTGAATATAATTATTAAGGCCAGTTACTACAATGGTGCCATGCCAGGTACGGACGTTTCGTTGGTCTTGGGAACCAACTTATTCAACCGGTACCAATGAAAATGAACCCGTTTTTTTTCGGTTCATTTTCATTCTATGATATAAGAGGTGAAATTAACTTCTATAACAGTGTAGAGCAGGGACCTCATTTGCCTTTAAAATGTGAGGGGGACACACCAACATTTGTTGATTCTTAAAGGAGCATGTTAGTATTACTTATGATTCCTTTCCCGGACCCTATTACATAAGTAACATTTTACGCTAATTAAATTTTATATATTCAAATGAAGTTCGGATAAAAAAAAATAAACTTAAAAAGAATTTATTATATCAAATAAACAAAAAATAAAACTGACGTTTGAAAAGGTGGACTTGTCCGCTGGTAACTCCCTGAAACAAGGACTTGGTAGAAAGTAATTCTTAACAGCATCACTGTATCTACGACTGATGAATGGTTTGTTAGGTTTATGTAGTAGTCGTAACTTAGACGGGTGAATAGCATTAGGCTATTTTATGCCCATTAGATGATACATTTTAAGTTCGTAAACATAGAGTTTTACTGACGTCGGGTGTATAGGCTTCATCTTCTTGTCGCCTCCAAGGGTATATAGGCTATGGAGTATGACTGACACGTGTGTAAGAAAGGTTATCGAAGTGAGAAGTGTGTTAACTTTATCACAGGAGTGTGTGTGTGTGTGTGTGAGTGTGTGAATGTATATTTGTGTGTTTATCTGTGTGGTTATGTGTGTGTTTATGCGTGTGGTTAGACGTAAGAGCAACCAATCTTTACTGTATATAAGGAAGAGTGTGTGTCAGTGTGAATGTATATTTGTTCTTGTGTGTGTTTATGTGTGTTTATGTGTGTGTTTATGTGTGTGTTTGTGTGTGTTTATGTGTGTGGTTAGATGTAGCAGCACCCAAACCCTCACTGTA
>OZ024758.1:2412985-2437985 GCA_964016885.1 Eledone cirrhosa
ATTTGATATTTAATATACTATTCTATTATCTCTAGTGTCCCCTTAGATTCCAGCGCCCCCTGGACCTTCTCAATGCCCTCAGGGGGTGGACTGTAGCACCCACGAACCTCTTCCCTAGAGCGTTTGCCTTCCTTTTCCGTTTTCATAACCACATGAGACACTTGAATTTTTTATGATAAATCGAATGATTGGAGCAATAGTTACGTAGGCAATGATATTCTTTACACTCTGCTCTTTTAAACTAATCTTCTTGTTGTTGTTGTAGTTGTTGTGTTTCTTTACATGAGTAATAGAGAAATAAACAGAAGTTTTATTGCTGTTCACCGATTACATACATGTACAATCTTTGACAGATTGGGAGACATTAAAGGATTAGTCTTCATTTGTTTTCTCCTATTCAGCGAAAACATAATAGTACTGATGTTTGGTAGGCACCTGGAGTTACTACATTGCGTTTTAAGGGACATTATTCGTAACTAAGTCATGTCTGTTAGTTCAACCTCTAAAATATTTCTGATGTTACCTGAAGCTTAAAGTCAGAATCTAATTAATGAGATGTCACAAGTTATTCTAGCTGAGACAACCGATACACATCACTGGTCTGAACACCTGTGCTTTAGATCAGATGTGCTTTTCTGGCCGATTACACCCAAACGGTCCTCGATTCTGACCTCCATTTTTGTTAACCAATCACATTGATTAATGACATTTTGTTGTATCACTTTCTTTCTCGGCTCTTTATTGATGATAATAGCTCTAATCTCGTGAAGTTACGTCTTATTCTCATCTCTTTCAAGAAAGTAAATACAAACGATACTGAGAGACGTAAATTTAGAAAATAAATGTGGCGTTTAAAGAGACATGAGATAAATATATAATATATAAAAGTATTTAGAAGTATTTAAAATAGTTGCTGGCGAGTTATACGTTGCTTGTATGGTTGTATGTGATTACCGCTGTGTTATGATGTGTATGTGTCTGTCTGTCTGTATGTCAGTGTGTGTGTGTGTGCCTGTCTGTCAGTGTGTGGGTGTTTGTCTGTATGTGTATATGAGAGAGAAATTGTGTGTCCGTATATGTATGCATGCGCGTGTGTGTACACAGTAAACTTTATGTGTTCCTATGCTTCCTCTAGTTGTCTCAGTTATGAGTCGCAGATGTAATTGTTGGTATATAAACTATTGAAGTAAGAGAAGGAAGATATATATATATATATATATATATATATATATTGTTATACTTTGGGAGGGTCATGTTGCCAATAAGAAACACACGCACCAGTTGCTTTCACTTCAATTTATTATAATAAATTCATAAATTTGGGAATTTATAAATTTCCGGTTGGTTGGTTGGTTCCACAACCAGATGATTGTTTATATATTGTCAAAGTTCTTTCGTCACACATTCTGTGACCTCTTCAGTGACTGGGGATTCTTTTGTTTTTTTTTGTTTTTTTTGTTTTTGTGCCTCTCCTTTGTTCTGTCCTACGCCATCTTGTTTTTGTGTTTCAAAGATAAAGAATCTTGCTAAACAAATTCAGAAACGAAATATATATATATATATATATAGTACTGTGGTTTATTCATCCTCTCTCTGGAAGAAATCTGCTGTACTCAGGGCCTGGAGAGGAGATGAGCTCGGCCGGGCTTAAAACGCCCAAGAAACATCGAATGTCATTACGGTACCCCTACGACTCTATCAGGAGTTACGAGACCATACATACAATATTGAAGGATATATTTAATGGAGGTTAGCTAAGCAGACTGTATTCTGTATTCAGCTAGATTGATAAACAAACGACTACATTGGTTAGATTACCAGACTTAGACCAATTACATCAATTGTCAAGTCAAGAGTACTCAAACTATACGGTAATATAATAAGATCAACACGTGGTGTGAGTAGGTTATGCTTGGAAGAAGGGTTGGCTGCTAAGAGAAGCAGAGGCCGACAGCCAAAACAATGGCTTGACAATATCAACTTATGGACTGGATTTGGTCTTTGCTCTTTAAACTCTGCTGTTGGTGATCGAAAGGTAATATATATGCCTGGAAAGAAGGTTGGCTGGTAAGAGAAGCAGAGGCCGACAGCCAAAACGATGGCTTGATAATGTCAACCTATGGACTGGACTTGATCTTTGCTCTTTAGATTCTGCTGTTGGTGGTCGAACTTTGTGGAGAAAAATATCTCATGCTGATGCACAATCTGTAACTGGCGGAGTTTAGCGTCAAAGTAGTAAATAGTACATTGGTTAGATTAATAAATAAATAACTACATTGGTTAGCAAACAACTGAGGTGTGAGTAAAGAATATATATTGCTGTATACAGGGTGTGCCAAAAAAATGTATACAAACTTTGATTACCTATACAGGCAATATTTATTACACTGTTATTAAAGTGTGTATACATTTTGTGGGACATTTTATATAACAGACCAGTTACTGTGAATATGTAACAAATGGTACACAGATGATCTATAACTGAGTTACTAAAATGAAATATTTGTCAACATTGCTAAAGGTGGTAAAGTCAACATTAACCGAACGTAACACTACCACAAATAAAGTGAAAAGAATAGACGACCCAGATTCCTTGTCCTGTAAACTTATCTAATCAAAGCTATAGTTGTCTTAACACAGCTTGGTTAGTTTGAGCTGGTGTGTCTGTTATTGCATCTTTCAGAGACCAGATTTTATGTCATTAACACACTGCTCCCTAAAACATCTGTTACTTATTTTCTGCTTCTTTTTGTGCAATTAATATTTGCATTTTCAACTTGTCCTTTTATCGTTCTTCTTTGTAAAATGTCTCTACCTAGGATATTGTAATTATTTTCTCTACTTTTATTGATTCCATTTTGTTTGTTTTTGTTATAAATGTTATTTGCAAACTATTTCAAACTGTTCTGAAGAGAAATACGATATTACTTTCCACATATTCTATAGAACTTATAAAAATAACTATCGTAGCTTAAAAAAAAAACTTAGATGAGTATATATATATTTTTTTAAAGTAATTAAATATTTTAAGAGAGTCAAATATTGATTGTTTGATGTGAAATAAGGATTAGTAAGGTTAAGTGTTGATTAATGGAAGAGAAGGCGCGAGATTTAGTGATTAGAAGAGTTGGATTCGCAATCTCACGATTGCGAGTTCAGTTCAATTCTCGAAATATTTGACTGCTAACATTTTTAAGTTGACAGTGATAAACTGAGGGCGGTGAATTGGCAGTATCGGTGGAGCGTCGGACAATATGCTTTATACGCATAGAGATACGGTCCTTTACGATCTGAGTTCAAATCCTGCCGAGGTTAGCTTTGACTTTCATCCTTACGAGGTCGATAAAATAAAGTTCCAGTAATGTACTGGGTCGATATAATCGACTTTCCCCTCCCCCAAAATTGTTGCCCTTGTGTCCAATATTTCTTATAGACTTGCAGAAATCAGCGAGAAACTATTCAAATAGATCTTCTTCAAAATATTCCTGGAAATTATAAGATGGAAGTTTTCAGTGACAACCCTTTCTCTATTTGAGTTATATTTGAGACTTCACTCCCTGACTAACGAATTATTGGATTCAAATAAATCAGTTAAACCAGTCGTGGATACTCGAGTCTTCTTGGAATAATTTATACTAACTGTAAAATAATACTGAGAAGAAATATAGGAGTGTCTTTTATTGAATTCTCTTAAATATGTACGTGTGTGTGTGATATATTATGCATATGCATTCCATTTACACATATGCATTCATACTCATATGCATGTATATATATATATATATATATATATATATATATATATATATATATATATATAGGAAAAGCCAGGACCCCGACGGCTGAGCTCCGGCCGTTTCGACAGCTATATCCGAACTCTTTATCTATCTCTCTCTCTCTCTCTATATATATATATATACACGCACACATACATAATAATAATAAAAGGACGATTTGTTATGTCACACACACACACACACACACACACACACACTTATATATATATGATGATAATAATAATAATAATAATAATAATTGTTTCTACTTTCGGCACAAGGCCAACAATTACCCAGTGCATTACTGGTACTTTATTTTATCGAACACGTAAGGATGAAAGGCAAAGTCAACCTTTCATCAACAATAAAAAGGACGATATATTATGTCTTCATTAGGTATATTCAAAAGTAACGCGCGTTTCGCTATTGATCAACTCAAGGATCGATCTGTATCGATCTGGTCCGACTTTGGAATCAAAAGCTCCTCATTACCACACCAGAGGGCCGACGAGCTTTTGATTCCAGAGGCGGGCAAGATCGATACAGATCGAACCGTGAGCTGATCAATAGCGAAACATGCGTCACCAATCAATAAACGCAATGAAGACATAACAAATCATCCTTTTATTATTATTATATAATATTTACACTCTGTCTAGCTCTACACCTCGTCACTGAATCTAGGCATCGAGTGCTCACCTACAGGACACTAAGAAGCGTTGTTAGGTAGGATACACCCCTCTTTAGGGATTAATTCTGTCCTGCATAATAAAAAAAACCTGAATTATGATGATGATGATGATGATGATGATGATGATGATGATGATACATTCTGGTTAAGCAGAGTTAATTTTATCTTTCATTCTCCTGAATTCGATGAACTAAAATACTGTCAAAATATTTGGAATTTAACTAATCGAATACAATTCTCGGTACAAAACTCGTTTTTATTTATTTATTTATATAATAAATTTATATAGTACAGAGAGGAGGAAGAAGAGAAAGAGGCAAACAGAGAAAAATAGAAAGAGGAAGATAGAGAAATGAAGAGGGAGATGGAGAGATAAAGAGGAATATAGAGAGATAAAGAGGGAGATGGAGAGATAAAGAGGAATATAGAGAGATAAAGAGGAAGATAGAGAGATAAAGAGGAAGATAGAGCGATGAAGAGGGAGATGGAGAGATGAAGAGGGAGATGGAGAGATAAAGAGGGAGATGGAGAGATATAGAGGGAGATAGGGAGATAAAGAGGGAGATGGAGAGATAAAGAGGAAGATAGAGAGATAAAGAGGGATACATAGAGATAAAGAGGGAGATGGAGAGATAAAGAGGGAGATGAAGAGATAAAGAGGAAGATCGAGAGATAAAGAGGGATATAGAGAGATAAAGAGGGAGATGGAGAGATAAAGAGGAAGATAGAGAGATAAAGAGCAATATATAACACTGCTTGTTTGTAAATAATTAGATTCCAAGTCATAGAATCAACAATCGTGATTCTGCATCAGTTTATTTTGACTAATAAATCTTTTGAGGTGAGCAAGGAACAGTTGAAATCTTAGCTTCCATTGATTCACTATCATTCTTTGTTTCGTGACTCTCATTGTCTCTAATTCAGTGGTTTGGTGTTATATATCAGATATTTAGTCTTCTTCGCCCACTTATTCCTGAGAGAGTCGTGGGGGCAGCAGAATCCTCAAACACTTCTTCCAGTGGATCCTGTCAGAAGCAACCATTTCCAACTGATCCGGTTGGATCTCCAAACAAGACCAGCCAAGCTCATGGATGTTATTCAACCATCTTGCTCGGTGTCTACTCATGTGTCTCTTGCCGCTTGGTTTTGCCTATAATCTCTTTCCTGAGACATTCTAACCACATGTCCATAGCATCGAAGTTGTGATCTCTCAATTCGGAGAAGTAACAGCTCTACCGTGAGTGCATCTCTGATCTCTGAGCTACAAACATCTCCAGCAATTCTTTCCTGAGACATTCTAACCACATGCCCACCATTGTATCAGAGTTGTGATCTCTCAATTCGGGGAAGTAGCGGCTCTACCCGGAGTGACTCACTGATCTCCGAGCTACAAATCTGTCAAGTAATTCTTCCCTGAGAGATTCTAACCACATATCCATAGTATCAGAGCTGTGATCTCTCAATTCAGTGAAGTAGCGGCTCTACCCGGAGTGACTCACTGATCTCTGAACTACGCACTTTATCTAGAAACGTAACTTCAAAGACTCTTCGGAGAAATCCCATTGTAGATCGCGAATACAAACCATTTCTGATAAATCTAAATATGCAGTCTATTTTTGTCAATAATTTGCCTCCTGCCGACAGTGCTGAGATCTAAATAAAATCGAGTTGGATGAAAGCCTGTCACATCTCCCACACTCAGTGGGACCTGCTCTTCGAAAGTGTTAATGGAGGAGTCTCTACCAGGTCAAAATAACAGCCAAATGATCCTCAAATCACATCATGCGGCTTTAAAACAGTAAAGATGCGCAAATGAGATGCTAGATATTATATTATGACTGAATCACAGACACGATGGTCATGGTGAGAATGCTATGGATGATTAGAATAATGAGATGCTAGAGCAGAGTATAAGTTTTCCTCTTGTGACGCTAAACTCCGCCAGCTGCAGACTGCGCATTAAATCATCAGGAAGCCCCTGATGATTTCTCACGAATGAAACAGTTCTAGTCCTGTAGAAGCTTTTCTATATTAAATATATATATATATATATATATATATATATATATATATATATATATATATATATATATATATATATATATTATAAAGATAGACAATGGTTTTTTTTCCTTTCGAAACCTTATAAAGGGACATAACTAACATATCCCAGGTAACAATGTCTGGTGATTTCTAACTTTTTATTTATTCTATTTATTTATTTATTTGGCTCTAATCTGTTGCTATCAATGGACTCTTCCATAACATCTAGCATGTGTAACAAGAATGGACCGACCTAAATTCTCTATTACGAGTAAAGTACTTAGGAATATATATATATATATATATATGTATATATATTTATATATATATGTATATATATTTATATATATATATATATATATATATATATATATTTATATATGTACGTATGTATATATGTATATATATATATATATTATTACTATATATATATATATATATATATATATATATATATATATATATATATATATATATATATATATATATATATAATGTACGTAGGTATATATATATATATACATTACATACATACTTCCATGCATGCACATATATAAATGTGAGTGTGCGTTTGTGTATGTATTTGTGTATGCATGTATATGTATGTAAATGTGTAAGTAAGTGTGTATGTGTATGTATGTAATGTTATTGTAATTAACAAAGCTAAGCTGTCAGGTATCACAGCTCTCACTAAGACAGTTACATCGTGACAAGTGAACTAATTATCTTGTCCCTCTTGAAATGGGACGAATCTCGTGTCAAAGGTTACCCTTACAATATACGAAAACGACGGAAGAGACCTAGCTTGACGAAAAGTATCCCATAACATAGGGGTGGGAAAACTATGGCCAGCGGGCCAAGTGCGGCCCGCCAAAGAGTTTTGTGCGGCCCGTGGAAGCACTCGGCGAATTAATAAAAATCAACACATTTTCGTATATAATAACATTTACACTACTCTATATAAACTATTGTATTTTCACGGTAAAGGCTTTACCTCACATAATATCTCACATAATATTTACATTACTCTATATAAACTATTGTATTTTCACGGTAAAGGCTTTACCTCACATAATATCTCACATAATATTTACATTACTCTATATAAACTATTGTATTTTCACGGTAAAGGCTTTACCTCTCATAATATCTCACATAATATTTACATTACTCTATATAAACTATTGTATTTTCACGGTAAAGGCTTTACCTCATATAATATCTCACATAACATTTACATTACTCTATATAAACTATTGTATTTTCACGGTAAAAGCTTTACCTCACATAATATCTCACATAACATTTACATTACTCTATATATACTATTGTATTTTCACAGTAAAGGCTTTACCTCACATAATATCTCACATAACATTTACATTACTCTATATATACTATTGTATTTTCACGGTAAAGGCTTTACCTCATATAATATCTCACATAATATTTACATTACTCTATATATACTATTGTATTTTCACGGTAAAGGCTTTACCTCATATAATATCTCACATAATATTTACATTACTCTATATTTACTATTGTATTTTCACGGTAAAGGCTTTACCTCACATAATATCTCACATAATATTTACATTACTCTATATATACTATTGTATTTTCACGGTAAAGGCTTTACCTCACATAGTATCTCACATAACATTTACATTACTCTATATATACTATTGTATTTTCATGATAAAGTCTCATGATGTGGTTCTGGAATGTAGAGAGCTCCTGAAGTGACCTTGACGTCCAACTAACACAGTCAAGACCATATAACACACTGGTAGGATGTAAGTACCAAATATCTTAAGCTTAGCCTAGTGTGTCACTACACACACACACACACACACACACACACACACACACACACACACACACACACACACACACACATGTATATATATATAATTATCGGGGTTAACCAAACAGTGATGCTACCGAGAGGAACGTTGGTAAGTTACATATCAAAAAGGTTCTTCGTATAAAAAGACATCAGCTAAAAATTTCAACAAACCTCAGCTACAAGGAGCAGAGTATGGATGTATATAGAGCGTACTGATCATATTTTATAAAAAGAATACACTCTTAACAGGTGCAATGTGTCCGAACACGGAAGGGCCGAACTCCCACTGTCTCGCCCTCCCATCTCTCTCGCCCTCCCCATCTCTCTGTATAGTTAGCAAATATGATTCCACGTGCTGGTTTCCCCACTCCTCGGCGGAGAGATTGGAGAAGGCTTTTCCCCGGAGGATGTTATGGAAGATGTGCTGTGGACCACATTATTGTTCTGACCTGTACAAATGATACAAGCCGGAGCTATCAGAACGGACAGTCCCCAGCGAAATATATATAACAGATTTTATATAAAGCTGAACCAACCGAATATGTATGATTGTATTTGTGTAAGTATATATATTCACAGTAATATACATATACAGAAATACGTGTGTTTGTGTATGTGTAAGTATGAGTTTTGTAGATACATGTGTAGGCACGTGATATGACCACGTGATATGACGGGAACTAGTTTAAAAAAGTCAGAATGGACAAGATGGATGTAGATGTCAGATTTATGGTGTTATATATATATATATATATATATATATATATTTATGTATGTATATATACATGTATATATATGTATGTGTATATATATATGTGTGTGTATGTATATATATATATATATATATATATATATATATATATATATATATATATATGTATATATATATATATATATATATATAACATGTACAACGTAACTAAGTCAAGGTAATCAGTTTTTTATTTTATTTTATTTTTTTTTGTATTTCCGTTTGTCTCCAACACCACAACCAGCACCACCAAAACCATCACCACCACCACTACGACCACCACAGCGCCACCAACACCAAAATAACCAGCAACAGCACCACCACCACACCTAGTACAACCACCTGATTCTATGCTCTGTGCACAGGACCATTCCATCACCTGCTTCTCTCTTTAAAACACCATAAAACCCTCGATTGCAGCAGGAGTCGACATCAAATTAAAGCTAAATAAAGAGTTGTTCGCCATGTTCAGATACAAACATATCTTGTTTTATTACATTTTACTGTTCAACACTTTGTTTGCCACAATATAGGCTTGGCGGCCATTTTGTTGTCATCTTGTTACCGTTGTTGTTACTGTTGTTATTGTTGTTGTTGTTGTTGTTGTTACTGTTGGTGTTGTTGTTTTGTCTGGTGTTGTTACCGTTGGTGTTGTTTTGTGTTGTTGCTGTTGTTGTTACTGTTGGTGTTGTTGTTTTGTCTGGTGTTGTTACCGTTGGTGTTGTTTTGTGTTGTTGCTGTTGTTGTTACTGTTGGCGTTGTTGGTGTTTTGTCTGTTGTTGTTTCTGTTATTGTTACTGTTGTTGTAGTTGTTAGTACCGTTTTTTGTTGTTACTGTTGTTACCTACGAGATCAGATCTAGGTCTCTGAAATGTTGCTGTTGTTTTTGTTTTTATGTTGTTGGTGTTGTTACTACTGTTGTTGTTACTGTTGGTGTTGTTGGTGATGTTACTACTGTTGTTGCTACTGTTGTTGTTACTGTTGGTGTTGTTGGTGTTGTTACTACTGTTGTTGCTACTGTTGGTGTTGTTACTGTTGTCACCTGCGAGATCAGATCTAGGTGTTTGATGTAAGCTATGTCGTTACTGTTGCCTACAAGACCTGATGTAAACTATACATATGTAGAGAGGATATATCTTGTATGTATACACACATTATATATAGGTACGTGTGTGAAAAGATTCAGGATCCCGACGGCTGAGCTCCGGCCGTTTCGACAGCTATTTTGGATCTAGCTGTCGAAACGGCCGGAACTCCGCCATCATCGGGGTCCTGAATCTTTTCTTATTACCCACTCTACTACCCCAAGTATCGAGTACTCTGGTGGGTTATGGTCTGCCTGGTTTTTACCACACCCTATCTAGTATATATATATATACATACATATATATCTGCTTACTTTATCTCATTCTCACACACACACACACACACACACACACACACACACACACACACACACACACACACACACACACACACACATATATATATTGGTCAATTCAAAACCTGTTCCCAAACAGACCTATTATATTAAATCTTTGTTGGTTTTTTTCAATAAACAAATCTCATTACTTCTGAAGACACCATATATATGTGAAGGTATGTATATTTCCTCTGATAATTTGTAATATTTTTACATAGATATATATGATATACATACCAACACACATATATCTTAGAAACGATCGTAAAATGATGAATTTTTTAATATAAGGAACTTGTTCTTTGTTTTTATTAATTTATATATATATATATATATATATATATATATATATATATATATATATATATATACATATATATATATATATATATATATATTACATATCTTATATATGTATATACTACATATCTTATATATGTATATACTACATATCTTATATATATATATATATATATTACATATCTTATATATACTACCTCGTAGTATTTTTCTATCCTCTGAATTATTTTTATTACTATCGTTTTTTTTTAAATTTAATTTATTAATTTATTTATTTATTACACTCCCTTTTATTTCAGTTTTTCACTTCATGCTGCAATAGTTAGCTAATATCGTTGATCCGAACTGTTTAGGTCGGTTGCGGCGTAGTAGGTTTTAGACAGTTCAATTTCTAGCTGAAGCAAACTTCTTTGAAAGGGATGTAAAGTAATTAGTAGTAAATTAACCAAAATGAAGACACTTTCAATAGCTGACGCGGGACCTCGTATTTTCACGCCCTGGCTCGAGATTTAAGTTTGGCTGTACTTAAAGTGGTTTACTTGTCACATATATTACTCCAATTTAAAGTTCTCTTTTCTCTATTTCTCTCGTTAGAAGCAGGAATGGGAAGTGTAAAATGTCTGATATACTTATATATATGTGGGGTCGCTGTGTATGTTCAACGTGTGTTAAGAGAACTCTCTAATTATGGAGGGACAAAGATAGTTAGCTTATAACAAGTATACATATATAGCTAGGCAAACAACGAGCCCGATGGTTCAATGTAAGTTAGGATTCTGGTGTAATTCAGATAATATCTAATATCTACTTCACAGGCGAGATTGGTTGTCACCCTGTTACCTTGTGTTACTCGTTTATATATATATATATATATATATATATATATATATATATATATATATATATACAAGGAAAGTGTGGTAAGGAACCAGGTGGACCATAACGCACGAGTACTCGATACTTAGGGTAGTAGAGTGGGTAATAGGAAAAAAGTCAGGACCCTGACGGCTGAGCTTCGGCCGTTTTGACAGCTTGATACGAACTAGCTGTTCGGATCTAGCTGTCGAAACGGCCGGAGCTCAGCCGTCGGGGCCCTGACCCTTTCCCTATATATATATATATATATATATATATATAGAGAGAGAGAGAGAGAGGTAGAACACTGGAATGTAATATCCGCAGTGGTAGAGCACTAAGTCAATGGGACGAGTTTGGTAGAAGTATTAACACAACAGTTAGTACACCATACCGAGAACTATATATATATATATATATATATATATATATATATATATAGTAATTGGAAGATCCCGTTAAGGGTGAAAGCAGCGACTCTTTGCTTAAACTTTAATCTGTTCTTATAATATATATATATATATATATATACACATACACTATTTCTAACAACTGGTACAACCACCCATTAGAAATTATAGAGCTGATAACCCTCAAGACGATCCGGGTTTCTTCACCTTTTTTGGAGTTGTTTATCTTTACATATAGGTTTAAAATGTATTTATGAACTTCTTTTGTATGATATATACCGGGACTAAGTCCGGTGTATATTATCCCCCAAAATATTTTACCATAACGTCATATGTATCCCTAAACCCTAAGTCATCCTTACATACCAGTTTGAGTCCTGAATCCTAGGTCATCTCTACTTACCAGTTTGAGTCCTGAATCCTAGGTCATCTCTTCTTACCAGTTTGAGTCCTGAATCCTAGGTCATCTCTACTTACAAGTTTGAGTCCTGAAAACAAATACACATTTTTTTATTAACTAATTTTGTGGTATTTATCGTTATATAAGGTTCTTGGTTTTCGTCATTTTTATATGCTCTAAAATATTAACGATTTAATTAAGTTAAAAGAGCTTGGTAACGATTCTGTACAAAATCCAGTTATGAAATAGACATAAAAATAAAACACGGGAATAGTTTAGATAAAGGTAAGACTAAGAAATACTCCAGATCAGTGTGAAATAAAAAGCGACAATAGTAGCATCTATTTAAATACACAGTGCTAATGTCCCTGTAAGTATACGATATATTAAGTCTCTACTTACAAGGGCAGATTTAATATCTTCTGTCGCAGCACTTTTTCAGAAAGAAGTAACACAAAATCTAATTAACAATGGCTGCACTAACAAACTTTTAGACGAAACCATATATAATTTCAACCAACACAATACCAACTACAAATAAAGGGAACAATAAATAGACTCGGGGCATGCTACAACCAAATGAATAGACAGCATAAAATAGATGAAAGGATATTTTGAATATATATATATATATATATATACATATATGTATATACATATATATATATATATTTATATATATATATATATATATATATATATATATATATATATATATATATATATATATATATATATATATATATATATATATATATATATATATATATATATATATATATATATATATATAATATAATTGTTTCTACTTTTGGCACAAGGCCAGCAATTACCCAGTGCATTACTGGTACTTTATTTTATCGACCCCGTAAGGATGAAAGGCAAAGTTAACCTCGATAATATAATATAATATAATTTGCACCAAAGTTAATCCCAGACTACCATGAGGGGAGTCACTTCTCTCAATGAAAACCCCACTATGTAGTCGCTTAACCTGCAAGAAATAGCAACCCTAAATGTAATATCTAACACCTTAATTTAATACCTAACATCTTAATTTAATATTTAACGTCTTAGTTTAATATCTAACATCTAGATTTAATACCTAACATCTAGATTTAATACCTAACATCTAGATTTAATACCTAACATCTAGATTTAATACCTAACATCTCAGTTTAATATGTAACATCTTAATTTAATATCTAACATCTTAGTTTAATATGTAACATCTTAATTTAATATCTAACATTTTAGTTTAATATATATGTAACATCTTAATTTAATATCTAACAGCTTAGTTTAATACCTAACATCTTAGTTTAAATTACAAGTACAATCCATTAATGGAACAGTAAAAATATGTAAAACATTCCAAAAATGTTGCATTTAATAACTGCATATACACATGTACAGATACAAAGCATATACACATGCACACATACAACTCAAAACATACAATAACATCCATATCTACACATGCAGGCATACATAATCTACCTAGTTGATGTGTAAATTCCAATGAGAGAGTCTTGTGTCTATGTTAGAAACTGACTCTTGGTAAAACCAGAAGAACATACATACATTCGTGATTATAAAAAATACATATACATACATCACATATATACGTGATTATAAAAAATATATCGATATATATGTATACATACATATAAATCTTCGTGATTAGAAAAAAAAAATATCGATATATATGTACACATACATACATATAAATCCTCATGATTAGAAAGAATATACATAGATACATACATACATACATACACACACACATATATATATATACTTGATTAGAAGAAACATATCAATATATATGTACACATATTTACCATGTTTTAGTCTACCGTTTGTCATATAATACTCACATAACATATTTATATTTGATGTATGTACGTTCAAATGCCATATATTTATTTCTAATTAACTACCACTCAGTCATAGTAATTAGTATAACTTTAATTATTGTTTTATAGCGGGGAAACTGCCAAAACCTCTAATTCTTTATAACACGTCAGTAATATATTACGAGGAATATAATGTATCATGAAGCAAGATGTTACCTTTACGTAATTATATTTATATTTACACCTGTAATAACATTAATATTTACACCTGTATATTTTCCACAAACTAATTACCAGTAATTCCCACAATAAAGGCGATCTTCGGCGAGTGATTCTCTGCTGTGGATGATAATCAATAGCTATTTTCTCAATATATATATATATATGTGACGACTCCAGCATAAAGTCTACTCGGGCGTAGCAGCTTTCAAGTCTGTCTATTCAAACCAATAAGTAATCAACATTTACTTCAGAACACTATATTCGTTCTTGGACCCTAATATTTACTCAGAGAGAGTCATGCAATGTAGTTGATTAATTCTGTATAAAAGACTTGATTTTTTTCAACACCAAGTGATTAGTTATCAATAAAATCAGATTTAAAATATAGATTATATTAGATAGAAGAATATTTAAATAAGTAAGCATGCATTTAATATTCCTATTATAGAGAAACAATGCTTTAAGAATCATTTGTATTATTCATCTAAGAAGGATGGGTTTTGCGAGACATTGTTGCAGGGCAAACAACGAGTGTGTCAGCCATGTTGTTTTATGGAAGCCTGCACATGGTCATAGATGTTGAGATCGTCCTGCAACAACGTATCTGGATATGGTATATGTTGACAAGGGAGGAAATTTAACGGATCTTGGAGTGATAATACTAGATCAAGACAAACGGAAAGAGTACTGTTTATTAGACCTAAGAAACTCGACTCGTGAGTGGCGTTAATTCAGGTATGCAAACGGTGTTGCATAACAAATGATATTATACGTCGGTATTATAATCTATTACGTTTCTCTATGAAAATATATCCAAAAATTACTCCGGAGAAAAATAATATTCTTCTTTTAAAAAACAGAAACTCTTCAAAAAACCTCTTCATTTCTTGTTGTTGAAAAAATTCTGGTTTATTTAGCACAATTAACCCTTTATCATTTATATTACTTTATATATACTATTACATTTTCATGGTAAAGGCTTTACCTCATGTAATTATCTCACATAATATTGAATCTATGATATTTATTTTGAATATATTATTTATTTTGAGAACAATACCTTAATATAATTATGAGCAGCTAGTTATGGCTGGTTTGAACAGAAAGAGGTGAGAAAATGCTGACCGGATATAGCCAGTTTGAATGCTAAAGGGTCAAGGAACTGTTTTGTTTGTGCGTCCCTTGAGTTAAAATAACTTTCTATGTATTTCTTTAAAAACATGAAAAAAAAATCTATTTAATTTCTTTACTATATTGACTATACTTTTATATTATATGTTAATATTAAAGTTGAAATACAAGTAGACATTAATAAAATTATTTGAAGTACCTCTTTAGTTGTTGATTTAAAAGATTTTATGCTCTGTATTTTGTATTATTTCATTTAAATCTTAAAATATGCTATTCATATTCAGCAAATATCTGTAACAGAGATATCATTTCTGGTCCGTTTAGGTACTTTTTCTGGGCAACTCCCGGTGTTCTGCTAGTATGAATACATGTGTGTGTGTGTATATATGAGTATATTGCCTGTTTATATTTACACATGCGTATATATATATATATATATATATATACACACGCATATACGCATATAAATACACACAATCGCATATATATATACGTATATATATACATATATACACATATATATATATGTGTATATATATATATACATATATGTACATATATACACATATATATACATGTATATATGTATATACATATATATACACACATATACACACATATACACATAATATATGTATATATATATATACATATATATACATATATACACACACACATATATATATATACACATATATATATATATACACACATATATATACATATATATATACACACACATACACATATATATACATATATACATACATATATATACATATATATACACACACACACACACACACACACACACACACACACACACACACACACACACACACACACACACACACACACACACACATATATATATATATATATATATATATATATATATATACAGGAGTGAAATGCAATGCACAGCAGGGCGCTATTTGAAGCGTCTGTAGGTTGTGAATATCAAAATTACTTTCAGATGTGAAAGTCAAGCTTTGAATTAAGTAAGGTATCACAAACAATCAGTGATAAACCAATTTGTTTCTCTGGAAATATCAGATGACACACACAATTCGATTAAATACCGAGCTTTGTTATAATTGTTTTCTTACCAGGTATGCATTAGCCGTGTTTTGTTTTGCTTTTTGTCTTTTATTTCGGTGACTTTGATTGTCGATTTGTCAGTATATGGCATGTTTAACCATTGGCCTTTTCATAGCTTTACTGCAACCTCTTAAGATCTGTGGAGGTCATATAAGTCGGCGCTAGAATCTTGGCAGAGATAAAATAGTCAAAATCTTTCAATATGTTAACCTATGGTAGCGTGTTACCTGAGTAATTGGACAGAGGTAAATAATTTACTGCCCTTCACATCAATCAGTATCATTTCAGACAAGGGTTATCCCAATCATAGGACCTTTACCTTCTTGCCATATGTTGGACGTTATAGTATCTTCCGACAATCATTTCTAGATCCAATAATATATATATATATATATATATATATATGTATATATCTGTGTATGTATATATATATATATATATATATATATATATATATATACACATACATATATATATTTATATATAGTATTGATATATAAGGGAACAAAGAATCAGTGTTGTATCATATACATATTTAATTACATATTACATATGTTTCATTGTCGATCAGCTCGAGGAAAGATCTATTAATGATCGAGCCTGACTCTGGAATCGGAAGCTCCTCAGATATGTTTTAACATGTAGACTCCCGTCTGATTACACATATATATATATATATATATATATATGTATATATATATATATGTGTGTGTGTGTGTGTGTGTGTGTGTGTGTGTGTGTGTAAAAGGTAAACAGAAATAACAACACAATCGGTACAGTATATGGAAGGTATATATTAGGTTAACGCTTGATATAGCAGGAAGAGGGTCTTAACGTTTGGGACCCCGACGGCTGAGCTCCGGCCGTTTCAACAGCTAGATCCGAGTTAGGATCAAGCTGTTGAAACGACCGGAGTTCAGTCGTTGGGGTCCCGAATTTTTCACATTACCCATTCTACTACTCCAAGTATCGAGTACTCTGGTGAGTAATAGTCTAACTGGTTTTTACTGCTTCCATTCTGACACACACCCACACACACACGTATATATATATAACATTTGGCTATTATCTATTTTTCTAAGATCGATGAGGAGTACATTTCAACATCATGTTTACCCTTGTGTCACACATACAGTCCTACTTTGGTTGAAACAATTATTTGTATTTTCTCGAGTTGACAAAAAGCTTTGTGAGTGAAATTAAATAAATTCTAAACTGTGTGGAAGTCCGCCAAAAGAATCCTTTTGAAGTGAAACATTTAATCCCTCACCCAGGTTAACACAATCAACACACACTTAGGTATCTTTAGTAGAATCTATGTTGCAAGCTTTCGGGCGAGTTTTCCGGTCTGTGGATAACTTCCTCTCTTCATTCCACTAATAATGGAATTCTTGAAAAGGAGTCTTAGGCACTGCGATTGAACCTTTTTCAATATAAACTGAAATCATTTCTGATCGAACAGACCTGCGATCAGAAGATTTCCTGTTGTGACTATCCAGTCTTTTTTCTTTCTTTTGTAATGTCTACTTCTAGCTTATCCAATGCCATCTTTCTTTTTTCTGACACCATTCGGCTGTTGTTTCTAGTAGGTCGAGCAACTACGTATAGGTTTCCTCAATTGGATCTCCCGTCTATGAAGTTATTATTAAGCCAATGCCAGTATCGGTAGAGGGTCGGACGCCATGCTTTCTAGCATAGTTACGTCTCTTTACGGTCTGAGTTCAAATCCCGCCGAAGTTGACTTTGCCTTTCATCCTTAAGGGCTCGATAAAATAAAGTACCAGGTAGGCACTGGGGTCGATTTAATCGACTTTCCCCTCTCCCAAAATTCCTGGCCTTGTGCTTATATAAGAAACCATTATTAAGCCAATGCACGGTGACATATTAATATAATTTCTAAATTCAAAAACAAAAAAACTCACAACAAACAGAAACCTTATTATGGGGGGTAATTTAGAAGTGGTTTCTTACAAGTTCTCTAACCACTGACAATTCATGTAGCTCTCACTCTATGCTCATTCCTTTAGAGAGGCTGGTAATATTTCCTTGGCAATATATTTTGTTTCTCTTTCAATTTTTCTAGCTTTTAGTAATGGCAAATTTCCCTTTGATAATTGCTTCTTTGTTTTTGTCACAGCTAGCTTCAAGATTTTACCTCCCCTATTAAAAAGTCGGAATCCCACTTCCGTGGGCCATTATCAGTTTAACCTTCAACACAAATCAATCTAAATCATAGCTCTGAAAGTAATTAATGTTAATATATAGTTTCAGTTAATAATTTGTTGTTTTCTTATTGTCAACAGCAATAGCTGATAATGAAATAAATGGTGATAAATAGTTATTTAATAAGTTTCAGAACTTTCACTGACATAAATTATAGAAGTTTATTGTTAGGATTCATGGGACTGTTTGTAGAAATATGTCAGTTATTGATATAACAGACGAAGGAATCTCAACACTGCTGTTGTTGTTGCTGTTGTTGATGTTGTAGTTGTTGTAGTTGGTGCTGTTGTAGTTGTTGTAGTTGTTGTAGTTGGTGTTGTTGATGTTGTTGCTGTTGTTGATGTTGTTGCTGTTGTAGTTGTTGTAGTTGTTGTAGTTGATGTTGTTGATGTTGTTGATGTTGTTGCTGTTGTAGTTGATGACGAGAAGGAGGAGGAGGAGGTGGTGGTGGTGGTGGTCGGGGTGATGGTGGCAGTAGTGGTGTGTGGTGGTGGTGGTGGCGATGGCGGCGATAGCGATGGCGGCGATAGTGGTGGCGACGATAGCGGTGGAGGCGTCAGTGGTGGTGTGTGGTGATGGTGGTGGTGGTGGTAGTGGTGGTGTGTGGTGGTGGTGGTGGTGGGGATAGTGGTGGTGGTGGTGTGTGGTGGTGGTGGTGGTGGTGTGTGGTGGTGGTGGTGTGTGGTGATAGTGGTGGTGATAGTGGTGGTGATAGTGGTGGTGGTGGTGTGCGGTGGTGGTGGTGGTGATAGTGGTGGTGATGGTAGTGGTGGTGTGTGGTGGTGGTAGTGGTGATGGTAGTGGTGGTGTGTGGTGGTGGTGGTGGTGATGGTAGTGGTGGTGGTGGTGTGCGGTGGTGGTGGTGGTGATAGTGGTGGTGATGGTAGTGGTGGCGGTGATGATAGTGGTGGTGATGGTAGTGGTGGTGTGTGGTGGTGGTGGTGGTGATAGTGGTGGTGATAGTAGTGGTGGTGGTGGTG
This sequence comes from Eledone cirrhosa, assembly GCA_964016885.1. Classification (NCBI taxonomy): domain Eukaryota; kingdom Metazoa; phylum Mollusca; class Cephalopoda; order Octopoda; family Eledonidae; genus Eledone; species Eledone cirrhosa. The sequence continues at coordinate 2,433,003 of OZ024758.1, forward strand.
ATAGTGGTGGGGATGGTAATGGTGGTGGTGGTGATGATAGTTGTGGTGATGGTAGTGGTGGTGTGTGGTGGTGGTGGTGGTGGTGATGGTAGTGGTGGTGGTGGTGATAGTGGTGGGGATGGTAATGGTGGTGGTGGTGATGATAGTTGTGGTGATGGTAGTGGTGGTGTGTGGTGGTGGTGGTGATGATAGTTGTGGTGATGGTAGTGGTGGTGTGTGGTGGTAGTGGTGGTGATGGTAGTGGTGGTGGTGGTGATAGTTGTGGTGATGGTAGTGGTGGTGTGTGGTGGTAGTGGTGGTGATAGTGGTGGTGGTGGTGTGTGGTGGTGGTAGTGGTGGTGGTGGTGTGTGGTGTTGGTGGTGGTAGTGGTGGTGTGTGGTGGTAGTGGTAGTGATAGTGGTGGTGGTGGTGTGTGGTGTTGGTGGTGGTAGTGGTGGTGTGTGGTGGTAATGGTAGTGATAGTGGTGGTGGTGGTGTGTGGTGTTGGTGGTGGTAGTGTTGTTTAGCGCCAAGCTTGCCCTGGTGTTTCCATTAGTCTTTCCACTGCTGATACAATCTAACAGTCGCAACTGCTGGTAGAAGGAGCAACGTGAAATAAAGTGTCTTGCTCAAGGACATAACACATCACCCTGCCTAGAAATCGAACTCGCAACCTCACGACTGTGGATCCAATTCTATAACCATTAAGCCACACGGTTTCATTAGATTGAATTATGGTGAGAAAATAACTATTACAGTACTATATGTATTTAATAAAATATATATCTACACAGAAACAATACAGCATTTGAGTGAAAGTACGTATGTAAACATATATACACTGACGAATGGCTTAGTGGTTAGAACATTGGACTTGCAATCGGAAGGTTGTGAGTTCGATTCTCGGACCGGGCTTTGCGTTGTATCCTTGAGCAAGACACTTTATTTCACGTTGCTCCAGTTTACTCAGCTGTAGAAATGAGTTGCGATGTCACTGGTGCCAAGATATATCAGCCATTACCTTTCTCTTGGACAACACTATATATGGTATATATATATAATATATATACAGTGTATATATGAGTTGCGATGTCACTTGTGCCAAGCTGTATCAGCCATTACCTTTCTCTTGGACAACACCATATATAGTATATATATATAATATATATGTTTGTTGGTTCACCACTGGATAGAACTGGTCATTCCGTATAGTCAACCTTGATGTAATATTAGGGAGAGCACTCGACGTAATGCAACTCACCCGTCTTCGTTTGTATTGTTGGTGGTGCGAGTACGGAGTTAATTATTATAATATATATATTTAATTATAAATTGAACAACACAAAATATAACTACTCCATTACCAAAGGTTTCAGGAACACAGACGATAATAATATACGCCTGGAGTTTGGATCGGTCGTCAATCAGAGATGCCATCTGACGAACGATCTAGACGTATATTATTACCGTCTGTAATCCAGAAACATTTGGTAATGGAGTAGTTATATTTTCTGTTGTTCAATTTCTAATTAAATATCTCTGTTCTATATAGAGAGCCCTCTTTTTATCCTTTGCTTTTCCTTCGGAATTACCTAACACACACACACACACACACACACACAGACACACACACACACACACACACACACACACACACACACACACACACACACACACACACACACACACACACACACACACACACACACACACACATATATATATATATATATATATATATATATAGGGGGTATATGAATGTGTGTGTGTATTTGTACACATGCATGTGTGTGAAATGATATTCTAAGTGAAGATTTCACCCATCGTATGAGATCAAATGTAAAAGACCTGGCATTAGAATTTCTTAGGCCGTTGTGGTTCGATGTGAATGATTGGAATGAGACATATTAGATAAATCTCAAGATGTAAACTAGACTAAACTGTACTTATTTCCTACCTGGCAGTGGCATGGCGAAGATACTTTCAAGAAATTCCTACCTTTCCCCTACTGTCCCGGAGTAAAGTCCATTGTGATTAAATTTCAGCTCAAAGATTCGTAAACCAAAATTGCCAGACATTGTTCAAGTTATTTGTGTGACGATGGGCGTGTTGTCCACACGTCCGACAATGAATGTGGTTTGATCGAAGTCTTTTCAGTGTTAACGCCGTTAAGGATTTATTACGATTTTAAATCTACATTTCAGAGTTTACTCTTTCATGAAACCTAACGTACAAATGATTTATATAACGTATTTTCTTTCTTCTATCTGCTTCTTACCATCTGATGTCATTGGTTAGTTGTCCCCAAAGAAAAAAAGAAATGCAAACGGTATTTTTGTTTAGTTGTTTGTATTTTTTGTGTTTTCGTTCGTTTCCCGAGAGTTGGATACAGCTCATATCACCTGTCTGTTTTATTCATGGGTGGTTTATTTGATTCCATACGTTGGTTGCTTGCTGTCAAGGCCCATAAACCTCCTGAAAATACCAGCCATCAGTTTGGGTACGAAAAACAACAGCGCCATAAATATACAATTGCACAAGATATTTAGCTTTGTCTGGTTTACCACAAAGTGACTGTTATTGGTCATGACCACTCTTTTATTCCACCATATGGTTGTTACTGTTGTTACTGTCACTGAGTGTGATTACTGTTAGTATCGCTATAACTGTACTTCAGTCGACATAACATACATACACACTAGATGACAGAATTTAAATAAAATTTCGATCAATATCTTACAGCATTTATACCCGGAGTGCTCCAACCAAAGATCTGCAGTTGACATCAACAATATAAGTCAAATTTAAAGAACACTTGTCAAATTTCCTTTTATTTTTCTTCCTTGTCTGAATATTTGCTGACATTAAAGGGAACTTATTGAACTAAAGGACTTATCGTAATTTTCTCACCATTGCCTAATTTGAATTTAATGATTCTAATGTAAATAGAGAACAATTTTCGAATTACAATTAGAAAGGTTAGATTTTTAGCAATATATTCAACAAACTCCAAGTTCGAAATTCTATGTTATGAGTTTAATATGATATTTTGACATATAAAATACATAATTCAATATCATTAACCCTCAAAGGTTGAGTATGTTACCCTAGTCACAAAAACAAAAACAAATTCAAATTCAAATTCTATTTTTTATATAAATTTTATGGCTTTTTGAAGACCTTCCCTCTCTCACAAAACTTTCAGTAAATTGTTCATTAGCCAATCCTGAACTTAAAGACAAATGTTCTCTTTCGTATGATTCAATATCAATAATTATTTCTAAAAAAAACATGGCAGCGATTTGGCCGAGTTGAGAAAGCGTCGGATAGAATAGGACCTGTGTTCAAAACTTACTGGAGTCAATTTTGTTTTTCATCCTTTGAAGGTTGATAATATAGCAAACCAGTGAAGAGGATTTCATCGGACATGATGCCTTTTGATATCTGTTCCTGTTCTTTGCATTCTGGGTTCAAATTCTGCCAAAATGCTGGTGACCAGAGCTAATCACCCAACCAGAGAAGTAACCTATTCGTCTTGTACTTAGCCAGCAGTGACATATGGGCCTAAAACTAGCAGAGTTACAGAGGCTCAACAAAATAAAAAATTGACCTGTTTACTGATATTTTCACTCGCTAAATTAACAACATTGCTAGAAAAACTAATAAAATCAAAGAGATATCAACTAAAATCTTTCACGGATCTCTTTTCAAAGAACATTAGATAACTTTACTCATCACGATAACAAAATTAAAAATTGGCCTGTTCACTGAAAATTTCGTAGATTGGCACTTGAAACAAAACAAACACCGTTGGAGGAATAAACAACTCCAAAAGACAAAAATGGAACATCAATAAGTTTATAGAATTTCACAGTGAAGGTTAGTTCCAAGAAATCTAGAAGCAGGAAGTTCCCATTAAGTACCTTCTAAACATAATACAGAAAGCTTCAATTAACAATACACATAGGCCGTACAAAACCATAACTGAACACATTCGCTGCATTATTGTTAATTTTGTAAATGATACCGAAGCAAACAGGACACTACTTTATTTAAATATATATTTTCTATTTTTTAATATATCTTTTCTATACAATCTAGCCGCCAAGTAGTATGTAGCTGGTTAAAAATTCCAGGCAGGGGGAGAAGCCATTCATATATGCATGAATGAATATATATATATATATATATATATATATATATATATATATATATATATATATATATATATATATATATATATATATATATATATATTTATATATATATTATAAAGAGTCGGGATCCCAACGGCTGAGCTGTTGCAGTTTCAACTGCTAGTTTCAGACTATATTTATATATATGTGTTTGGTCGTTCACCACTGGATAGAACTGGTCATTCCGTGTAGTCAATCGTGATGTATTAGGAAAAGCACACGACGTTATGCAACTCATCCATTTTTGATGTTGAATCTTTGAAGGAATTTCACCAGACCGGCCTCCTGTCATTTTACACAATTATAAATGTATACATATATATATATATATATATATATATATATATATATATATATATATATATATATATATATATATATATATATATATATACGTATATATATATATATATATACACATATATATATACCGACAGAGATCTAAATACATAGAAGGAACTTGGCGTATGCAATGATCAACTTGATATTTGGACATAATTTAATGGCCGCTTATATGAAGACAACAGATCATATGGAAAAGATGATCTACAGATGCAGGTAACATTACCTATATGTATTTCTATAAAAATATCTAAAAGTTACATAAACAAATTAGTTAAACAACACTTCATACACACGCACCACGTATTAGCCAATAATTAAGTATGTGGCAGTGCCCCAGTATGGCCTCAGAACGCGGATAAATAAATAAATAAATAAATAAATAAATATCTATGCTCACATATATTGTAAAATTAAGCAAACATTCAGAAAATAAATCTTAAACGGAGAATATCTTTGAATTCA
>OZ024758.1:2457985-2510485 GCA_964016885.1 Eledone cirrhosa
GGAGGGTGGGGGGGAAGTCGATTAAATCGACTCCAGTACATTACTGGTACTTTATTGTATCGACCCCGTGAGGATGAAAGGCAAAGTGAACCTCGGCGGGATTTGAACTCAGATCAGAAAAGGCCGTAACTATGCTACAAAGCATGGCGTCTGACCCTCTAGCAATACTGCCAATCTACCGCCCTGTTTCTTATATAGGCACAAGGCCAACGACTTAAAGGGTGGGGGAGTCGATTAAATCGACACCAGTGTATTACTGGTACTTTAGTTTATCAAGACCAGTAAGGGTGAAAGACAAAGCTAACCTAGGTGGGACTTGAACTCAAAACGTAAAGGGCTGTAACTATGCCACGAAGGATGGAGTCCGACGCTCTACCGATTCTACCAATCTACTGCCCTACCCTGCATATCAATAATGTAATGTGGATCGATAGTTAGAGGTCTAAAGCTATTCTAGCAGAGACTTCTTTTTAGAACTGCTAAAGATAACATGTCATTCGACTGCTATTTCTAGCAATTTTTAAAGAACCTACAAAGGCTGCCTTATTAGTTTGTAGTAGAACAGTTGTGTAAGGTGGTTACACATACATACAGACACGTGTGTGTGTATATATATATATATATATATATATATATACACACACACACACACACACACAGGTACATATATGTATATATACGCATATATATATATATATATATATGTATATATACACACACACACATACATTCACATGGAATGGCCATATCTCGATTTCGAAAATTGCTACTACAGTAAGGTGGTAATTAAGGGAGATGTGGTTGCTATTTTTAGAAGATCAAGCGACCATGTAGAAGCTCTCTTGATATTAGCTAAATACAGTCTGTTCGCTTTTTACGCGAATTCGATTTAACGCCTCTTGGAAAAATATCAAATATTCACGTTACGCGAAGCGTTAATGAACGCATCTTCGCGTAAAAAGCGAACGCAATATTTTGTTCGAAATAAAAGTACCAGTAATGAACTGGGTTATTGCTGGCCTTGTGCCTAAAGTAGAAACATTTTGTTCAGCTAGCGATACAGAGAAACAGTCCAAGTCCGATAACTCAGCTAACTTATTCTGAATGAAACAAAAAAAAAAAAAAAAAAGAGAAACGTTAATTTAACATTTTAAAAATAATTCACTGTTGTTATGTTAATTTACAGCCATTTAAAAATAATTAGCATAGCTGAGATTGTTCTTGGCAATTTTATCTGTCATTTAGTTGACTTTAAATCTATAAAAATGGAATTTAGCTGATAAAATACGATTTGTCAAGTTGAGTTATGTCCCTTGTTTTAGCAGCATCAACGGATGGTGACGGGGGCATTAAATTCACCCACTACGTGACTTATTTTATTTTATCGACCCTGGAAAGATAAAAGGCAAAGTTGACTTCGGCGAGATTTAAAACCCGACTGTAGATCAAACAGTGCAGACTATATTATCGATTTCTCTCTCTTCCATAAAAGTACCAGCTCATAGATTCAATATTATGTGAGGTAATGCCTTTACTACAAAAATATAAAAGAGTAATTTAAAGGGTCAAGCCAGAAAACAGCACAGCTCCCATGACTTTCGGAAACATTTTCCACGCTCAGAGTTGCTGAAGCATGGAACAAACTAGCTGCATCAGTTGTTAGCTGCCGAGACACTGCATCCTTTAAAACCTCTATGCTTCCTGAGATTCGCCACTACACCTAATATTCCACCTCCATATACACGCACACATGTATATCATGACTCATATACTATTCACTTCCCTGACATTTGTATATTATTCTATGTACTATACATGCACCTTTGATGAGTTGTAGTGCATATGAGCACTGTACACAATAATTTCACTATTATTATATTCAAGAAACAAGAAAAATATCCACCTTTTATTACACCATTTTAAATGTATCTTACAGAAAGATATCTTTATTTTTGATTATTTAAAAAAAATTCAAAAACAAAATAAAACATTGTCAATGACCAATATAAAGTTATATAAATGTATATTAATATATAATCAAAGCAAAATAGTTTCTCTGATTCATTAGAAAAAGTTTTCCATTTAAATTATAAACATTTTAGGTTGATAAATGAAGAGAAATAAGATGAACCTTTTAGTATTTAGACTGGCCGTATCTGGCCAGAATCCTCACCTCTGTTCAAGCTGGCCATAACCGACTGTTTATTAATACCTTACATTAAGGTATTGTTCTCAAAATAAATATCAAAATCTCAGATTCGATATTACGTAAGCCTTTACCGTGAAAGCACAATAGTAAATATAGAGTAATGTAAATACTAAAGGGTTAATCCTTTAGTATTTAAACTGGTCGTATCTGGCCAGAATTCTCTCACCTCTTTCTGTTCAAACTGGTCACTTATACTTACATTAAGGTTTTTTTCTCAAAATAAATAATATCAAAATGTCATATATTATATTCGACATTATGTGAGGTAAAGCCTTTACCATGAAAATACAATAGTATTTATAGGGTGATGTAATTACTAAAGGGTTAACTTTGAAATCCCTAATATCACCCAATTGCTGAAAATATCCAACATAGTAAGTTATGATGCCCATAAAGTAGTTAAGAGTGAGTGAAAATAACAAATGCAAAAAAAATTAAATAAAAGATATATAAGATAAATGTGTATCGAGATGTGTTTATGTACAGATCTTGTGTTTAAGAGATCATATATGCAGGACCAAGACTAAACATCACCCATTGCTGGTTAAATCACCACAAAGAACTAAGACTTTCATCATTCCCTGTATCAGTCAAAGAACTTTTGGTTATCTTATAACAAGCCACTTAATTTGCATAGTTAACTTGGCAATACAGAAGGTATTGAACAGTTCAAAATGACAATCAATAAACTGACTTTTTACATTATATTACTTATAGAACTTTCAGTATCAAATCACTTCTCAAAGGAATAAGGTTTTTATTTAAATTTTGGCAGCGCCTAATTTAATGAATAAAGTGAAATTTTATTCTTATTAAGAAAAAAAAACAGAAAAAAAACAAAACTCGTTTACGGTTTCTTACATAAATAGAGTCATTAAGATTACTGGCTGCGTTCCTGTGCTGTAATCCAGATTTCATCATCTGGTTTAGTAACCAGCCCATAAACAGGAGTAACTACTTGACCTTTGACGAGACCTAAACGAAAATTTCTTAGAATCTTTGTAATACAAATACTAGCACATATATACGAGAGCTTACGCTTTGGGTTTCTATTATGACCATATACATCAAATGGTTGAAAAACTAAATTAGATTTCAAATTGTCTTTAGCAAATCTTTCTGGATCAAACCTGAAATAGAAGTTAAAATTATCAAGTCAGAATATCTATAAAATGATTTCAGATTTAGGCACAAGGCCAACAATTTGGGAGAGGGGGGAGGGGGTCGATTAAATCGACCCAAGTAAATTATTGGTGCTTATTTTATCGACCCCGTAAGGATGAAAGACAAAGCTAACCTTGATGGAATTTGAACTCAAAATGCAAATGGCTGCCACTCTTTGCTGCGAAGCAGGGAGTCTGACGTTCTACCGGTACTATCAATCCACTGCCCAGGATCTTTATATGTTTATATCTACCATTCAAACACCACCGTAATGTGAATATCACCTTTAGATATAAAACCTACCACAATGGGATCTTTAACAAAACTATAGGGATACAGAGTCCTTGGTTTACTAACCAACTAGACAGAAATCTTTCCAGTTTTATAGCCACAGGTCAGCCTTCATTGAGATCTGTGGTCAAAGACAGTGATACTGTGATTGTATCATTGGAGAAATAAAGTATAGTGAAGACTTTCAGGATAGACATCACCATCTATTTCTAACATGATAAGGGGTCATTTGGTAGCTAGTACTAGCAAATCAAAACACTGTATAGGGACTTCTTCAGTTTTGGTTTTATTTAGTTTTTTCTTGGTTATGATCCAAGAAGTCTGGTTCTAACATTTGACTATTTAGTTCACTCCAATGTCTTTAACTCTTTCATTAGCATATTGCTAACTAATGAAAGACAATGCCTAGGATTTTTCAAATAATTTGGAAAATAAAAATTAAGCAATTCAACAAAATAACTAAAATTTCATTTGTAGGTTGATATCTAAAACATCACTTAACATGTCCTAATATAAAATGATGATGAAAGGTTTTAATAAACATTTAAAAATAAATAGTTTTGTATCTCCCTCGGACAGGCAGAGTTGACAACTAACTTTTTTATCAACTTTGATTTTCTAAGATGAAATTCATTAAATACAAATAATTGTTTCTACTTTTGGCACAAGGCCAGCAATTACACAGTACATTACTGGTACTTTATTTTATCGACCCCATAAGGATGAAAGGTAAAGTTAACCTCAGCGGGATTTGAACTCAGATCATAAAGGGCTTTAACTATGCTGCAAAGCATGGCGTCCGACCCTCTACTGATACTGCCAATCCACCGCCATTAAATACAAATAATGGTAATTAAAAAAAATATATTCTTTAAACATACTGTGTCGGAAGAGGCCAGTGTTTGTCTTCTTGCATGAGAACCCCAATAGCATGAAGAATAGGAGTCTGTAGAGAGAAAATATATATTGAACAATCAGTTATACAAGTGTTAACACAAGAAAAACATTTTCAGTGTAAAACAATTGTGTTGAGAAGGTTTTAATAGTAAAAATGGATGTCAGTCATGATCCTATAGTAAGAGCTCTCCAGATGTCAGCCATTACCCAATAGTAAGAGCTCTCCAGATGTCAGCCATTACCCAATAGTAAGAGCTCTCCAGATGTCAGCCATGATCCTATAGTAAGAGCGCTCTAGATGTCAGCCATGATCCTATAGTAAGAGCTCTCTAGATGTCAGCCATTATCCTATAGTAAGAGCTCTCCAGATGTCAGCCATTAAACTATAAGAGCTCTCTAGATGTCAGCCATTATCCTATAGTACCAGCTCTCCAGAGATCAGCCATTATCCTATAGTTCCAGATGTCAGCCATTGTCCTATAGTAAGAGCACTCCAGATGTCAGCCATTACATCTTCTATTTAGATATATTGCCTCCAGAATAAAATTATCCAATGTGTTCTTCCTCTTAAGAGAATATGGCAATATTTGAGAAAGATTAGGTTGCTATTTCTAGTAAGTGACGTGACCACGAAGAAGTGTCATCGTTTCTTCTTTCTAGAGTGCTCAATACTAGAAACTTTGGTCGAATATTCGTATTGTCATTTATATAGATCTTACTGGACACTGTCTGTTATGACAATGAGTGTTCCATTTGATCCGATCAATGGAACAGCCTGCTCCTGAAATTAACGTGCTAGTGGCTGAGCATTCCACAGACACGCGTACCCTTAACCTTTTAGCATTTAAGCCGGCCATATTTGGCCAGAATTCTCACCTTTCTCTTCAAACTGATCGTAACTGGCTACTCATACTGATGTTAAGGTATTGTTCTTAAAATAAATAATATCAAAATCTCATAGATTTAAAAAAAAAAAATAAAAAAAAAAAACCTTCGCCCTCCAGGACGCATGGTAGATTTTTGAGACTTATTTCAGGAAAAAAGTAGCCTCTTCAACACTGGGAAATATGGTACACAAAATAATGAATAAACTATCATTTAGTTAGGAGAGAGGGCAGTGGCCTTAGCCCTTTTTAGGTCCTCCAAGATGAAGGAAATTATTCTTACATTTTTGGGAATTTTATGTCCTTCAATTTCCCCATCAAAACTCTGGGTGTAGGCAGACCATTGTATTAATACAGCACACCGATGAGTTTCATCCAACACTTGCTTCAGATATCTGAGTAAATGATAAAATATAATAAAATCAAGAATTTATTTAAATCTTTTGTGAACATACTTTTAACAAAATACTAGTTTTAATAATAATCATCATTTTACGTCCGCTTTTCCCTGCTTGTAAGGGTGGGACGGGTCCTATTTAGCACAGCATCTCTCCATTTGTCACGGTCCTTTGTCATCTCTGAGGTTCAGCGATCTGAGATCTGCTCTCACCACCTCCGCCCATGTTTTTCGTGGTCTTCCTCTACTGCATCTTCCTTCTACTGGGATTTCTTGGCACTTCTTTACCCAGCGGTCATCCTCCATGCGCATCACATGTCCATACCATCTCAGTCTTCTCTCCCACACACCACAACTTATCCCTCTTATACACAGTTTCTCCCTCAACTCATCTATGCTTTTTAATAATATAATAATAATAATGAAATTATTGTGTAGTGCTCAGGTGCACTACAACTCATCAAAGGTGCATGTATAGTACATAGATAATGTACAAACATCAGAAAAATTAACAATGAGTCATGATATACATGTGTGCGTGTGTATGAGGGGGGATATCAGGTGTAGTGTTGGCAAATTTCAGGAAGCATGGAGGTTTTAAAGGATGCATTGAAAATATTCAAAAATTGAGATGTTAAGTGATCTAACATTTTTTAAAAACTTATGGAAATCCAGTATATTCCATGTAATAAGATTTCAGTCCAAAATTTCCAGTTAAACCTATGAAACAGCTTTAAAAGCGTTAATAAGTTGGGTTGAATATGGAACCTGTGCCAATATATCTATACATAAATTTGAGCAACTTCCGTCTGTGTTTGTGCGTCTATAATTGTTTCTTCTTTTGCCACAAGACCAGCAATTATCCAGTGTATTACTGGTATTTTATTATATCGACCCTGTAAGCATGAAAGGCAAAGTTAACCTCCGCGGGATTTGAACTCAGACCGCAAAGGGCCGTAACTCTGTGCTGCAAGGCATGGCGTCTGACCCTCAACCGATACTGTCAATCCACCGCCTTGTGCGTATATAATATATGTGTTAGCGTGTTGAAAAAATTTATTCCAAATTTCGAGAAAATAATTGATAAATATTCCTTACTTCAATTTTTTAAGATGGGATGGAGTAATTTCTTCGTCTTTTAGACTCTGAACTTCTTTTGTAAGTCTAGTTTGTACATCACTATGGGTAGCAAGGAAGTACAATAACCAGGTTAACACTGAAATAAACGTTTCACAAGTATTAGAGCAAATTTGGGGGCACAAACAGAATACTTATTACTACACATTCATTTACACAGAATACTTGGTACTACACATTCATATACACAGAATACTTGGTACTACACATTCATTTACACAGAATGTCTGTTACTACACATCCATTTACACAGAATGTCTGCTACCACACATCCATTTACACAGAATGTCTGTTACTACACATTTATTTACACAGTATACCCGTTACTACACATTTATTTACACAGTATACCCGTTACTACACATCCATTTACACACAGTGCCAGGTACTACACATCCATTTACACAGAATGTCTATTACTACACATCCATTTACGCAGAATGTCTATTACTACACATTCATTTACACAATGTCTATTACTACAAACGTAAAGCCATGGCTATGCTAATACAGATATCTGCCAGCCCTTCTGAGACTAGACAAGAGATCCCCACCACCACCCAACCAGTACAATAGTGATGACAGACAGACAGGCACAAAATATTGAGACTAGAAATAAAATAATTGTTTCTACTTTTGGCACAAGGCCAGCAATTACCCCAATACATTACTGGTACTTTATTTTATCGACCCCATAAGGATGAAAGGCAAAATTAACCTCGGCGGGATTTGAACTCAGATCATAAAGGGCCGTAACTCTATGCTGCAAGGCATGGCATCCGACCCTCTACTGATAATGCCAATCAACCGCCTTTATAAAACATAAATAATGGTAAAAGACGAGAAATGTGACATTACAGCAGCCTAGAGTATGAAAACCAAACATCATTGTGGTGAAGAGATCAACAACTATTTCATTATCAGACGCATCAGACGACAGCAGGAAGTCAATTAACAAAGGATCCTTTTTCGCGTCAGGAGGTTGGCTACGGCGTTTTGTCACAGCATCTTGTAGATATTTCTTAAGAAAATCTTGGGCTGAAAAATAAATAAAAAGTAACTATAAATGTTTTGTTTGTAAGAACTTTTAACCCTTTAGCATTTAAACTGGCCAGAATTCTCTCACCTCTTTCTGTTCAAACTAGCCGTAACTGGTCACTCATACTGATGTTAAGGTATTGTTCTCAAAATAAATAACATTAAAATTTCATAGATTCGATAATATGTGAGATAAAGCCTTTACCACAAAAATACAATAGTATATATAAGTGTTAAACGGGAAAAAAAAAAAAAAAAAAAAAAAAAAAAAATCAACAAACAAAAACAGGACAGCTCATCTAGATTCACATTAGAAGAGGCTCTAATTTACTGGTTACTATAGTTACTAAAGTAAAAAGTGGAGGTAGAGTAGAAGCTACGACTTACTGGTTACTACAGTTTACTCAGCTGTAGAAATGACTTGTAATGTCACTGGTGCCAAGCTGTATCAGCCATTACCTTTCCCTTGGATATCATCAGTGCCATGGAGAGAGGAGGCTGGTATGCATGGGTGACTGCTGGTCTTCCACGGAGGCAAACTTTCTAGGTGCAAATCCCATGGTCATGCGTGACCAAAGGGAGTCTTTATTTTTACAATAAAAAGTGGAGAGAGGTAGGGCAGAAGCTACAACTTACTGTTTACTACAGTAAAAAGTCCCACATTAAAATATCAAGTTATCTAACCTCAACTTGAACCATCTTCTCTAATTATTGAGATGCTCAAAAGACAGAGCACAATTCTTGCAACTTAGTCTACTTCCCAGTTTCACACAAACACCACTTAACACTAAAGCATTCAATGGTGGTGTTAAACAGGGCAACATATTAAGTCCTCCACTAAAGAATTGATGTAGTACATCAAATGGGTTGCTACATACCCAGTTTCTGTCTTAATCTCCCTAATTTCAGTCACGACTAAGGTCAACATATAAGCACATGATTGCAAGTTAACCTTTTTAACCCTTTAGCATTTGAACTGGCCAGAATTCTCTCACCTCTTTCTGTTCAAACCGGCTGTAACCAGCCAGAATTCTCTCACCTCTTTCTCTTCAAACCGGCCGTATCTGGCCAGAATTGTCTCACCACTTTCTCTTCAAACTGGCTGTAACCGGCCGCTCTTACTAATCTTAAGGTATTGTTCTCAAAATAAATAATATCAAAATCTCAGATTTGATATTATGTGAGGTAAAGCCTTTACTGTGAAAATACAATAGTAAATATATAGTAATGTAAATGTTATGAGAGATAATTATGTGAAATAAAGCCTTTACCATGAAAATACAATAGTAAATATAGAGGGTAAATGATAAAGGGCTAACTGATCAGTTATGCCTACAAACAAATACAAAAATTAAATATGGAAAACATTGTACCCTCTTTAAAAGCGTGTATTCTGTGAGCTTCTGGTTCAGCAAGATCTTGTAAACATCTCTGTAATTCATACCAACACTGTAGAAATGGAAACATATATAAAACATCTACAACAAAAGAACCACTCTGTACATATTAACATATTTCACAGTTGAATAACTAATGACCACTACATTAACATATTTCATGGCTAAATAACTGTAGTGACCACTACATTAACATATTTCATGGCTAAATAACTGTAGTGATCACCACATTAACATATTTCATGGCTAAATAACTGTAGTGACCACTACATTAACATATTTCATGGCTAAATAACTGTAGTGACCACTACATTAACCGTTTTGTTTTATGATCACTTACTGTATCAAAATTCCTCCGCAGTGTAAAAATCTCCATGTTGTCTTTGAAGGTATCTCCAATTGTGCTAAGGACTTGATATTTCAAAGCTAAAGCCATCATGTGTTCTTCTGTTGGAATATGTTGATCATTCATTGTCGACCATTTCATCAGTAATTCATTAGTTATCTATAAAAAAAAAAAAAGTCTTGATTGGTTTATTCAACATTTTCTTTTCTTTCACCAAGAAGTTAAAAGAGAGAGAGAGAGAAGAGGGAGAGAAGAGGGAGAGAAGAGAGAGAGAAGAGAGAGAGAAGAGAGAGAGAAGAGAGAGAGAAGAGAAGAGAGAGAGTAGAGAGAGAGTAGAGAGAGAGTAGAGAGAGAGTAGAGAGAGAGTAGAGAGAGAGTAGAGAGAGAGAAGAGAGAGAGAAGAGAGAGAGAAGAGAGAGAGAAGAGAGAGAGAAGAGAGAGAGAAGAGAGACAGTAGAGAGACAGTAGAGAGACAGTAGAGAGACAGTAGAGAGACAGTAGAGAGACAGTAGAGAGACTTGGGTCATGAAACTCATTAAGTAGGAGGGAGTACCTTTCCTATAATTCTAGAATGGATTTTGATGGAATCTTCATCCAAGGACTTCGCAAAGCTGATTCTACGTTGCTTTCCTGAGTCAGTGTTCTCAAAGAGACCTTCTGATGTCAAAAGTGGTTTAAACAGCAGGTAAACCTCACCTGAAATATTAAAAACATCACAATAAAAACTGATGTCTTCATTAAGAGAAAGACAAAATTGTAAACAGAAATATTTTAAAATTAAAAAGAAATATAGAGAGAGCATTGAAAATATTGTTTTAAAAGATATATATCGGTTGACAAGACCCCAGACCTCACTCACTTAACAAGTGGGGTGGAGCTTGTCAAATCAGACCAAGGAAACAATGTTTCCGTTGGTCTTTTCAATTGTTAGTACTATCTACAGGTTGCAAATCCAGGCAGAAGGAGCAACATGAAATAAAGAGTCTTGCTGAAAGACATAACACATCACCCCATCTGGGAATCGAACTCACAACCTCACTATTGCAAATCTAATTATCTAACCACTCAGCAAAATCTGTAATCCTTGTTTAACCCTTTAGCATTTAAGCTGGCTGTATCTGGCCAGAATTCCCTCACCTCTTTCTGTTCAAACCAGCTGTAACTGGCCACTTAAACTGATGTTATGGTATTGTTCTCAAAATAAATAATACCAAAATCTCGGATTCGATATCATGTGAGATAAAGCCTTTACCATGAAAATACAATAGTTATATATATATATATAGAGTATTGTGAATGCTAAAGGGTTAAAGCTAAACTTAATTTAAAAACAAATAAATTTATTCAGTAGAGATCTAAGTCCAATTGAAACTAAAACCATGAACTATCACAGTATAATTTTTGAAAGACTTTGGCTAGGGTGACAACCACCTCTCAGTCTCCAACACTAGTATCACTAATAGTATTTTGGAGGGTTAAAAGATATGTAGATCATCTTTGAGGACCAATTGACACTTTAGTCCTTATGTACATGTGCATATACACACAAGATACTTTGTTTTACAGGTTGACCATTTGAAAGAAGAACAGTCTCCCAACAGGGAAAATGCCCTGAAGGAGTTACACAGAAACAGAGACCAAACAATAACATGAATTTATCACAAATCTAAGAAGAAAATGTGGAATTTTTAAAGAAAACTTCGGAAATTCTTACTTGATCGATCAACTATTTTCTTTTGATTCTTGAAAATTTCCGGAGATGACAGACTAATAACTTGGTAATTTGATATCCAAAATGAAGTGATGGAACCATATTGTTTATGTATATTGATTAAGAATTCATGAAGACTTCCAGAACGAATAATATCGGCCAAATTTCCATCTCTGAAAAATAAGACATGGATATTGAATATTAAAAACATTACAATTGATATGTAATCTTTCAATTATTGATTTGAAATTGGAAAAGAGAAACTTAAAACATGACATACATGCTAAGAAATAAAAAGAACTCATATGTTTAACCATTTAGCATTTAAACTGGCCATATCAGGCCAGAATTCTCCCACCTCTTCCTGTTCAAACTAGCTGTAACTGGTCACTCATACTGTCAAAATAAATAATATCAAAATCTCATAGATTAGATATTATGTGAGATAAAGCCTTTACCTTGAAAATATAATAGTAGAGTAATGTAAACGTTAAAGGGTTAAGGTAGTAAATTGGTAGAGTGATGAGAGCAGTGGCTTTGTTCTGGCTCACTGAGCCTTGGATTAAATGTCTCTTCTGGCTCATTGAACAGTGGATCAAATGTCTCTTCTGGTTCACTGAGTATTGGATTAGTAATCAAGCCAATAAAGAAACTTCTACAGAGGCTAAATGGAATATTTTCCCCGACATCAGGTCTTAACAGAGGTTGTAGGCTTTACAGATGTCATTTTAGGCTTAAGGTTTAAATAAATTACTTTCTAAATACAAATTATCACATAACACAATCATCTTTCTTTCAGACATGAGTTTTCTAGAATATTTTAATAAAACAAAAACAAACATACTGTTTAGAAGATGGTTCAAGTCCCAGGATTGTAGTTGGTCGTTTTGAGCCCTGAAAAGAGAATTAAAAAAAATATAAATATACTCATGACAGTGTGGAAAATTGGACGTTAAACAGTGATGATGATGATGATGGTAGTCCAACCCTTGCTAGCAGAGAAAACAGACTGTTCTGCTAGCAAAGGTTTGAAGGATTTTTACAGACCAAGTGAGTACTCAAGTAAAACTACAAACCTCTCAGATAAGCTGGGAGTGAAAAATACCAGCTCATCAATAAAAAAATGTTTGAATTGTTTTTTTAATAGATACATGAAACAAACTACCTGCATCAGTTATTAGCTGTCAGAACACTGCATCCTTCAAAACTTCCATGCTTCCTGAAATTCGCCAACACTACACCTGATATTCCCTCCCCACACATACACATGCATGAATGTGTGTGCGTATACAAATATATATATTGTGTGTGTATATATATATTGTGTGTGTGTGTATATATATATATATATATTGTGTGCGTGTGTGTGTGTATATATATATGTATGTATCCCACCCGACCAACCTTGCCTCAAGTGGGAAAACTCCCGTCTAACCCATGCTAGCGTGGAAGATAGACAGTAAACAATGATGATATATATATATATATATATATATATATATATACCTGATATCCCCTCTCCATACACAAGCATATATCTGTGTGTATATCATGACTCAGACTTCACTTTTCTGATATTTGTACATTATTCTACGTACTATAAATGCACATTTGATGCCTCTCCTTTGTTCTGTCCTACGCCCAAAACAAGATGGCGTAGGACAGAACAAAGGAGAGGCACAAAAAACAAAGAAAAGAATCCCCAGTCACTGAAGAGGTCACAGAATGTGTGACGAAAGAACTTTGACAATATATAAACAACCATTTGGTTGTGGAACCAACCAACCAACCGGAAATTTATAAATTCCTAAATTTATAAATTTATTATAATAAATTGAAGTGAAAGCAAATGGTGCGTGTGTTTCTTATTGGCAACATGACCTTCCCAAAGTATAACAATATATATATATATATAGAGAGAGAAATGGCTTCTACAGGACTAGAACTGTTTCATTCGGAAGAAATCATCAGGAACCCTGATGATTTCTCCTGAATGAAACAATTCTAGTCCTGTAGAAGCCATTTCTATATTAAATACTTACACTCTGCTATATATTGAGTACCTTACTTACTATAGTTACCCCCGATTGAACCCGGGATAAACATATATATATATATACATAACGGAGGAGGTGTGGTAAGGAAACAGATGGACCATAACGCACCAAAGTATTCAATACTTAGGGTAGTAGAGTGGGTAATAGGAGAAAGTATGACCCCGACGGCAGAGCTCAAGCCATTTCGACGGCTATTTCTGGAGTCCAGAAATAGCCGTCGAAACGGCTTGAGCTCTGCCGTCAGGGTCATACTTTCTCCTATCATATATATATATATATTTACCGATTAATCTACACGTATAATAGAATTGATGTAGTTTTTAGAAACTAATTAACGTACAGTAGTTCTTTTTAAATCTTATCTTAGACTCGTGTTGAAACTATGACACTTTTCAATTTGACAAATCATTTAACAAGAAAGAGAGATAAATAAACGAATAATTCAGACTTTGGTTGAAATAAAATGACAAAGAGTTGTTGTGGAGACGAACAAGTTAGATTAATAAGATATGAAACATATTTAAATGGTGGTCTAACACAGAATATATATTAATCATTAATTGGAAAACATCGACCGACTAAAACAATTACCAACAATTAAACAATTAAAAAATGACGAAGTTGGCGAAAAGTATATATATAGTAAATTGCGTGGGGGTTGTTTTAGTTATATCAAATATTTTCTCACTTAGTCAACAAAAACAAACCACCACACATAAAATAATACAGCTTACAGAATTATAATTCTTATGGTAATTAATTTACAAGAAGGATATATATATATATATCTGGAGAGCAGGAAATTATATATAATACTTACGGGATAAAGGTAGATTATTGAAACTATTAAGGTAACAACGAAAAAAACGGCGAATATTACGAAGTCGAGCATGGTTACGGGAAGTCTTCTAGGGTTGCATTCATAAATGTCAATAACAGAAAGAGTTTGAAATATGAAAAACTATCAATATATTTATGGTTAATATAAGGAGGAATTTTTTGCTTCCTTGCAGCTCTTGTATTAACTTGGTTACTGCTATCAAGTCTTCCCACGGAATTCTGCAACGTATCAATGGGATGCAGCCAATGCTGCGTGGACAATATAATATACAGCTACCGGTGTAAACCAAACAAACTCCCTCATATGAAATAATTGTTTCTACTTTAGACACAAGGCCAACAATTTTGATGGAATGGGAAAGTCGATTAAATCGACTCAGTTCATTACTGTTACTTTATTTTATCGACCCCGTAAGGATGATAGACAAAGCTAACCTTGGTGGGATTTGAAAGCGTCAAAACTATCTATATTCGAAGAATCGTTGTGAATTCCTGCCCTTAAAATGTATTCTTACAAAACTATTTGCTTTAATTTCTATTTTTTATAACAAACATGTATGATTTTTAATTTTATTACCTTTCTATAAATATAACAAGGTGGTGTAGGACTGAACAAAGGAGAGACACAAAATAACAACAAAAGTAATCACGGAGGAGTTCACAGAATGTGTGACGAACAGTGACGGATTTAGGACAAATGAGGCCCTGTGCTAGTTACCGTATTTCCCGGCGTCGAAGACACTACTTTTTCTCTAAAATAAGTCTCAAAAATCTACAATGCGTCCTGGAGGCCCAAGGTTGTTTACTATTTTTTTCCAAATTTTTGGTTGTCAAAATTAGGGTGCGTCCTCGAGGACGAAGAGACTTCGGCGCCGGGAAACACGATAAGTTATGAAGCTTAAATTCATCGTTAGATGGTAGGATGGTGCGACCCCCCCTCCCCATTGGCCAACGGGGCCCTGTGCTTAAGCATACCTAAGCACAATGGTAAATCCGGCACTGGTGGCAAAAGAGCTTTGTAAACAACCATCTGGTTATTCAACTAACCAACTAGGAAATAATTGTTTCTATTTTTGGCACAAGGCCAGCAATTACCTCAGTGCATTATTTATTTTATCGACCCCGTAAGGATGAATGGCAAAGCTACCCTTGGCAGGATTTGAACTCAGAACATAAAGAGCCATCATTCTATGCTGCAAAGCATGGTGTCTGACGCTCTACCGATTCTGCCAAACAAACTAGGAAATAATAATAATAAATGTGCACTCGCTGCCATTAACTGGGTACCTTGCTGCCTATTTAAGATGTGTAAATATGAAAATACACTCTTGACAGGTGCAATGTGTCCCAATACGGAAGAGCACCCCCCACCCGTCATTGCATCTCCTCTCTCGCCCTCCCATCTCTCTGTATAGTGAGCAGACGGGGTTTCATGTGCTGGCCGCCTCACAACCCCGGCGAACAGAATGGAGAAGGCGTTTTGCCGGAGGATGGTGAGGGAGATGCGCTGGAAGAACCATTCCATCTCGCGATTCTCTCACACCTACGGCTGGGCAGCTCAGCACCAATGGTGGTGAGTAGGGAGGTAGCCCTAGGGTCAAGGACACCAGAAGTTTCCACTGCCAAGGGCACGACCGCACTGGAAACCAACAGGTGCGCGTGCCAATAATAACACACGAACCTGTTGGTTTTCACTCATTTTCACTTTATTACAAATTTCCGGTTGGCTGGTTCAATAACCGGATGGTTGTTTATTTATTGTCAGAGCTCTTTCATCACACATTCTGTGACCTCCTCAGTGAATGATTTGAACTCAGAGTGCACAGAGCCGGAACGAATACTGAAAAGTCTAATGACTGCCAATCCCCCCCCCCCACGCTCTCTCTCTTTCTCTCTCTCTCTCTCTCTCTCTCTCTCTCTCTATATATATATATATATATATATATATATATATATTACTTAATAGAGTGCGTAGCTCAGAGATCAGAAAGTCACTCCAGGTAGAGCTGCTTCTTTTTTTTTCCGAATTGAGCGATCACAGCTCTGGTACTACAGACATGTGGTTAGAATATTTCAGAAAAGAATCGCTGGACAGATTTTATGGACAAAACCAACCGGCAAGAGAGTCAGGGGGTAGACCACGAGCAAGATGGTTGGATAACATCCATGAGTTGGAGACAGGTGCTTCTGATAGACCCCTCTGGAAGGAGTGTTTGAGGACTCTTCCCCCATGACGCTCTCTTGAATATGTGAAGTTAATTCCTTAACCACACAGTTACAAGAGTGTTTGAGGACTCTGCCCTCACGGCCCTCTCAGGAATAAGTGGACGAAAAAAAAGACGACGACAAAGAAGAAGGTTTATCATTTATTAAATTTCATTCAAGAGGTATCTCAAAAGAAATAAAGAAGAGATATTACTACTACCGCATATTGGAATTGAACTTAAAACACTATGGATGATAACTTAGTTGTTTAACCACACAGCTACACTAGAAAATACTCTAGCGTCATTGGTGAAACGCTCTGATCATTGGTATGTTTGACCATCGGAGACCCAGGGCTAAACAACATAATTTTAAAAAAAGCAAAAAAATAACAAAAAAAAAAACACATCCACCCTAATTTTTCGATGCTCATCCATTGTTTTCTTTTTATTCACTGTAGAAAAATCAATTTAAAAAAAATCAATATATATATATATATAGAAAAACTCATCGATGAAAGATTATAAATATATAAATGTTTCTCAGACCAGGAAAAAAATTATTAACGCTAACTTAATTATAAATAACTTAACCGGCGTTAAATATTTCAATAAGGAAATAAAATATAATTGCCTTACATAATTTGAAGGATATAAAAAAATAATATCTTTATTTATTCCATGTAAAAAAAAAATATTATAAATAAGTAATTCTAGAAGTTTCTATAAAATGTGACTTCTCTCTTTCCAGAATATTCTATTTTATCAATGATCGCGCGGCATTAATATTCACTGCTGAACTGTTGTAGTTAATATTATCCACTAAAATACCTCCTTATTTTATATCTCTCATTAAACTTATTATAACATATATATTATATATAAAATATATATATTTGACATTATACTAATTATTATATATTTTTTATTGGATATTTTAACTTGTAATATTTAACAAAAATTCAGTGCTGAACAGTTCTAGTTAACAATATCACTATCAAACATATATATTTCTTTCATTAGACATTTTTCACTTGTAACATTAAATAATTTATATCTGCCTTAGTTCCACACCCATCTATATTATTGTATATATTTAGTAACTAACTGAACTACATTATATTATATCTGAGTGAGGAAAAAGGTGAAGACATTGTCAATAGATCGGTTTAAAGGAAGGAAGGAAAAATGAGTATAAACTATAGCAAATGGGATCATATCGAGGTGAGTAAATAATATTTTATGTCACTTTTAGGATCACACACTAAAATATGTCCCCAATACTTTACAACCAATAAAATATATGTTGTATCGATTACACCTTTATTTGTCTATTGTCTACTTCCAAACGCGTGTATACACATTACATACATAAATACATATACATACATTACATATATACATACATATATATATATATATATACATACATTCACACACTTAAATACATATACATACATACACATATTTCATACATATATACATACACACACATCTCTCTCTCTCTCTCTAGGGTGTCCACCAAAAATGTATATATACTTCAACATCATTCTTATAAATATTGTCACTACAGGTAATCAAAGTGTATATACATTTTTAGGGGACACCCTGTGTATATATATAATAAACATCTAATCACAGTCACCCTGTTGTGTGTAGAAAAAATAAGCTATGGGCCGGTGCCTGTCTTTTTAAGATTATTTTTTTTTACTGATCAGGAGTTGCTCAGTGTGCTAGAAATAACAGCCAAATTCCAGTGCGAGTCACACCCTTTAATATGTAAGGGAAAAATAAAAAAAAAAGTAATCTGGTTTTATGATCACATTCTATGATAGTTTATTAAGGAATATTAATTGTCTAGTATTTTATTTTATCGATCCCAGCTATCCTAGATAGTCTGTAACCCACTTGATGGTCACAGTTGGAACGCCTTTGACAGTTCTATTGGATTTAGGTTGAGCTGACAGTAAAAATATAAAACTCTGGCCGACAAACAAAGCAAATCCATTCAGTATTACGCATTGGAATTTCCACAATATATTTATAAACCATGGATTATATTAGTTTCTAATATTGGTCTGTAATATTTAAGGGAAGGGCAAGTCGATTAAATCTGCACCAGGGCATTACTGGTACTTTATTTTATCGACCTCCGTAAGGATGAAAAGGTGAAGCTAACCTTATTAATATTGATTTCTGATTTAGGCACGAGGCCTGTAATATATAGGGGAAGGTAAGGAGAATTCGATTAAATCGACTTCAGTGCATTACTGGTACTTTATTTTGTCGATCCCGTAAGGATGAAAGGTGAAGCTAACCTCATAAATTATATTGGTTTCTGATTAAGACAAGGCCAACCATTTTGAAGGAAGGGAGGGTAGGGGAAAGACCATTAAATGGATCCAGTGTATAACTGGTACTTTATTTTGTCGACTCCGTAAGGATGATTGGTGAATGACAGTTAATATATTGGAAAGTAAAGTCTGTTTTATTTTTAGTTGATTTAAAAACAACCTTTAAATATCCTCTTCCTCTTTCCCACGAGGTTTTTAGATAACCGCTTTAAGTTTTACATTTTCACTGTCATTTGATAAATAGATAAGGCTTTTACAATTTTTCTCCCCAAATCTGTTTATATATATATGTATATATATATATATATATATATATAATTGTTTCTACTTTAGGCACAAGGCCAGCAAAATAACCAGTGCATTACTGGTACTTTATTTTATCGACCCCGTAAGGATGAAAGGCAAAGTGAATTAAAGATTCGGGACCCCGACGGCTCAGTGGTCACCAACCTTTCCGACCTAACCCTAACCCATTAGCATTTAAATCGGCAATATCCGACCACAATTCTCTCACCATTTTCTGTTCATACCAGCCATAACCGGCCACTCATACCGACGTTAAGGTACTGTTCTCAAAGTAAATAATATCAAAATGTCATAGATTCGATATTATATGAGATAATTATGTGAGGTAAAGCCTTTACCATGAAAATACAATAGTATATATAGAATAATGTAAATGTTAATGGGTTAAAGATGGCAGGGTGTGATTTGAGGGAACACAGAATACTATGTGTGACCTTTTTAAAGATGGCTGGAGTGATTTGAGAGACGTCCTCGTTGAGGCTCCATCGTTGTGTTGATAGCTCTGATTATATATACATCTATAACAGTTCAGATATACCTTGCTCTCCATATATCTATCTCTGTGGCCTCCAACCTTTCTTTATACCTCGGACCGGCCTTAATGTCGGACAATCTTTCCGTGGACCGGTAGTTGCATATATGTGTTATTTAAGTACATTTCGATAAAAAGAGGAATTTGTTAAAAGGAAGAAAGTGTATTGAGTACATGGATATTGAATATTTAAACAAATCTTTTTAAATTAAAGTCCAATATTCAATTTATTTATTATATAATTTTAAACAAGTTAATTATTTCTTTGCGGTCCGGTAGCAAATGATCCACGGACCGATACCGGTAGTTGGTGATCTCTGAACCATCAGACATACTGTGGGTCACTCGTGGTGTTTATGGTGTAGTCAGGTCATGTATTCTACTCCACTGTCCACTACATTTCTAGTATTTCTAGACGGCTAATGTCGCTCTCCCAGGTCAGTCTGTATTCAACAGATATATGGTTAATGGCGTTTCTCATTCGGAATCGTGGCGTTGTTGGTTGTTTTACTTCTACTTCTTCTTAAGTTGTGATATGAGGGAGATTGGGCTGCTATTTCTAGCAGGTCTAGCAACCAGACAGATATAGTCCGAGCTGGATTCGAGCACAGGTTCTAGTCTTGTGTTCTTTACATTAAACCTGTGCACCAGAGGGTCTGAAACCTTTGTCCCTCCCCCTATTACCAGCGAGATCTGTCTACATACAAATTGTAAACAATATATAATAAATAAAATCGTTAATTTATATATAATAAATTATATACTATGTACACACACACGTATATATATATATACACACACACGCATGAAGAATGTGTGTGTGTGATATGTATGTATATATTTCTTCATGCGTGTGTGTGTTTTATATATATATATATATATGTATGCATGTATGTATGTGTATATGTGTATGCATGATATATACTATGTATAAATAAATATTTTTTATTTTGCTATATTTACTTATAATATATATCATTTGATATTTATTTAATATACTATTATATCATCTATACCCCCCCCCCCCACCTATTAGCCCGCCCCCTCAGGGGTGAGGCAGTAGCACCCAATTTGAGAACCTCTAGTTTACACCCTGGTATCAGTACTGCAGCTATTTTTGTGTATAGGTGTTCTTATGGCCCTCTCATCTGAATGAAAGATGTTTTATTAAGGATGGTGTTGTTCCACGCTAGCATGGGTTAGACGAGTTGACCTGTTGTGGGCAATGCTTTCCCTTTTTTAAGATGGTAATCTATGGTTTAAGGGAGTTTAAGCTGCTTATTCTAGTAGGTTAAATAACTACACGGACTCCTTTGTCAGCTCCTGCAGGTTTTATACTCATCATCATCATTATTTAACGTCCATCTTCACACTAGCATGGGTTATTCTATGATGAACATTCACTAACCATAACAAATCCTAGCTCTTCTCAAGCATTGCACATGTAGGAATAAATTACTCACTCTCTCTCTCGCTTTCTTTTCGGGATGTGTATCTTGTATTTTGTGTTTCTGTCTTCCTTATGAGGGTTTTGATAATGAAGCATCCAGCCCACTCTGTAAATAGGATGTGTAAAAGACACAGCAAAAAGCACCCAGCTCACACTGTCAATGTGGTTGGCATTAGGAAGGGCATCCAACCATAGAAAACCAGCCTAAAACACTCCTATATGAATGAGACACGGTCACCCAACCCAACTTACCACTAAATGGTACAAACCTGTCTAACCCATGCTAGCATGGAAGATAGATGTTAATCGATGATGATGATGATGATGAAGGGAGATTTAGCTGCTATTTCTAGCAGATTGAGCTCCTTTATTAACTTGTGCAGTGTTTGACTGTGGTACTTTGTGGAAGTAGTGTTTGTTTTTCTGCTTGTGAAAATATATTTGTCCATTGATATGTAAGTCTAGTGTTCACCAGAGGATAACTGTTAAGAGTGTGTTCCATCTGGTTGTGATAAGTGTGGAGTAGAAAGTAATGCCTGGAAACTGACTTGTGGATAGTCTAGTGAGAGATAAGTGGGTGGCTTGTTTTAGGATATAAATAGTTCAGTTGTGATGCTGTTGTGAGTGTCCCCCCTCTCTTGTATCATTGCTATTGTTTTTGTAGCAGGATGTGTTATGGTCATGGGGATTTTTACATAGCCTAGTGGGACTGTTGGTGAGGTTGTGGCAGGTATTATAGTGTTTCTGATATATATATATATATAATATATATATAATATATACACACATATACATAGAGATATAGATATTATTTTCTTTTTTTTTTTTACTTGGACTACCTTTTATTTTCTGTGCCTATCCTTTGTGATCCTGTCTTTATTTTTGTACTCTTAACCCTTTAGCATTTACATTACTCTATATTTACTATTGTATTTTCATGGTAAAGGCTTTATTTCACATACTTATCTCACATTATATCAGATCTACATGGTGGTGGATTGGCAGTATTGGTAAAAGGTCGGATGTCATATTTTTCAGTGTAGTTACGTCCCTTTAGTCCGAGTTCAAATCGTGCCGAGGTTAACTTTGCCTTTCATCCTTACGGGGTTGATAAAATACAGTACCAGTAATGTACTGGGTAATTGCTGGCCTTGTGCCAAAAGTAGAATCAATTATATCAGATCTACAAGATTTTGATATTATTTATTTTGAGAACAACACCTTAACATAAGTATGAGCAGCCAGTTACAGCTGGTTTGGAGAGAAAGAGGTGAATGAATTCTGACCATTTTTCTGTGACCCCAGAATCTTTGCACTTCCCTTTATCTTTCATTTTTAGATATCTGTAGTGTTGCTGTTATTTGAAATAGATTTGTTTTTCATTTTATAAAGTCAGAGGAATAAATTAAAACAGTTTGAACTTTTTACAGGACCTCTGAGACTGGTGAGGGTGGGAGGCTATGGCTGGTGGAGGGTGGAGGGTGGGAAGTGAGGCTGAGGCTGGTGGAGGGTGGGAAGTGAGGCTGGTGGAGGGTGGGAAGCTGAGATTGGTATGTGGGAGAAAGGGAGGGAGAAAGATAACTGCAGTGCAGAGACTTGTCTGGAATGTTTACAACAGAGTGGGCTCTATTTTTTGTAGGAAAAGGGTTTATATTATTATTGGAACTTATTTTATCCCATTTCCTTCAGCGGTGGATTGGCAGTATAGAGTTACGGCCCTTTATGGTCAGTTCAAATCCCGCCAAAGTTAAATTTGCCTTTCATCCTTACGGGGTCGATAAAATAAAGTACCAGTGATGCACTGGGGTAATTGCTGGCCTTGTACCAAAAGTAGAAACAGTTATTCTTGTATATTTATTTAGTGATTTTTCCATCTCTATTTTGACAATTGCTGAGAAGTCTGTTATAATCAGACATATTTTAAGTTGTCTTCTACTTAATCTTGGGAGGGTTGTTGGGGGCAGAGCCCACAAACACTTCTTCCAGCATGTCTTGTCAGAAGCAACCACCTGCAACTGATCTGGCTGGATCTGCAAGCAAGACCAGCCGAGCTCATGGTTGTCTTCTGCTATAATTAAACAATAGCAGTCTTCCATTACTGCACAATTATTTGTAGTTAACATTTTAATACTCCTTGTATTCTAAATGAACTGTTGACAAAATAACAGATTGATAGTTTTGTCATTGACTGCTAAGTTAATGGTTATTTTAGTTATTTACCTACTGACTTGGGTTGTTACAGTGTTTGATACCCAGCATTCTGACCACTTTGACCCAGGTCTTCCTTCGTCTACCTCTAGCTTCCTTGCACAAGAATTTCCTGGCACTTCTTCACCCAGTTGATCATCATCCATGTGCATCACATGTCTGTATTCATGCAGCCACCTCTCTTGCATGCCACTTCAGGTTTCTCTTAAACTCAGTTTCTTCCTCAGTTCATCCAAGCTCTGTCTTTCTCTCACATTTACATTACACGTCGTCCAACGAAGTATAGCTACTAACATCTAAATACTATTTAAGTATTAACATTTTTTTTCATATTGACTGAAAAATTTAATTTTCTTATAGAATCATATTGTAACTTGAATTATTTTTTTTAATGTTTTTAAATTCTTTAAATTCAGATATCTGACGATGAAGATGACACCCATCCTAATATCGACACAGCGAGTCTTTTCCGCTGGCGTCACCAAGCCCGTATTGACAAGATGGAACAGGCAAAGATGGAAAGAGAAACATTTGAAGAAAATGTCAAGTCGTATGTACACTGTTGTTCTTAATCCCTTTAGTATTTACATTACTCTATATATACTATTGTATTTTCATGGTAGAGGCTTTACCTCACATAGTATTTACATTACTCTATATATACTATTGTATTTTCATGGTAGAGGCTTTACCTCACATAATACCTCACATAGCATTTACATTACTCTATATATACTATTGTATTTTCATGGTAGAGGCTTTACCTCACATAATACCTCACATAGCATTTACATTACTCTATATATACTATTGTATTTTCATGGTAGAGGCTTTACCTCACATAATACCTCACATAGCATTTACATTACTCTATATATACTATTGTATTTTCATGGTAGAGGCTTTACCTCACATAATACCTCACATAGCATTTACATTACTCTATATATACTATTGTATTTTCATGGTAGAGGCTTTACCTCACATAATACCTCACATAGCATTTACATTACTCTATATATACTATTGTATTTTCATGGTAGAGGCTTTACCTCACATAATACCTCACATAGCATTTACATTACTCTATATATACTATTGTATTTTCACAGTAAAGGCTTTATTTCACATAATTATCTCACATATTACATTACTTTATATATACTATTGTATTTTCATGGTAAACACTTTATTTCACATAATTATCTCACCTAATATTGAATCTATAAGATTTTAAGATTAATACCTTAACATTAGTATGAGCGGCTGGCTACAGCCAGTTTGAACCAAAACACAGGTGAGAGAATTCTGGCTGGATACGGCCGGTTTAAATGCTAAAGGTTTATACATGTTTAGTTCCAGATTGAGGAGCTTGTGGTCAGTTATTCCATCTTTATATTTCAATTATTTCATATCATCTGAATTAATGGAGGGATACGTTAGATAATTTAGTCTTGTAAACCCTTAAAAAAGGTTAGATGGTTATGGTGAGAATGTCTTTGATCGTGGGTTTATTCGAACCTCACCTCACATTCATTGTGTCATGTTAGCTGAGTCTCTCTATAGAATTTGTTGCAAATTAGTAGCAATGTCAAAGTACATATACTTGGTTTGTTGTCTATGTTTCATATCACAGTCTTTGTTTTATTCATTAAGACAGACTTCACTTTGTCAACTTCTGTTGTGACTACCACCATAGTCTGCAGTTGTACAGAAATAAAACTGGACAGTAGAGAGAATACATGTCCTGTTAGCAACACAACGTGCAATACTACTCACCACTACATGTCTTTATCTAGACAGATATATGAGACAGTGCATCTATAATAACCTATCTGTTGACTTTACTTTGTCATTTGGTCATTTACCTGCCTGCTATAGGTAATCTCAATTGGATCTCACCTGTATATATACAACAGCTAATAAATGGAAAATGAAGTTAGTTACTAAATCCTTTCAAATCTTTGGGTATTTTCAAAATATATTGAAACTTCTGTGGTGTATTTTTTGTTAGAAATCTGACAAGAGAGTTAGGTCAAGTTTTAGATGAATTGTGTAATTCATTTCCTTTTGTTATGTTTCAGAAATAAGAAAAAAATAGAAGAAATAAAACAAAAAATCAATGAATCTGATAAGGTAAGTTAATTGTAAAGATTTCACCTTTAATTTGATAGTTTAAGTAGCAAAATAAATCTTAGTTTTGTTTATATTTTAGACAGATTCTTTTGATCCTCTTGCCTTTTGTTTTTCAGATTTTTACCTGTCATAATATTTACTTTCAGTTGAAATTTTACTTTGTGATAATAAACTTATATTTATTATAGTAATAATAATTTTATATGGTAAAGATATAAAAACTCTTTCACTGGATTCAGCCATTTAAATGTAGCCATGTTGAATCACTACCTTCTCATGTATAAATCATTTACATTAAACTCTAAAATATAAATAACTTGGAGAGATTTAATAAAGACAGGGGTTCAGATTAATAACTTCAGTATTTGTGTGTCTGTGAAATATATACATATGCACCAGGTCCGAACACAAAGGAACCACACTGTTACTGCCTCCAACTCTCCTGCTCTCCCCATCTCTTGTTGTTATGAGCAAATGGGGACCCATGTGCTGGCTGCCCCGGCAGACAGAATAATTACACAACCTCTATTTGACAATGTTATACTGCACAAACTTGGCTGGTCATGTTAAAAAAAGAACCCCCAAAACTATTTAAAATGATGGTATTTTGTTTTGTACAAAATCTCACCAATGCTTTGAATGTATTTTTCATTCATTCATGGACGCACATGGCTTAGTGGTTAGAGCATTGGCCTTGCAATCGAAAGGTTGTGAGTTCAATTCTCAGACCGGGTGATGTGTTGTTTCCTTGAGCAAGACACTTTATTTCACATTGCTCCTTCTGTCTGCCAGGAGTTGCAACCGGAAGATAGTATCTGCGATGGAAAGACCAATGGAAACATTGTTTCCTTGGTCTGATTTGATGAGTTCCATCCCACTTGACAAGTGAATGAGGTCCTAGATCTTGTCAATCGACCAGAGTGAGATGATCAATGGAATTCCACTCGTGACTATCTCGTCTTTCTGTATTCTGTACTCATAAAACAAGTCTCTGCAAGTTGTGATTGGTTTAAATAGCTGTTTAAGTGTTTTTTTTACCTTGAGGGACCTTGGCTGATATTTCTAGTAGACCATATAGAGGTTTCTTCATGGAATTATTGTTTTTCACTATTAGTCTACAATTGTTCATTCCATTTCTTAATAGACTTGTCAAGGATGTTCCTCCGTTCTCATGAAAAAATGTTTGTTTAACCAATAAAACTCTTGTGTTCTCATGAAACAAGTCTATGCAAGTTGTGAGAGTTTAAATGGAAGTCTGTTAAACTTTTTATTGTTCCTTGTCTTGTTTGTAAAATAATAGTAATAAAAATTGTGTACACTGCTCAGGTGCACTCATCAAATGTGCATGTATAGTGCATAGAATAATGTACAAATGTCAGGAAAGTGTATGTCATGATATACACACAGACACATGTGTGCATGGCAAATATCAGGTTGTAGCTGATGAATTCTGTTATTTTTTTTAAAAGATAATTTATGACAAGAATAAGGACAAAGAATAATCAGCAAATGCAGGAAGCTTCTGGTTGTGTATGTGTAATGGGACAATATCTACATATTTATACCATATATATATATATATATATATATATATATATATATATATATACTTGGCTTGGCAATAAAGTTTTTAGAATAGTAGGTTGTATACTGTATATTGCAGTAAATGTTGTAAATATTAGTTGGAATTTGAACTTTGTTGTACGTGTATAATATTCTGTATGAATGCTGTATTTTGTCACTGGCCTATGCATAGTTATTTTGCTGTCAATACACACATCGAACTGCTCAATCCACAAAAGATTTCAGTGTACAGCAATAGTGAGTAGTAAGAGTATCAGCAAAATAAACTTTTTCCAATTCCAGGAAGGTTCCATAGAAATAGTTGATAGCTTCTGCTACCTAGGTGACCTAGTGGAAGAGGTTGCTTTGAGAGCATTGTAGCTAGGATGAGAATAGGATGGAAACAGCTCAGGGAGCTACTATGCCTGTTGACAACAAAGGATTTCCCTTTACGAACGAAAGGCTGGTTGTGTGTGATAGGCAATGTAGCATAATAGACATGGGCAGTGAATATAGAGCATATGTGAAAGCTATAATGAAATTGTACCAGCATGATGGATGTGCAATGTTAATGTGTGTAAAGGCCAAAACATGGATGAACTGAGAAAGAAAAGAAATGGTGATAAGAGAAATTAGATGTGTGCAAGAGGGAAGACTGCACTGGTATGGACAAGTGATGTATATATAATATATATGTTCATTTGAATGAGGATGTTGTATGAAATCCCAGTGGAAGGAAATTACAGAAGAAACCCTAGGTGAGGTGGTGAGAGCTGACCTGAAATTCCTTACTTAAGCTCAGAGGAGATAATGAAGGGATGCAATGAGAGGGATACTGCACTTGGAAAGATCTATCTAACCCATGCAAGCATGGAAAAAGGAACATATGATGATGTAAACTAGTATTTTAGATTAGTTATGAGGTAACTGAAGTTTGTTTTCTTATTTCAGGTACCTTCAGCTGAATTAGCCAAACTTAAGATAGAAATCTCTGAACTGGAAAAACAAGAACAGGAATTCCATGACAAGGAAGAAGCTCTTAAGAAAAAAGAAAAGGTTTGTAAATTATATTGATTGATCTGTTGTGTGTTGGTCTGTAAATTATATTGATTGATCTGTAAATTATATCGATTGATCTGTATATTATATTGATTAGATCTGTGAGGTGTTGATTTGTAAATTATATTATTGAATCTGTTTGATGTGGTGAATGATGGAAGTATATCTTTATTTTCCCATAAAACTTATAAAGTAATTGTTCATAGTTTTAGTACAATAGATATGACTGTGTTGTTAAGAAGTCTGCTTCAGAACCGTGTGGTTTCACGCCCAGTTCTAGTGTAGTATCTTGGTTGTCTTCTACAATATCCCTGGGCCAACCATACAGTTTGAATGTGACATCTTGGTAGTCTTCTATATCCTTGGGCCAACCAATGTCTTGTGGGCAAATTTAGTATGATGAAACCTGCAACCGTCTCTTCCTGAAGCAGACTGTTTAACCACACTGCCATGTATAACATATATTTTGGGTACCTAGCTGCGGCCAGGAAGGCCGGTCAACCGGCTTTAACTTACATTGACCAACTCTGTGGAGGTAGTCAGCGAAAGGTTGGCTGACTGGCTTTAACTTACATTGACCAACTATGTACAGGTAGTCAGCGAAAGGTTGGCTGACCAGCTTTAAATTACATTGACCGACTATGTAGAGGTGGTCAGAGGAAGGTTGGCTGACCAGCTTTAACTTACATTGACCGACTATGTAGACACACAGGATGCTCCCTTAATGACCTCCCAACACTTGATCATGATGGATGGCGAACTAGGCTCATGAAAGTCTGAGCAAGCTTGACCAGTTGATGATAAATATGTTTGTTAGTCTAATATATTTACCTGTATTTTCATGTCTCTCTACTTTACAGCTCACTCCATGGAATGTTGATACTTTGTGCCACGATAAATCATCTAAAACTGTAAGTTCAGCTATGTTTATAACTTCTATTACCGTGGCCATACTGGGGCTCCATCTTTTACTGGTTTCAGACAGACTGGCCATGCTGGGGCACCACCAGCTTTTGCTGGTTTCAGTCATTAGGCTGTGACCATGCTGTCGCACCACACCAATACTGCTCCATATTTTATCAAATAGCTGGTTAATTCATCTCAATTTAAGGGATGTAACTTAAGCAATAAATACCAGTGTTTTTCTTTGATATATTTGTTGGCATTCCCTCGTGTGTGTGGTGTCACTTGTAAATGTTACCTTTGAAACAAAGCAGACTTAACTAAAGGCCCCTGGTAGTGGTGTTAATGTTGACAATGTACTGGATATTTCACCTTTTCAGTTATGTCTGCATAAGTTCTTTATAAAGCTTTGTTGAGGTGTTAATGTAGACAATATATCTACATGTTAGTTTATAAAGCTGTGTTGTGGTGTTAATGTAGACAATATATCTACATGTTAGTTTATAAAGCTGTGTTGTGGTGTTAATGTTGACAATCTACTGGCTGTATATATCTACATAAGTTGTTTATACAGATGTGTAATAATATACTTTCTTTTCTTAGTTAATTAATGTAACTCAACCAAAGAGACAAGAACTGACTGAAGAAGAAAAGACCATAAAGCAAGTAAGTGTTTTTCAATCCTCTTTTGTTGCCTGTGACCATATTAGGGCATAATCATCATCGTTGTTTTATGTCTGCCTTCCCAAGCTGGTCTGGGTTAGACAAGACTTTTTTTAAAGGCAATATTCTGCAACTAGATGATTTACTTTGTTTTAACTCTGGTATTTGATAAAAAGTAAAGTACTAAAGTTTTACTGATTAACCTACTGGGCTGCTGGGCATAACATTATCTGCTGCTCAAGTGGTATCAATGCTGAGATGTACAGACACACATATAGAGAGAGAGGTCATACTGTTGCTACAATAACAGTATCCAGTCCACCCGGTAAAGTGGTTGGCATTAAAAAAGGGCATCGAGCTGTAGAAACCATCTACAAAAAAAAGGGTTGTATTTGTCCTTAATGTCAGTAAAAAAAAATCTGAGTTTATCCCCTTAAATTGCTGTACTCACTTCAATGTATTTTATAATAATATTGTATTACTAAGTTTCAATGTCTCTCGGCATGTATCTATGACCTACTTAACCATATCTAATTTAAGAGAAAATGTCTAACATTACCCTTGTTTCAGTTTAAATTGTCATTTATATTTTCTACTTTTAAGGAAATTTTCATAAAGGAACACAAACAGGAAGTTGAAAAATTTGGAATGATTAAAAGACCTCAAGACAGTATGGAATATTTGTTAGCACATAATCATTTGGTGTGTGAAGAAACAGCTAATTACTTGGTGATGTGGTGTATAGAACTGGAGATGGAAGAGGTAGGGGTTCAGTTTTGGTGTTTATGTTACATAAGAGAAAACCAGGTGTAAGGCTTGTGTAAGGTTTTAATCCTTTAAACTGTCCAGCTCAGACCTCTTTCAGTTCAAACCAGCTGTAACTGGCCACTCATACTTATGTTAAAGTATTGTTCTCAAAATAAATAATATCAAAATCTCATAGATAAGCCTTGACCTTGAAAATACAATAGTAAAATTAATTAAGAGAGGCTCAATTAGATATATTGAGTCATGTATTAAGACATTACTCAACAAGTAACTGGGTTCTGTGTGAGTTAATGGCTAAACCTATATTAGTTAAGGACAGAACTGTTATGTAAAGAAGCATATTGGATGATTTGTTAATGTATCAACAATTATTGATTTAAAAAAAACCCCCAAGAACTGAAGGATGTAACATTCTACAAACGATCAATTGTAATTTGGGTTAATAGGCCACTGATATAAATATATTGGATTATTGTCGTACTGTGGTGTCTGAATTTTTGATTTTCAAGTTAGACCTCTTTATTTATTTATTTTAGAAGGCATTTTTTAAGGTAAACAACTTTTTTTTTTTTGCAGAAAAAGAATTTAATGGAACATGTTTCCCATCAGACAATTGTAATGCAGTTTATTTTGGAACTTGCTAAACAACTTGACCGAGATCCTAGAGACTGTGTAAGAACATTCTTTGGCAAGTAAGTAGGTCTTTTAAAAATTTGTTTTGTAAATATAGATAACCTCATTTCTAGAAATATTTAAATATCCCTCGCCTATCGACATGTTAAACTCTCTGTAAATGGCTTTCACGTTATTTTATATCGCAATTGATAAACACTAGTGCCGTTGGTTATAGGATTCCAACAGGGCAATCACTGGTTCACTCCATTTCTAGGTGTAGAACAATTATCACAAGGAACTTCATTTGAAAAGCACATGAAAAACAAGAATTGGGTGGCATTCAGCTATCAAAAGTCAGTCAACCACAGGCTTTGATCTAGTTACTCACTCATAAGGTGCTGCACTAGAATTGATTCTGGAATTGCCTGGCTACAAAGTGAACTTCTCGACCATATAACAATACCTGCACCCATATTTATCTATGTCTAGCCCACCTATTATCACCTGTTTTTCCATGCTATCATAGATTGAACTTAATCTAAATAATTTGTTTCAATAAAGCTCAACATTTTA
This sequence comes from Eledone cirrhosa, assembly GCA_964016885.1. Taxonomy (NCBI): domain Eukaryota; kingdom Metazoa; phylum Mollusca; class Cephalopoda; order Octopoda; family Eledonidae; genus Eledone; species Eledone cirrhosa. Next base: position 2,489,688 of record OZ024758.1, read on the forward strand.
TTGACCATCTTGTCTTTTTGTATAATTTATTTGTCCTCTTTCCTTTAGGATGACAAATCCCAATCCTGCTCAAGAGAAACAATATATGACAGCTTTTGAAGATGAGTTAAATGCTTTCAAAGGCAGGGTTCGTGCCCGAGCCAAAGAAAAACTGGAAGAAAGCATTAGACAGATTGAAGAGGTATTTATCTCCTTTTAAAGCTCTTCTTAATTCCATGATTTAATTTTTCTTGCTATTTACTTTATTTTGTATGTTTGCTTTACAGGAAGAGAGACAAAAAAGATTAGGACCTGGAGGTTTGGATCCAGTTGAAGTTTTTGAAACTTTACCTGAGGTATGTAAACAATTTTTATACTATTCTAGTTATATTGTTTAACCCTTTACTTACCAACTTGGCTCTGGTTTTATGAAATAAAACCACCCAACATAACCTTATATTAATGAAATAATTAATTTTCATTAATTAAAGGTTAAAACTATTTTTAAATTAATGTTTGATATTTACTTGACAGGTATTGAAAGAATGCTTTGAACAGAAAAATATACAGAAATTAAAAGACACAATTGTAACTCTGGATTCAAAGGATGCTGAATATCATATGAAACGTTGTATTGATTCTGGCTTATGGGTGCCGGATGGAGGAGTTAACAAGGGTGATGAAAATGAAGCAGAAAACAATGAGACGGAAAATAATACAGGTGTTGAGGAGGAAGCCAGTAGTAATTGAATGAGCTACTACCTGTAAACTTGCCACTGGTCTTTTTACCTATGAGAGCCATGAGTCTCAATGTCATGGCATTGGTTTACTGTCTTCCTTTACTTGTACAGAAACAAAGCTAGATTTGGGAAGTGATGTTTGCTGCTTACAATCCAAGTCAGTGTTGGGGAGGGTGTGTATTGACTATTCAAATATTACTAGTTTGACTGATCGGTTTCTGATTTCTCAAGTAATTCTTTCCGGGGGATGGGTAGATCAAATTGGTTTAGCTAACTTTCTGGATTGTGTGAAGAAAAAGAAAATGTTTTGGAAAAAAAAAATATAAAAATAATTTTCAATGAGTTCTGATAAAAGAACAAATATGAAAGATTTTTCTTTTTTGGTCTTTATTTTATTAAAGTGATAAATCTTTCTTTTTATCTTTTTTAGCCTTCTTTTTCTTTATTTTCTTCTTACCCTTTTTAGGGGGATGTTTAATTTTAAGTCCTTTTGTTTTCTTAACTAAAATATCATCATCGTCCTCACCGCTGCTTTTATTTCCACCACGATCTTCTAAGCAAATGTTGAATGCTTCCCCAGTTTTGAAATAAGACTTTACTGAAAAAACCAGAAACAAAAGTTCAGTTTGCTAATGAAGTAGATATTTTCAGAAAATGATAAGTAAACATGTGGCTGACCTACTAAAAATAGCAGTCAAATATCCCATCATAATATAATGTAGTGCCAGATACACTGTATTTGATAAGAGTTCAATATGGAAGATCTAAAACTAAAGAACATTTTATACGACTTATTTACAGAGTGGAAGAGAAAAAAATTGTGTTTTCAGCATAGAGTCAAAAGAAGACAATATTCATTAAGGAATCGGATTTGGTGTTGTGCTTCAACTACATGTATTGTACAAAAACAAGGTTATTACTAGAAACCCTTTTACTGTTAGTGCCAAGATTATGAATTGCTTGTAACATGTCTCAAATACATTCCACTCTGAAATTAGGGTTAGATTGTAGAGAAATACTGAAATAGAAGAGTAAATCAAATTGTTGTCCCTACCTTCACCACACTGGCGAATATCCCAGACTTTCATGTTACCGTGACCCCCAAAAGCAAAGACAAACGGTGAATCTGGACATGGTAATGCACACATGATCTCTCCCTGTAACAGATAAGAAACTTACTGAAATTATATTAAAAAAAAAAAACAACCACCTTATTTCATAACAGACTTGACAAAATACTTAAATTGAGACAGTTGCTTCTGACAGGACCCACTGGAGCAGAGGACTCAGCCCAACGACCCTCTCAGGAATAAGCGGGTGAAGATGATGATTAATATGTTTGTTTGGGTTAATGAAAGAGTCACTGATACATAAGATCCTGTCCCAAAAAATGGCAAGAACAAAATATATACTTGGTTTGCCTTTTCTATTGTTTAAGTTTCATGTGAAAGTACGTGGCCCAAGTGTTTAGGATGTTGGACTTGCAAAGTCATGAGTGATTCTTGAACCAAACAGCATGTTTCATTTTAAGATGACCCCTTATTAAAACATCCAACCTCATAAGAAGCCAGCTAAACCAGCATGGATGTGAGATATTTTTTAACATAGCAGCCTGAATTAATGTTTATCTCATGAGACACCAAGGCATTATTCTTCAATTCTCTCATGTGAAAAGCAGATCTATTTTCACTTATCAACAGAAAGCTGTGTTTCTCAATAAGATTTACTGTAAAAACACTTACCAATTTCAAGTCTTTGGTGACCACATGTTTTGGTTTATTGTCTTTAACATCCCATACTTTAACTGTCTGATCAGATGAAGATGTAACCAGCATGTGTTCTAAACCTGAACTCAGAACAAGACCTGGATAAAATAGTTAAAATAAAATACAACTTGAGAGACTAAAATAAAATGTAAATTTGTAACATATCTAAAGATGCAATGGTATTTGTTTTCAAGTTAATATACTGGTCTTATGAGATTAATAAGGTGACAGAACACCTAGCTATTAGGTATTTTTATCAGACCAAGCCTGCATTAACAGAGGTCTTATGAGATTAATAAAAGAGACTGAACCCCTCCTGGCTATTAGGTACTTTTATAAGACCAAGCCTGTATTAACATACATCTTCATGGGTTTCTTCCTATTGTAACATCCTATGGATAACTGTAAAATCTCCCTAAAAACTCCCATCTTAAAATAGTAAAACCAGGACACATTAGATAATGTAGTACTTAATATACATTTGAGCTGGTTATGTGATAAGGTCTGTACGACCAAATCTGATCTGAAGGTAAACTACAACCACTCATGCTGTGCTCACTTTCCCTGGTGTCTGTCTGTAACACACTGCCTCAAATGCCATCTAACCATCCCTCAGCAGCAGTTTTGGAGGGCCTGGACAGATATCTGTCTGTAAAGCATTGCCTCTAAAAGTCCCACCCAGTCTATGATGATAGAATGGGTAAATGAGAACAGATTCATTAGACAGGAATTTTCAACAATACACATTGAAATTTTCATAACCATATTACCAGGTGAAGTTGAAATAGACCCATCCAACCCACAATATAGAGATAATAATGATAGTATTTTGAATATGTAAAAGTTGCATGGGAAAGTGCATAGCTGTGTTTGTGAGAGAGGAATAGATGGATAGATAGCAAGAGAGAAGAGAAAGTGATAGTTGAGAAGAGAAAGTGATAGTTGATAACAGTAAACAACTTACCAGAGACTGCAGCTGTGTGTGCAGATATCGTATAGACAGGCTTGTCATAACGAACATCAACATAATAGACATTTCCTTTGTCAGTGCTGGCCTACACAATGGCAAGAATAAATATAGAGATATATCTTGTAATATGTTGTATATTATATAGAGAGAAATATATATTGTAATATATCCCAGTGGGAGGAAGTCAGTAAGGGGAAATTAACCCTTTAGCATTTACATTACTCTATATTTACTATTGTATTCTCATGGTAATGGCTTTATTTCACGTAATTATCTCACATAATATCCAATCTACTTTTATTTATTTTGAGAACAATACCTTATCAGTATAAACGGCCAGTTATGGCTGGTTTGAACCGAAAGAGGTGAGAGAACGGCCGGTTTAAAGGGTTAAGGAAGACCTGGACAGAGGTAATGAGAGTTGATCTCAGACAGATGACGACAAAGGAAGGTTCATGCAAGCATGGAAAAACATGTACAATATGAATGACGATGCTCATTGTGTCCTCTAGGTTTTAAGATAAGTACCTTATTCTAAACAGCACCAGACAACAACTGTGACAAGTGAATCTTTATACAGTCATTTGACCTGCTAGAAATTATAGCCCAAACACTCAACCACTGACAACTAAATAAGCTTGTTCCAATATTTTGTAATTAATTAATTAAAGTATTATCTTTATTATAAAATTGTTGGTCAATTTAAATGATGGGCTATGTAACGAGATCAGATTGAAGTGAGAAGGTGTCCAATATTATTTAGTCTCAATATATTAATTAGAAAACAAGGAATCTTACATAAAAATAATAAGGATTGTAATGGTTCCAAACAACACGTTCTACTTCTGATTCAGGAAACGACCAGGTTTTGTGGTTATATGCAGCATCCCGGCAGTCAAATAGACGTACAGTACTATAGGGGGAAAAGAAAATATATATATAGTACAGTACTATAGGAGGGAAAATATAAATATGGTACAGTGCTAGTGAAAAGAAAAAACATATATATATATATATACACGTATATATAAAAATAAGAAACACTAAAGTCTATACCCAATAATAACAACACTTATTAAAGTTATATATACACACAGTGTCCCACAAAAATATATACACACTTCAACAGCATTCTAATAAATATTGCCTCTACAGGTAATCAAATTGTGAATACATTTTTTTGGCCACCCAGTATATATATATACACACACACATATGTGTGTGTATGTATGTATAATGGGTGTAGAGTGGAAGTAAGTTTTATATGAAACTGATGTCAGAAAGAAAGGTTTACCTATCATAAGAACCCGTTAATAAAGTCTGCTGCTCAGCAGGATGCCATTTCACACACTGCACCTATAACAAAAACATGGATTATTTATCAAACTAAAAATTACATTTTTCTAAATCAAATATCAGAAGAAATAAACTTTATCCTCCACCAAACTATTATATTATTAGTGGGACGATTATTGAAAAACTAGCTGGCTCCTGTGCTGTCAAAAATGATGGCTAATTGTAATATCTATACATAATATATAAAAAGAGATGTTTGTTTGTTTGTTTGGTTCCTTTGCACTCACACACACAAGTGATATAAACATAGAAACACAGCTGTGACAAATCTTAGAGACCCCTTCCTTCCTTGGTTGAAGTAATCATCCCTTCCTTCCTTTAAGAGCACAACACTGAAATACTAAAGTTTGGTGTAAGAGGCAAATACATTCATAAAAAGATTACATCTGGCTAACAGATACACTACAACTTTGGTCAACAGATGCACAACATCTGGCCAACAGATGTACTATACAATACATCTAGACAATACTAATTAAAGCAACAATAACAACAACATGCCTTTTCTTCATGTTTCCTGATGGACGATACAGCTTTAGCTTCTGCCAAATCCCACAATCCCACAGTAAAGTCAGCTGATGCACTAGCCAGGACATTCCTGTAAAATAAGTTGATCACATAAAAAATATATATTATAAGTCAATATATTTATCAATAAAAGTCGAATCGTGTCCGTCTGTGTGTCGGTCAACCGATGGAAGTCGGATGGTGAAAATTCTACGGCGGGAAAAACATCAAACAACATTTCAACTTGTGTATGTGTAAAAGGGAGGAAGGGGGCTGGTGAAACAATTACAGCAAAAACAGATGAGATGGTCCTGACTGGAATATATATATATAAACATACACAAATGCATATATATTTATATAAACACACACATATATAAACATACACAAATGCATATATATTTATATAAACACACATATATAAATGTATATATATATATATATATATATACACATACATACACACATATAAATATATATACATACATACACACACATTTATACATACATACATATATACACACACACACACATATATATATGGCTGTAGGTTACAGACCTGGTCTGTTGATTCCATGCTAAATCTAGAACTGCATCAGAATGTCCCAGCACAGAACCTTTCTGGAAATAGAAATATATAAAAAATGTTATTTTAATAAAACTACCGCAATGAGTAAGAAAGAGAGATAAAGACCAACAGATTTTATTCTGTAGTCAGATATACAAGGTGTCCCAAAAGTCTACTACACCATTTTATATAACATCATCATCATCGCTAGCGGGTTTGTCCCATTTAGAGGCAAGTTGGGTCGGGTGACTGTGTCTCGCTCATATAGGAGAGTTTCTAGTTGGATGTCTTTCCTAACGCCAACCACATTTACAGTATCTGCTGGGTGTTTTTTGTCGTGACATCTACACGATCACTTTACAATGTGGACTGGGCACCTTTGACGTGTCATCAACACAACCACTTTACAGTGGGGCTTTGATGTTATTTATTTTGAGAACAATACGTTAACATCAGTATGAGCAGCTGGTTATAGCTGGTTTGAACAGAAAGAGGTGAGAGAATTCTGCCGAGATACAGCCAGTTTAAATGCTAAAGAGTTAACCATCCAGAGAGGGCCTACAAAAACCACCAGTGCTGTTCCTACTCTAACTAAATTTAACCCATTTAAATCAGCCATATCCGGCCAGAATTCTCTCACCTCTTTCTGTTCAAACCAGCTGTAACCAGCCACTCATACTGATGTTAAGGTATTGTTCTCAAAATAAATAATATCAAAATCTCATAGATACAATTCTATGTGATATGAAGTGAGATAAAGCCTTTACCATGTAAATATAGAGTAAGGTAAATGCTAAAGTGTTAAGGAGACCTATAACTAAATCATTTTAACCCGCCAGGGAGAACTTACAAAAGCCATGGGTGCTGCCCTCCTCAACTAAATTAAAAGAGTCTTGGAAAGAAAGAACTAAGATGGTTTCTAAAGAAATAATTGAACTTACCTTTTTGTTTTTTTTCTTACTCTGCTTTGAACCGAGGGTTGAAACTGGTTCAAGACTGTCAATCAAGTCAACGTCCCAAATGTCAATGGTTGGACTCATGGTACCAATGGCGACAAAATTACCTGTTGGTCAGAGAGATGATTATGATAACACTATGTTTGACTCATGGTACAAAGTGGGCACACAAGAAGACACATGTGGCACATCACAGGAAGACATGCGGCATACCATGTCAAAGCACGTGGCACAACACGGCAAGACCCATGTAGCACAACACGCCAAGACCCATGTAGCATAACACACCAAGACCCATGTGGCATAACACGTCAGGACACATGTGGCAGAGTAGATGAAGAGAAAGCTGATACTAACCTGTTTCTCCAGCTGGATCATAACCCAACCACTCTATAGAGAGAGGAAAGGCAGGCAGTATAACATCATGGTGAACAAATAGATTACTGTCGGGTTCATCATAGACTGGAGAGGAAACAAGAAATACACATTAATACAGGTATATATTTGTCACACTACATATATATATATACGCAAGACATAGGGGTGTATATATGTATTAACACAGGTATATATTTGTCACACTACATATATATATACGCAAGACATAGGGGTGTATATATGTATTAACACAGGTATATATTTGTCACACTACATATATATATACGCAAGACATAGGGGTGTATATATGTATTAACACAGGTATATATTTGTCACACTACATATATATATACGCAAGACATAGGGGTGTATATATGTATTAACACAGGTATATATTTGTCACACTACATATATATATATATATATATATACGCAAGACATAGGGGTGTATATATGTATTAACACAGATATATGATATTTGTCACACTACATATATATATATATATATACACAAAATATATGGGTGTATATGAGGTTTAGGTTAGAAAGTGCATCCAGTCATAGAAAACTTGTATAAATAATTCTTATCCTAACTATGGAAAAAGTGGATACAAAATCGATTAAATATATATATATTATTAGTTTTATGTTTGATATAGTAGGAAAAGAGTTTCAGATGCTAGTCCTACATCAGAAAACAGAATGAGAAATTCACAAAGAAATAGAAAGATAGAGAAGATGTCCTTCATCAGAAAATAGAAAGATAGAGAAGATGGACATACAAGAACAGGAAGTTATCACAGAAACCTGAGGAGAATAAATTTGGAATATGAATATGAAAAACCATTATTAAATAGAATTACCGTAAATCTCTAATAAGCTGGCATCTTTTATTGTTCGACCAACAGCAATGAGGTTGTCTGTTGGTTTTATCATCACATTTTCTTCATCACTGTCAGGCTTCAAATAGAGAGAAAAAATCAAATCACAAAATTTCCTTCAATGAAACAACAGTTACAAATATAATTTTACACAATAACATTATTGTTTAATCTTTTAGCATCTACATTACTCAACATCTAAAGATGTTCAGCTTGTTTCTAAATATAATTGTTTCTCCTTTTGGTACAAGGCCAGCAATTACCCAGTACATTACTGGTACTTTATTTTATCGACCCCGTAAGGATGAAAGGGAAAGTTATAATAATGGCTGTTTGCCTTTTAATCCATCTAAAATATTACAACTATATTCTAACACTGACTGTTCACTAATCCCAGTACATTTCAAGCCTTTAGCATTTAAACTGGCCAGAATTCTCTCATCTCTTTCGCTTCAAGCCGGCTGTAACTGGCCACACATACCGATATTAAGGTATTATTCTCAAAATAAATAATATCAAAAACGCAGAGATTCGATATGCGAGTTAAAGCCTTTACCATGAAAATACAATAGTATATATAGAGTAATGTAAATGGTAAAGGGTTAAACAGTAGTGCCTGTATTTACTTCTACTAACAAACCTAGAGTAGCCATAGCATGGACCAGCATTGCTGATCATGTATCACAGGTTGTATTGCTTCATGAGAGGTATGTTTCATGCAAAGACTTAGTAGTTAGATAATTAGATTTGCAATTGTGAGATCAATTCTTGGATTGGGTGATCCATTATGGCCTTGAGCAAGACATTTTATTTCACATTGCTCTTTCTGCCAGGAGTTGTGACTAGTAGATAGTATCAGCAAAGGAAAGACCAATTGCTGCTGGCACAGACCATCACTAATTTCCTTGGATTTCAGATTTTACCTCACACTATTCTATCTGTTAATGTAAAACTTCAATGAAGGTAAAAAAACCTACCTCATCATGATTGTTGATATAAGGATCTTCCTTATTGTCAGCAAAATATACCAAGTTACCAATACCACTGTGGAAATTGATATCTGGGGGAAGAAATAATAAAAGTTGAACAAATAAGTGAAATATTTGATTTGAGAAAACAAAAAAAAAAAGACTAAGTAAACTATGAAAGTGAAGTCACTGGTTATAGGAAATTAATTCTATTGGTCCTAGTGAAACAAATAAGAGATCCTCTGATGAGAAATAGTCACTGGTTATAGGAAATTAATTCTATTAGTCCTAGTGAAACAAATAAGAGATCCTCTGATGAGAAATAGTCACTGGTTATAGCAAATTAATTCTATTGGTCCTAGTGAAACAAATAAGAGATCCTCTGATGAGTCACTCCAACAGCTAAATAGAAAGAGAGGATAAATCTCCCTCAAATAACAGTACTTTAACCCTTTACCGGCCGTGTCCGGCCAGAATTCTCTAACCTCTTTCTGTTCAAACTAACTGTAACTGGCCACTCATACTGATGTTAAGGTATTGTTCTCAAAATAAATTACATCGAAATCTCATAGATTCCATATTATGTGAAGTAAAGCCTTTACGATAAAAATACAATAGTATATATAGAGTAATGTAAATGCTAAAGGGTTAAATAAAGGAATGACACATTACATAATGTATTCCTACATAACCTTAAAAAGACATAAAATAGAGAAAAGGAAAGATAAAGATTTGAACATTTCAGTTCACTGACCTTCATCATCATAATCTTCCAGGCCATATTTATCAACAATGTCATCATCTACAAGATCCTCTTCCATTTTTCTCTTGCCTGTTGTTGGTTTTTGTTGTGAAAGTCCAGAGGAACTTGCTCTTGGTTCATCCTCTTCAGCTTTCTCTTTCTCTTCTTTAACTTCTTCCTCATCATCACTGTCGCTATCCAGTTCCTCATTTTCAATCTCTTCAAGAACTTCGATTTCTCTACAAGAACATTTTTCTATGGATTAGATACAGAGACCAAAGTTTTCTTAGGAAACATGTATAGCAGACTTAATCAAAACAAGTGTATTACTGGTACTATTTTATGTGCAGGCTGGCAATGTGGTTACAAACAATTCTCTGACTCCTCCCCCCCAACCCAACTAGCCATGTATATCTAAACAGCAATCTAGGGTGGGTAAAATTCCCGAGATCCATGGATGAGTTCTCTCCAGTGGCCTCTGTCCCTCATCATCGCTGCAATCAAAAGATTGTGGGTTTGATTCTCAGACCCGGTTGCTCCAGTTTACACAGCTGTAGAAATGAGTTTTGATGTTACTAGTGCCAAGCTGTATCGGTCATTGCCTTTCCCTTGGACATCATCGGAGGCTTGGAGAAGGGAGACTGGTATGCATGGGTGACTGCTGGTCTTCCACAAACAACCTTGCCTAGATTTGTGCCTTGGAGGGGAACTTACTAGGTGCAAATCATAAGATCATTCATGACCGAAAGGGGGTCATCAATGACACATCCAAGTCACCGATGACTCTCCACCGATTTAGGAGAGGGTGGTGGAGACAAACAAACATATACAATTGATCTGGTTATTTCAAAAACATTACAAAACATAACTTACTCTCTTGTTTCTCTGATAATCCTACGCAGTTCTTCTTTTTCAAGTTCAACCTAATAAAAGAAAATTTAGGAAGACATACAAATAGATATAATCTTACAATTAGCTACAAGGATACATACTATATTATTAATATGTAGTTTTGTATTTCATCTGTACGGGGTCGATAAATAATATACCAGTAATACACTGGGGTCGATTTAATCAACTTTTCCTTCCCCCCAATTATCGGCCTTGTGTCTAAATGAGAAATTATTATTATTATTATTATTTTAGATAGAGCTGGCATTGTGGGACTTATTCGTGATCAGTTGTTGACCAGAGATCATGATTCCAGTACATTCTGAGAATATCGCTTCCTCTAGTGTCGTCATAATGAAATGTCTAAGTTCCTTTAGTCCACATCGTAGAACTTATGTCTACCTTATATATATAACATGTGTACGATTACTTTGTTATATGGACTGTCTCAACATGATCACAGTTTCCTACAAATATGTTTTAATACATGGTATTGGTAATACACTAAAACAACGAGGGGGATGTAAGCTAGAGACAATAGCTATAGGAGAGAAGTCAAGTAAACGTATATACAGAAAGAAAGAAAGCCATTATCGCAAAAGAAATACAATATATTGTATATACACCAAATACATATTCTATAGAATATGTACACAGGTGGAGGTATATATACAACATACCGTGTTTATTGTGCGATATATGGCTCTCTCTCTATATACATATATCTCTTTATTGGGTTATTATGACTCGAGATAAAGTCTATTGAGCCTGCTTATTGAGAAACACAACATTCTAAACATATTTGATTCATTATTTGTAGACATATATATATGTAAATATATGTATTCACATACGCACATAGCGAAATGAACATTATGGATTTTAATAAACCCAAACCAAATGAATATCGCCTCTGATTTTTAAACTATATATATATATATATATATATATATATGGCAATCTTTCGTTTTAGGTACGTAAAATAAAACTTTGCGAATATGTTTAAATTTCACTAAGTTTCGGTTTCCGTCAGTTTAAATATCATGGGTTAGGGTTAGGGTTAGGGTTAGAGTTAGGGTTAGGGTTATTATCCTCCGAGATTTCGCTTCTTTTGAAATAAATTTTGTTTTTCTGGATTTTTTTTATTTACGTACCTAAAACGAAAGATTACCATATATATATATATATATCGGGTGGACCTACAGTAACTGCACGTTCCTCTCCCTATATATATATACTAAAGGTACCCGTTTACGTGTGTTGTATTGAAGCGAATAACTATGTGTATACTCCAGGAGTTCATTTAACATTACCTATTGAGTACGCTGAGATGTAACCGGTCCTAGCAGTGAAACCCATGCTAGTACCGTTAGAATGCGTTTAAAATATCGCAGCATTTTAAAAATGGAGACAGGTGTAATAGTTAACTAAAGGAGCACTCAATACTGGGTGGGTCGAGTGTAGACATCTATTTTCTAAGTAGAAAAACGAAAGTGACTTCGAAGTTTGAAGTTTAATCAATTCGTAATTTATCTTCGGTTGACGAAATGGTAGGTGGAAACATTTTTTAGGAGTGACATGATCTACTTTAATTTATTTTAAATGAGAAATAATAAGAAAGTGTCTTACTTTATCAGGTATATGTTTAGCAACTCCCCTCTTCACCCAAGCAAGGCACGGCACAACATTCATGGTAAAGACTCTATATTTTAATGTTAGATGTTTACCACGTGTAGCGAGGAGACATCGAATTGAAAAGGAAAGACCGTAGTGCGCATGTGTTGAAGAGTTCTCTCCCCTTGCAATAGTTGTGTGTGTGTGTGTGTGTACAAGCCTGAACTTAATACTAACACTTTGTACTGCACTCTTCGTTATTGTTTTTGTTTTCTGTTTTAATACACACACACGTCTGTATGTCTATCTATATAACTTTTGTCTCTCAAGTCTGCTGTTTCATTTTAGTTGTTAGATTCTACAGAAAATGATTTTATTTATTATATATTGAGAAGAAAGAATGGGAAGTATAAATAAAATCTCCCCCCCCCCCCTCTCTCTCTCTATATATATATATATATTATAAGAACAGATTGAAGTTTAAGCAAAGAATGGCTGCTTTCACTCTTAACGGGATCTTCTGATTTTAGTCTTCACATTTATCATTACTATATTACCTACTGAATTACCTAAAACGATAACTTGTTATCCCATATATATATATATGCATGTATGTGATATACATAATATATACATATGTTTATGTATTCGAATCGAACATGCTTCTCTCGATTTATAACGTAAGAGTAATTCAACAACGAACCGCTGATGATTGAGAGAGAAACTGGACTTTCGAAGGTAAATGCGTGTGTGCAGATATTTGGTTCAAATGTAGTCAAGGGGAGATAAGCAGTGTGTCTTAAGTAGGCAACTGTCGTCTGTTAAGTGGTACTGAACCAGTTTAAAACTCCTTTAAACTAATAATAACATACATTTACAGCAATTATATGAATTAGAAAAGCTGGAATATTAATAGAAGATGGTAAGAGACTCGATGGTTTTACTATTTACCCTTGTGTTAGAGGTAGAAGCCCCATATAACACACCACTGTCAACGACTCTTTTGTCTTCCCGCATGTGAGTTTAACAGAATATACTACTGAAATAAAATGTTTTATAAAACTATCACAGAATTATAATTATTTTTACCTATATAAAATTACTTGATGTTACCCGCAGTAAGAAATATAAAATGTAAAATGTACTATGTATGTAAATATATAATTATTGCCAGGGAAGGTAACTCTAATGAGTTACTTCCCTTGAAAATATTTTACGAAAGTCTACTCCCTTCGTTTCTTTATTTATTTGATGATTAAATCAACCAACAGTTGATACCTTGCGGTGTTGAAGTAAAGTATTACAGTTAAACCGAAGTCAACCGGTGGTCCCTCCTTACCACCACCTGCATCAACGCTGAGCTCAAAGGATTTTTAACTTTTGAAACAGTGTTAGTGGTGGTAGTAGTAGTAGTAGTGGTGGTAGTAGTAGTAGTAGTAGTAGTGGTAGTAGTAATGGTAGTAGTAATGTTTGTGGTAATGTTAGTAGTAGTGGTAGTGGTAGTAGTAGTAGTAGTGGTAATGGCAGTAATAGTGGTAGTAGTAGTGGTAGTAGTAGTGGTAGTGGTATTAGTAGTGTTGGTGGTAGTGGCATTGTAGTTGTAGTAGTAGTGGTAGTAGTAGTGTTGGTGGTAGTGTTTGTGGTGGTGTTGGTGGTAGTGGTAGTAGCAGTGTTAGTGGTAGTTGTAGTGGTTGTAGTAGTGTTAGTGGTAGTAGTGTTAGTGGTAGTAGTAGTGGTAGTGGTAGTAGTAGTGGTATTGGTAGTGTTTGTGGTGGTGTTGGTGGTAGTGGTAGTAGCAGTGTTAGTGGTAGTTGTAGTGGTTGTAGTAGTGGTAGTGGTATTAGTGGTAGTTGTAGTGGTTGTAGTAGTGGTAGTATTAGTGTTGGTAGTACTGTTTGTGGTAGTGTTGGTGGTAGTGTTGGTGGTAGTGCTGGTGGTAGTGGTAGTAGTAGTGTTAGTGGTAGTTGTCGTGTTAGTGATAGTGTTGGTGGTAGTGTTGGTGGTAGTGTTAGTGTTAGTGGTAGTGTTAGTGATAGTAGTAGTGGTAGTGTTAGTGTTAGTGGTAGTGTTAGAGATAGTAGTAGTGGTAGTCGTAGTGGTAGTGGTAGTGGTGGTGGTAATAGTAGTGCTGTTGGTTTCAATACCTAGGGACACCATCATTCGAGCTCCCATGTCAATACCCAGGGACGCCATCATACGTGTCATTACATTAAAGATTACAGTGTTTGTCTCTGTAATTGATTAACCCTTTTATGATTACCCCCTGTCTACAACCCCCCCAGCCACTGCCCCGTCAACCTCCACAGCCCCCCCCCCATTTCCCCCACTGTCTCCTTCCCTACACCAGAAATGACCTTTCAGTAAAGTCACCAACTTGTATTCTAATGAAACTCTCTGCGGAATTGAGATAATTTTAAATTTAATTTTTCATTAGCGGAACAAACCAGATGCAAATCTAACTAAAAATTATTACTTGAATATTTTTTGTTAAAAATAAATGGCAAATATATAAAATAAAATAAAATAAAATTGAATTAAATTAAATTAAAAATAATAATAAAATAAAAAAAAAAAATAAAATTAAATTAAATTAAACTAAAAATAATAAAAAATTAAATTAAATTAAATTAATAATAATAAATAAAACTAAAATAAAACTAAAAACAAATCTTGAGTGAAATTCAATGGTTGTCATTTATGAAAGTGTTCCATGTTTGTCATTTATGAAAGCGTTCAGTACAACTTTGATGGTTTCATACCTTTTAAAAGAGAGCTATTAATATATTATCTAATTATCAACCAATATGACATCGGAAGATGATTCTGTTTTTGATTAAAATATTATTTCCTCCTAATATTACTTCCCTTTTTTAAAACCTTACTTCCGTGAAGATGCATGGCTTCGTGGTTAGGGCATTGGGCTTGAAAACGGAAGGTTGTGAGTTCGATTCTGCCAATCCACCGCCCTTAAATCCCTAATAATAGGAAAACCGTGATTACTGAAGTGGGGGAGTTGAATGGCCTCTTGAAACAACTTCACTTTTTTATTTTATTTTAGTCCCTTTGGGTGGTTTTCTGTTAGAATATGTAGTGTGCATATTGATATTATACGCAAATAGATATGCATGTAGATAAGTTACGTCAAATAAAATTGTAATTGACAATATGCACAGAAATTGAACGAAGTCTGTGTTACACTGTCTTATGTAATCAGTAAAGTAATCCATGATACATTTAAAAAAGACGATATTATATATAAACTGCATTACGGTAAAATGTTATGAAAATGAAAAAGGAGAAAGTTAGCGACGGAAATATAAACCTTATATAATGATGCAAATATTTGAATATTTACATAAGCGATGTAATAAGTGTCATAATATAACGGACGTTAACCGGAAGTGTAGACATTTGAAAATTTTAAAAGAAGTGAATCTTAGAATAAGCAATCATTATATATAAGAATATAAGAATATAAGGATGAAAGGCAAAGTTAACTTCGGCGGGATTTCTGAGTTCAAATCCCGCCGAGGTTAATTTGCTTTTCATCCTTACGGGGTCGATAAAATAAAGTACCAGTAATGTACTGGGATAATTGCTGGCCTTGTGCCAAAAGTAGAAACAATTATATATAAGAATATTTATGGTTAATCGAAATTTAGTACAAAAATTATGTAATATTCATTCATTATTTATTCAAAGTAATCCAACTTATTTTACTAACTGGATAAAAAAATATATTCAGGACACAGTCCCGCATTCCTCCCTCTATTATATTATGAGTACTTGCCTCACTAGCTCTTACTGGGGTTGTGAAGCGCCCCGACGGATTAATCCTGTTCCCTTTCGAGTGAAGAGTTAGGTCCATATCTCTAATTTGAGACGCGACGTGCAATGACTCGCTTCGGCCTCAAACCCAAGCTCCGCTGCCCGCAATGCGGAAGAGAGGAAGATAGTCAAATACCGGAGCTTGCACCGGTCTCCGTTGAGACCTCTGGCGTCCTTGGCCCCCACAGAGGAAGATAGTTAAATACAAGGACCTGACCGACCGCTTTCTCTTTGCACTGGTCTCCGTCGAGACACCAGGCGTCCTTGGGCCCCGCACTGCTCATTTCCTCCATAAATACGATGGCCTGTTTGAGGAGTGAGTCCAGTGAAGTGGGGTGGCTGTTGCAGCAGGTGTCGCTGGCCATTCTCTGCGGTATTACCTTTGCCACTTTTTCTGCGGTGAGCAGCTGAAGTACCTCTCAGACTGGAGTATAGTGTCTGTCCTTCCTTCACCCCCTTTCTTTCTTTCTTTCGTTACTTGATCATTCTTTTATTTTTTTTATTTTTTTCTTCTTCTTCTCTTCCCTCTAGTAGTGTGTTTTGTTCCTCTATTTTGTGGAACGATCGACTTTCGTCAAATCGGACCGAGGAAACAATGTTTCCGTTGGTCTTTCCAATTGCTAATACTATCTATCGGTCGCAACTCCAGGTAGACAGAGCAACGTGAAATAAAGTGTCTTGCTGAAGGACATAACTCATCGCCTGGTCCAGGAATCGAACTCACAACCTCACGATTGCGAATCCAATTCTCTAACCACTCAGCCACACGCCTTCACTGTTCCTCTACACCATTATAATAAATACCTGTGAATGTGAGACATATTTCTTAAAACACAAATGGCAAACATACAATGTATTGAATCAAAAGAGATTTTTGTAATAATTATACAATAAATTATAAATAATACAATCCTTATTAGTGATAAATTTATCGTTAAGTAATTATCGTTGATGAGTAAAAATTTATAATGCACTAAAAAATAACATCTCTGACACTACTACCACTACTACTACCACCACTACCACTACCACCACTACCACCACTACCACCACTACCACCACTACTTCCACCACCACTACCACCACTACCACCACAACTACCACCACTACTACCACTACCACTACCACCACCACTACTACCACTACCACCACCACTACCACCTCTACTACCACCACGACTACTACTACCACCACCGCCACTACCACTACCACTACTAACACCACTCTTACCACTCCTACTACCATCACTATTTGAACTCAGACCGTAAAGGGACGTAACTCTGCTGGAAAGCATGGCGTCCGACTCGACAAATACTGCCAAAAATAATGTTTATTTCACACACACATACAGATAGACATACACACACAGACACACACACTCGCACCCTAACCCAAACACACACATACTCAAACACACACACACCGACACACACACACATACACCGACACACACATACACATACACACACAAACACACACACACACATACACACTTTGAAATTGAGACAATATATATTCTGGTGTCTAGAACTTTCCAATCTGTATTCAGTTATAAATCAGTTCTGCACATAAAATATATTCCTTGTCACATTTAATTAAGATGACAATTTTTCAGGTCTTGTTAAGATAAATATAGGAAAGACATTTTCTTCTTAGATTATGAAAAAAAAACAAGAATTTAGTATTTAATCTGTGAAAAACAACAATTTAGTTCTGAAACGATGAAAACCAAAACAAAATCCTATGTTTACCCAAACCCGTCCTCACATTTAACCACATAGACGTACTAACTGTATTAGTATTTTCCTGTACTTTGGTGTTCAAAAATCTTGTCCCGATATATCAGAGGTCTGGATCGTTTATCGGAGGTCTGGAACCTTTATCAGAGGTCTGGAACCTTTATCAGAGGTCTGGAGCCTTTATCAACGATCTGGAGCCTTTATCAAAGATCTGGAGCCTTTATCAGAGGTCTGGAGTCTTTATCAGAGGTCTAGTGCATTTATCAGAAGTCTAGAGCCTTTATCAGAGGTCTGGAGCCTTTATCAGAGATCTGGGGCCTTTATCAGAGGTCTGGAACCTCTATCAGATGTCGGGAACCTTTATCAAAAGTTTGGAGTCTTTATCTGGAACTTTTATCAGAGATCTGGAATTTTTCTAGCTTTCACAAATCCTGTCCCCATATATCAGAGGTGTGGATACTTTATGAGAAATCTGGTTTATCAGAGGTCTGCAGCCTTTATCAGAGATCTGGAGCCTTTATCAGATGTCTGATAAACATTTCCAGGCAATTTTTGAAGTTAGGCGTGTGATTCAGAAAGCCACACAAACTGCATGCAGCTCGCGAAACTCGGGCCACAGTTTTTCCATTGCTGGTTTAAACTCATATCAGCCCTGATTGAGCAGATCTATGATCAAAGACATTCCAGCTATGACCATCCAGCATTTCATTTCCAAAATAATGTATCTAGGGTTACATTATCCAATGTTTTGTTTCTTTTTAAAGACAAGTAGAGTGTGAGTTGAGGGAGATTTGGCTGCTATTTTTAACAAGTTGAGTAATTGCTCAGAGCAAGGGTCGAGAACTTTTTAAAATATTACACCAACATCAATTCAAGTAAAACGAGATTTCCCCAGACTTCAAAGTAAACAAAAACATGTTCATTGCTGTTAAAAATATTTGATATGGCAATATATAAAATTATATTAAAAATATACAAAGAAAAATAAAGATATCAAACATAGGAGAAAACTGAAAAAATAGAATTAATAAAGAGGATTGAAGAGGTGGAGAATTTCATTGAAAACATCAATTCAAGTTTATGAAAAATAATGCTGCTTTATTATTAATATAACAACATGAAAACCAGAATTTTTTAATGTCAGAGCAACTTGGATGTGGTCTTCTCACTGTTTTCTATATTTTGTTAAAAACAACAACAATACAAAAACACACAACTAACTGACAAACGAAAAAAGTAACAAAAATATAAAATAACAAAATAAAGTATATTATGGAGAATTATTAAAAAACGTTGACAAGTCTCATTATGGATCAATTTTCAATTTCACAAGAATTAATCTGGATGAATTTCCAAGTTCACCCGGATTATTAAGGATCAGTTTTCCAGTTCAAAAGCAGCAGAATGGAATAATATAATAAAAAAAAAAAGAATGTTGGCATAAAAAATAGTACCAAAAGAATTATCGAACTGAAAAATTTCATTGAAAACAACTCCACTTAAGGTTTTGGAAAAACAACAACAATAATTATTCTGTTTAATCTTTGATATGGTAACATCAAAATTTCAGTTTTTTTTTTAAATGTCAGAGCCACTTGAGATTTCTGCACCTTGTTTTCAAGTTCACAAGATTCACAAGTTTTAAGAATGGTTTTCCACAAAGACAGCTAGTGTCAAAAGGTAGTAGGATTTTATAATTTCCACATATGCAGTTTTGAAACACTTTGAATTCTTTTGATACCCACAAAAGTTAGAGCTTATAGGCTGTTGTAAAATTTCTCAAGGGCTTCCTTTTAGGATGAATTTAAAGAAGGACCTTTGCCAATCCCTCAGAAACATCGGTAATATTACAGTTAAAGGGGCTCATAACCCAACTGACAACCATACTAGAGAACCACTGTTTCATTTAGTTAAGATGTTTCATAATTTAATTTTTGTCTCAATTGAGAGATCATAGCTCTGATACTATAGACATGAAGTTAGAATGTTTCAGGAAAGAATAGCTGGGCATATTTTAGGAGATCCAGCCGGATCAATTTAAGACGGTTGCTTTTAACAGGAACTGCTGGAAGGCGTGCTTGAGGACTCTCCCAAGAAGAAGAAGAAGAAGATACAGGGTAGGCCCACTCACACGGACCATTCTTGCCTCTCTTACCCACCTTTCAACAAACTGGCTGGAAGGCAGCACTTCCTCTCCACCCTGATCTTCCTTTTCAGGCGAAACCTGAAAAAGTTAATGAGGGCGCCACCGAAGAGGAAAGTAGCCCTTTTCAAACCTTTCAGACGCGGCCACCATACGACTTCTTTTACCATGGCCACCAGGCAGATAAAAACTGCCTGCCCTTCCCGACTAAAGGAAGGCGGTAACAACAATATTAATTATAGCAACAGTAATAATAGTAATGGTAATACATGTGCTTCTCTTAACATGACAGAACTCTTTTGTGTGAAGTCAGAAAAAGCTAAAGCAATTTATTCATACATATTTGATTAGTGTAAAAGTTGATTGAAATATCTGCTGGAAATCTTCTCCTGTAATCTGACTATGTTCACTCTAAACAATGATAATCTATTATAGGTGGAGCCACAGTAGATCTGATTCACGAATCTAACAAAATAGAGACTCGGCCGGAAATTACAATACGTGATGTTTCGTTACAGTCAAAGAATATTTCCAAAGATTTGGTATTGCTGAGTACTGGAGAAAGAAGAAAGTTTATTGGAATTTGTGGTAATGGCTATCACGATGGTTGTGATGGATGGTGGTGGTAGTGGTGCTATTGGTGGTAGTGGTGGTAGTGGTGGTGGTGGTATTGGTGGTGGTGGTGTTGGTGGTGTTGGTATTGGTGGTGGTGGTGGTATTGGTGGTGTTGGTATTGGTGGTATTGGTGGTGTTGGTGGTAGTGATGGTATTG
>OZ024758.1:2515485-2517985 GCA_964016885.1 Eledone cirrhosa
TGGGGGAGGGCCCGGGAGGAATTAATGTCGATATAATCCAGGCGTTTGTTAAGTAACAGGTTTCATATTTCAAGTTTCAAGAATATTAATCTTGTTCAAACATCTTGGAAGTTCTGGTCATATCTTAAGTGTCTTTTATAGTAAGGAAAGAAATCTGTTTAAAGCACCACCAAATGTCCCTCGCCTTGTTTAACGTGTAAGGGACGACCCAACTGAAATATCTTTATCGCCCTTTCTGTCGGATTTATTACATACACACATGTATATGTATGTATGTATATATACATACACATATATATATATATTTATATATTTATATATATACATACATATTTATACACACAAAGACACACACACACACACACACATATATATATATATATATGTACCTTTTTCTCTCACTCTTTCCCCATATCTCCCCCTCTCTCTCTGTCCCTTTCATTCTAGACTATACGACCTTCGTTCCACTAAAATTCCCACTATCGTTCCCTAACAACTTCTCTCCCTAAACTTATCAACGTCGTTGAAAGAAGAACCACGACCAAATTCTTCTTTAGAAATCAGGCCAATAAATTCTTAATGTCCTTTGTATGTCAAATCGTTGTATCTAAACTGCTTATATCATTTTCAACATGGCTATGGGAATTTGTTTATGTATAAGAATATCTAGAGATATAGGAAATACTTATCCTAACACTTTAACATCTGTGTATTGAAATACTTAGATGCTTTCATACATACATAGGTCCATACATACACACATACATACTATATATATATACATAGGTAGATACATACATACATACATACATACATACATACATACATACATACATACATACATACATAGGTACCTATATATATACATATATACATACATTCATGCGTACATGCGCACATACATATATACATATATAGATACATATATACATAGGTACATACATATATACACATATATATATATATATTCATGCGAACATACATAAATACATACATATATATACGTACATTCATTCATACATACATACAATCACACATACACACATACATTCATACATACAAATGTACATTGACACATACATACAAATGTACATTGACACATACATACAAATGTACATTGACACATACATACATACACACACACACACACACACACACACACATACACACACACACACACACACACACACACACACACACACACACACACACACACACACACACACACACACACACACACACACATATATATATATGTATATCACAGAAAAAAGAGAATCAGTGTTACGACGAAAGGAATTTATTGGACATATTACAATTGTTTCTCGGGCGACCAGCTCGAGGCACGATCGATATGGTGATCAAACCTGACTCTGAAATCGCGGGATCCTCGGATACGTCTCGATTCTACGAAGCAGATTTTCCTTTGAAGGCATCGAGTGCTCATACGGCCTACCGCATACGGACGCTTTAAGCATCCAACACCAATTATATATATATGTATATATATATGTCCTTAATGCGTTGAAATGTCCGACACCCCCACCAGACAAATGAAGAGAGGACCTGTTCCTTGTTTGTGCTTTCCTTTTAGTTCTAAATACAATTACACTTTATCAAGTAACCACACAGCCCCCTGTTTCCCCTCTCTCTCTCTCTCTCTCTCTCTCTCTCTCTCTCTCTCTCTCTCTCTCTCTCTCTCTCTCTCTCTATATATATATATATATATATATATATAGAGAGAGAGAGAGAGATGGTGTTCCCACCAAAATGTATACATACTTTGATTACCTGTACAAGCAATATTTATTAGAATGTTGTTGAAGTATGTATATATGTTTTTGGGATACCCTACACACACACACACACACACACACACGCACACATATATATCTTTATAAACATACCTATATACATATATATATATATACATATACATATACATATCTTTAT
Organism: Eledone cirrhosa; assembly: GCA_964016885.1. Classification (NCBI taxonomy): domain Eukaryota; kingdom Metazoa; phylum Mollusca; class Cephalopoda; order Octopoda; family Eledonidae; genus Eledone; species Eledone cirrhosa. The sequence goes on from OZ024758.1 coordinate 2,517,439, forward strand.
ACACATGCATACATATGTGTGTGTATGTGCATGTGTGTAAGTGTATGCGTAAATGTAAGCATGTATACATGTATGTATGTGCGTGTGTACATGTGTGTGTAAGTGTATGTGTATACTTGTGTGTATATATATATGTGTATGAATCGGTATATATCGGTGTATCTTTTGAAATTTCATTACAGAAGCCTTCAAAAGAAGACAAAAGAAAATATATATAAAATATAAAATATAAATAATTTTAAAGTAACTAAAAAAACCATACAAACACACTACCAAACCAACCAACAAACAAACCAACGAACCAAAGCACCAAACCAACAAAACAACAAACCAATATACCAACATACAAACCAAGGTTTCCCTTGAAAAGATAAAAACAGCGATTATTTTTATAACTATCTTTCTTGACAAAGCTCAGTAGAATTTCTAATTTCGGGGCAAAACGATGCAGTTCTTTGATGTAACTTTCTAACACTTTCGGAAACCTTTTATTCATGTAATTATCAGATGTTTTTAGGGAAAACAATTCGGCCTTTGTTATTCCATT
>OZ024758.1:2527985-2542985 GCA_964016885.1 Eledone cirrhosa
AGACCCCACAAGACCCCTAAATTTATAGAAGACAGTTACAATGGCGGTTATTGTTAAAGTGTGTGGCTGGGATGGTAGGGATCAGTTTCATGACTTAATTATGTTAATCTCGCTCTCTTTCTCTCTCTCCACTCTCCCTCTCTGTATCTCTCTCTCTCCGTGTTTCTCTCTCTGTTTCTCTCTCTCTCTGTCTCTCCACACTGAAGACAGCTTCTCTGTTAATGTCTCTCTCTCTCTCTCCCTCTCTCTCTCTCTCTCTCTCTCTCTCTGTCACTCTCTCTCTCTGACTCTCTCTCTCTGTCTCTGTCTCTCTCTGACTCTCTCTCTCTGACTCTGTCTCTCTGTCTCTCTCTCTGACTCTCTCTCTGACTCTCTCTCTCTCTCTCTCTCTCTCTCTACTGAAAACAGTTTCTATGTCAATCTCATTCTCCCCCTCTCCTCCCTCCCTCTCTTCATCCCCCCCTCTCCCTACTAAAGACACATCTTCTATGTAGTGACTGAAGAACAACAATTTGGCATTTTTAAAGCAAACAAAACTCTCGTTTATTTCAACCCAGCGATTCTTCGTACAGCTATAAAGTATATCAGCTTACAGTCCCCCCTTACAGCTAAGTAAACTCGTATCAGATAAACCAAACCAAGGATAAAAGCAATCCATGTCTAGAAAAAATTTATACATGGTAGGAATAAATAAAACAAAAAGAAAACGAATTATATTTTACGTTTTTCTCGAAGAATCCCTTTGAAAATGTTATATTTTCACCTTTACTGATGTCACTCAAACGGTGGATTGGCAATATCGGTAGAGGGTCGGACGTTATGCTTTGCAGCATAGAGTTACCGCCTTTTATGATCTGAGTTCAAATTCCGCCGAGGTTAACTTTGCCGTTCATCCTTACGGGGTCGATAAAATAAAGTACCAGATTTAATCGACTTTCCCCTCCCCCCCCAAATTGCTGGCCTTGTGCCTTTATAAGAAACCATTATTTTACGGCCACCAGCTCCAGTTTAGTCCGATTCTATTTCATTCTTTTAAATATAACGGGCAAAACCAACCGACAGGAGACCCAGGGGTAGACCCCGAGCAAGATGGTTGGATAACACCCATGAGCTTGGCTGGTCTTGATTGGGGATCCAGCTCGGATCAATTGTAGATGGCTGCTTATGACAGCACCCTCTCAGAAATAAGTGGGCGAAGAGGGTCATATTGTTATAATATTGCCAGAAATATATAATAAAAGAAACTAACTGATGATGTCAAAGGTGTGTGACGAAAGAACTCTGAGAGATGTATATATATATGTATATATATATGTATATATATATGTATATATATATATATATATATATATAGCGGCGATGAATTAGTTTTGCGAGGTTTTTTATATGAAATCGTGTGTCGAAACAGATATTGTTATATTTGGGGAGGGTCATATTTGCGTAATATTGCCAGAATTAATAACAGAACACACTCACTGTTTGGTTGGTTTTCGCTTCTCGCTGTCTTTTATATATATATATCTGCGATCTAACTTACTCGGTCCTCAATGTTGCCATTGACTGACCGGCGGTCAAAAATAATACAGATACAATATAGACAAACACATATATATATAGTTTACATAAATCTTTCGTTGCACATCTGCAACATCGTCAGTGGTGTTATATTCATTGTTCCTCCTGTTGTGTTGTATGTCTACGCCATTTTTTTTGTTCAGTCTGTCTATATATTTATTTATTTATTTGCTTGTTTGTTTATCTTATTTTATTTTGTCTTCTTTGCGCATGCGTTTGCGTGTGTGTATAGTGTTATGTGTGATGTGTGACTAGTGTGTATCGTGTTGTGTCTGCTGGGTGACTAGTGTGTGTTTATGTGCTTGTGTATGTATTTATTTATCTTATTTTATTTAATTTAATTTACTTATTTATTTATACTTCTCTTAGGTCAGTGTTGTTTGTTTGGGTGTTGTTGTTGTTCCACTCATTCTTTCTGTTTAGCTTTGGTCTTCTAATTTCTATTTCACTGGCCTCTCTGATTTGCCTATCTGCTGGGTCATTCCTATGTTTAGATATTATTCTAATTTCTATGTTGTCTATGTTACCGTCATGATGTTGTCTAGCATGTTCGTATAGTACTGACCCGTTTTTTCGTCCTTTTAGTTCCCCCCAGTGTTGGTCTATCCTTTCACCTATGCTACGAGCTGTCTCACCTATGTATGTTGTTGTCGTGTTTCTGCAAGTACCCTCTGTACATCTTATGCTATAGACTACGTTTCTAGTTTTACAGTTTATCCGGGGGTTCACCTTACATATGATACATTTCCTATTGGTACAGTGGGTTTTCTTAAAAGGGTAGGTTTTGCTGATCAGGGATTTTATGGTGGTTCCTGGCTTTTCTACCACCTTTATTTTTAAGTGGGTCTTTCTCAGGGCCTTTCTACACTGGTTAGCTAATTTCCCTCCAGGGGTGGCGTCCACAAACATGACACTCTGATATCTCTGGTTGTCGTACCATGATGTGGCCTTCCCTATCTTATGTCTAGCCCTATCTAAGCTATTCCATGATTTGCTCCTGTATAGTGGGCAAATTCCTTTCATGTCCAGTTCTATGAGGGTCTTATACTTTTCCATGGCTCCTTCGTATACTCTGACTCTGTCTCTTTGGTTGTAGCCAGAGAACTGCATGCGGTTGATGAAGTGTTGGATGTGTCCTTCCATTTCTGTTGGGTCGCACATGCTGGACACATTCTTCATCACTCGTACCAAATCTGCGATCAGAATATTAAACTTAGCACTACTGGACATTGCTGAGTTTTTGAGTATCAGGTATTTGGAGGCCATGGGTTTAGCATAGTGTGAGTGGAGAATTTGGGCTCTCTCGTCTATAGTGTTAATCCAGAGTTCTGTGTCTAATACAGGTAGTCTATTGTTAGGGTGTTTGGAAGGGAAGTCTATAGTTACAGTTATACTCTGGTGTATGGAATTAGCTATCTGCTGGATGCTTTCCATCGTGCTACGTTCTAAATCAAACTTGTTAGTGCTCTCTAGTGGGGGTGTTCTTATAACTATATTGATATCGTCTACATAACGAGAGTACATGATGAGGTCTATGGAGCTTTCATTAAGGAGATCTTTAAGTCTCCTTTCCCACCATACCATGAAAAGGTTGGCAACATCGCCAGCTATGCTGACGCCGATGAACAAAACACAAGCTGAACGGCTAAAACACACAATAACAGTTAATATGAAAAGAACAACATACACAAAAGTCAACGCACTCTACAGACAAAAACGCATCAACGGTAAGGAAATCCGAAATCTCATCACAGCAAACGAGAGAGATGACTTCATGAGCGTCATCCGACGCGAAACGAAATATGCTCAAAACGAATGCTGTAGGCATTTCAAGAAGAAATTAGAATGGATGAATAAGAAAAAACTACAAGAAAGGAAAATCGAATATTCTCAAAAATACCCAGATAACATCGACAACATCCGTATGAGTGATGTAAAACTACCGGAAGAATTTACCAATGACCACACAGTAAATATCTATGGGAACACTTTAATCAGTGAACAAGAACAACAAATCCTAAAGTTACCACCAAAATTTGCCATCTACAAAAAGATTAATCCTATGGAATGCAAAACGGAGCTGGAAAAGTGTTTCACAAAAATACGTTGGAATGCAAAGGTAAACAACAACAACAATAATAACGGTAGTAGTAATATAAACAATAACTCTGGGTATAGAAATAACAGCCATAACCATAACAATGGCAGGAAAGTGAGAAATAGTGATAATGGTAATAATACTAGCGATAGACAGAACAACAACAACCACAATAATAATAATAATAGAAACGTTAACCACAGACACAGCAACAGTGACCACAGTAGTAATAACGGTAACAATACGAACAACAACAACAACAATAACCACAGTGGTAATAATGGAAATAGTACATGTAGCAACATCAACAAAAACAAGAAACATAATAATAGTAACAACCACAATGGTAGAAATAGCAGTAACAACAACAACAATAACGGTGAAGTAAACAACAATACATCTAGCAATCATAACAATAATAATATTAATGCTAAGGATAGAAACAACAACAACCACCATGATAACAATAATAGCAACACACACAACTATGACGATAGAAATAACGACAACCCCTTAGAGAAACTATTTTTCAACCCAGCTGACAAAACATATAAGATGGGTAATATCTATCCTACGAGGTTACCCTTTAATAAAAGAGTTTGCATACCACAACAAATAGATGACGAGACGGAGGCACAGTTCACCATAGCTAGAAATAAGATTAGACAAGTAGTAGACAGGTACACTATGAGACAGAGCAGACCAGAGGCCCAACAACTTGGGATAAAACCTGTAGAAGGCTTGGTTAGCCTCAAGCAGCGCACAAGGGATGGTGAGGTAGTGTGTCTACCCACAGATAAGTCTGGTAGGATGTCAATAGATAGCATGCCGAACTACATCGAGGCAATGCAACCCCACATCACCAACACGAGCGAAGTTGCACAACTAACACACGATGGGAGAGAAAAAATCCTCAACGCTCACATGATGATGTGGACTGACATCCTAAAGCCAAGCAGACGCACTGCCAACAACTTCCAGGCGTCTAACAATGGCATACCACCCTTGTATGGGCTCCGCAAAGACCACAAGACAGTCGACGACCCGACAATAGGACCACCAACAAGACCTGTATGCGGAGCTAATATAGCTAGCAACTACAGGATCTCCTACTTCCTCTCAATGGTTATACGCCCCATAATCAAGATGTCCCCAGATGTATGTGAAAGTACAGAGGACCTCCTCAGCAGAATCAGTGAGTGCAACAAAAACAGGAGCCTATCCAACTGCATAATAGGCAGCATGGATGTGGTGTCACTGTACCCATCCATTAACATTGATTTTGCTGTGAAAAGATGTGTGGAGATGATCATTGAGAGTGAGGTGGAGTTCTGCGACGTCGACACAGACGAACTAGGCCTCCTACTTAGACTTACCTACGACACTGACTACCTAGACAGCCATGACCTTAGATGTTTCTGCCCTAGTAGACCTATAAGAGGTAGACCCCCCACCATAACCTCAATGGCTAAAAAGACTCCCATAGGAAGGTGGATTGGGTGGACCAAAGCTATACGGACCCCCCAAAACACTGATCAGGTAAGAAAAATGGTCGCACATGCAATAGGGGCTAGTATCAAAACTACCCTAAAGGGCCACATATTTAAGTTCAATGAGAAAATCTACACCCAAAATGAGGGAGCAGCCATCGGCGTCAGCATAGCTGGCGATGTTGCCAACCTTTTCATGGTATGGTGGGAAAGGAGACTTAAAGATCTCCTTAATGAAAGCTCCATAGACCTCATCATGTACTCTCGTTATGTAGACGATATCAATATAGTTATAAGAACACCCCCACTAGAGAGCACTAACAAGTTTGATTTAGAACGTAGCACGATGGAAAGCATCCAGCAGATAGCTAATTCCATACACCAGAGTATAACTGTAACTATAGACTTCCCTTCCAAACACCCTAACAATAGACTACCTGTATTAGACACAGAACTCTGGATTAACACTATAGACGAGAGAGCCCAAATTCTCCACTCACACTATGCTAAACCCATGGCCTCCAAATACCTGATACTCAAAAACTCAGCAATGTCCAGTAGTGCTAAGTTTAATATTCTGATCGCAGATTTGGTACGAGTGATGAAGAATGTGTCCAGCATGTGCGACCCAACAGAAATGGAAGGACACATCCAACACTTCATCAACCGCATGCAGTTCTCTGGCTACAACCAAAGAGACAGAGTCAGAGTATACGAAGGAGCCATGGAAAAGTATAAGACCCTCATAGAACTGGACATGAAAGGAATTTGCCCACTATACAGGAGCAAATCATGGAATAGCTTAGATAGGGCTAGACATAAGATAGGGAAGGCCACATCATGGTACGACAACCAGAGATATCAGAGTGTCATGTTTGTGGACGCCACCCCTGGAGGGAAATTAGCTAACCAGTGTAGAAAGGCCCTGAGAAAGACCCACTTAAAAATAAAGGTGGTAGAAAAGCCAGGAACCACCATAAAATCCCTGATCAGCAAAACCTACCCTTTTAAGAAAACCCACTGTACCAATAGGAAATGTATCATATGTAAGGTGAACCCCCGGATAAACTGTAAAACTAGAAACGTAGTCTATAGCATAAGATGTACAGAGGGTACTTGCAGAAACACGACAACAACATACATAGGTGAGACAGCTCGTAGCATAGGTGAAAGGATAGACCAACACTGGGGGGAACTAAAAGGACGAAAAAACGGGTCAGTACTATACGAACATGCTAGACAACATCATGACGGTAACATAGACAACATAGAAATTAGAATAATATCTAAACATAGGAATGACCCAGCAGATAGGCAAATCAGAGAGGCCAGTGAAATAGAAATTAGAAGACCAAAGCTAAACAGAAAGAATGAGTGGAACAACAACAACACCCAAACAAACAACACTGACCTAAGAGAAGTATAAATAAATAAGTAAATTAAATTAAATAAAATAAGATAAATAAATACATACACAAGCACATAAACACACACTAGTCACCCAGCAGACACAACACGATACACACTAGTCACACATCACACATAACACTATACACACACGCAAACGCATGCGCAAAGAAGACAAAATAAAATAAGATAAACAAACAAGCAAATAAATAAATAAATATATAGACAGACTGAACAAAAAAAATGGCGTAGACATACAACACAACAGGAGGAACAATGAATATAACACCACTGACGATGTTGCAGATGTGCAACGAAAGATTTATGTAAACTATATATATATGTGTTTGTCTATATTGTATCTGTATTATTTTTGACCGCCGGTCAGTCAATGGCAACATTGAGGACCGAGTAAGTTAGATCGCAGATATATATATATAAAAGACAGCGAGAAGCGAAAACCAACCAAACAGTGAGTGTGTTCTGTTATTAATTCTGGCAATATTACGCAAATATGACCCTCCCCAAATATAACAATATATATATATATATATATATATATATATATTTAACTGTTGGTCAATCAATGATAAATATTGATTGGTAGCTAAATTAACTACAGGGATATAAAATATACTGAAGCAAAATCCAACCCAAACCAAACAGTGAGTGTATTTTATTATATATTTCTGGCAATATTATCACAATATGACCCTCCCCAAACATAACAATATTTGTTTCAACACACGACTTCATATAAAAAACCTTGCGAAACAAATTCAAATATATATATATATATATATGTATATATATATATGAGTATGCACACAAACATACGCACATATATTTTATGAAGGAAATAAGATTATTTCTCACTTCTGCCAGTTGTACTCGTAAACATAATCAGATAATAGTTTAAATATGCTTAAATAAATCAGATATGGAAAGCTAAAGGTCATTTCCTCACAAAACCAGTGGGTCGCAATGAATCTGAGTTTGCTTTTACATTCTCTTATTAGTAATTCTCACTCTGGTCACCTGCAGGCAATGTCTAAATGCATCAACAAACTCTGCTATTATCGCCACAGTGTACAGAATATTTCGATTTTCTCCTTACGGGTAAAAATTGTTTCCGCACTTTGCAGTTCGCTAACCATCTATAATTACAGGTGAAATCTTATCCCAATTAATTTTCCTCCAGCCTCAGTGGTGAATTGCCAATCATTGATTATAAGCAGCGCATCAACCACAATCAGCATAACATGAACAAGAACAACAACCATACTAGCTACAACAACTACAACTACAACAACTACAAACAAAAAAAAGAAAGAAAATGAAAGTTAGTATAAAGTAATTTTATGATGAAGCTGGTTATTCTGCTTCACTATCTTTAGCTCCTCACGATGGAATAACTGTTCAGATTTTACATAAAATTCCCCCTTTACGGTCTGAGTTCAAATCCCGCCGATGTTAACTTTATATTTCATCCTTACGGGGTCGATAAAATAAAGTACCAGTAATGTACTGGGATAATTGCTGGCCTTGTGCCAAAAGTAGAAACAATTATTATTTCGGTCGTTATTTGACGAATTTTTCTATTGGCATTTGCTCATTGCTAATGTCTGATAGCCACACCCATAAATTATTCAGTAAAAGAATTTTTCTCTGCAGCTATCGGCCAGCTTTCTTGTAAATTACCTCTTTGGAGATTTTCCCTCTTATCACTAATATCTTTGAAGAGCCGGCAACTATCACTTTAAATTATAACTTTCTAGCTGTCGCATCAAAAAGTGGCTGTTTTTGATAGACTAGCTCAGGGCATCATTGTTTCTCCCCACTTCCCATTGTCCAGTTTCCATTTGAAAAATATGACACACACATTTCTCCATATTATAATTTATTCTTACTGCAACAGGAATAGAATGTGTTGTATTCATTTTATGAAATATCTCCATATTGATCTTATATTAATTGATTTTCACTTGATCAACTTTATGACTAGCTTATTATAGATTGAACCATGCTCAGTATATAACTGGTACCTATTCCCTCTTTTACTTTCTATGGAACGATGAAAGGAAACTAACACAAGGAAGATAACATATGGGAATAATTAGTAAAAAGACCTTGGTAAGACCTTGGTCTAATCAAATATATTATTAGAGCCCTCAGTCTAACTAAATATATTTACTAAAGCTCCTGGTCGAATCAATTATACAGTAAGTTCCCCCCAAATGTATACACACTTCAACAGCATTCTAATCAAAGTGTGTATACATTTTTTTGTGACACGCTGTATTTACTAAAGCTAAGTCTAAGCTAAATCTAATCATATACATTTACTGAAGCAGTTGGTCTGACCAAATATATTTACTAAAACCCTCAGACTAACCAAATATATTTATTAAAACCGTCAGGCTAACCAAATATATTTATTAAAACCGTCAGACTAACCAAATATATCAACTGTCTCAATTTCTCTATTATATATTGGAATATATTAGTGTTTATACTACTACTTTCGTGCCCTAATGTACACGAAGCAATATCATTACTCGAACATATTAGCTATATATAAATCATCAATAGTTTCATATACTTAACTAATTATTCTCCATATTTTAAAATCAATATTAAGAACTTAGTTAATGGAGAATTGTTTCAATATATACTTTCAGAAATAACTTATATTAATATTTTCCCAACTTAATTTCGTTTTGTATTCCAAATTTTAATGTTCTAGTCTACTTTAAGAAGATACTTATAGAGCTCTAGCTAAAGAGGTAGCCTATACGTGACAGCAACACGGCTAGAAACAGCAGTTACATTTTCCTTAAGTCATATCCAGCTGTCTTAAAGGGTCCACTGGAAAATGTTGTCTTAGTTACACTGTCTGAATTAAAGACAGGATAGTCAACACTTAAGATGTCTTCAATCACGGTTGACATTGTGATGCACAACAACAACAACTACAACAACACTAATAATAATTATTTCTACTTTTGGCACAAGGCCAGCAATTATCCCAGTGTATTACTGGTACTTTATTTTATCGATCCCGTAAGGATAAAAGGCAAAGTTAACCTCGGCGGGATTTGAACTCAGACCACAAAGGGTCGTAACTCTTTGATGCAAAGCATGGTGTCCGACCCTCTACCGGTACTGCCAATCCACCGCCCTTACAACACTAATAATAATAATAAGAAAAACAACTTCTAGGTCTTGTTGACCAGGACTGACTTAGATGAAAAATCGAATTAATATTTAGATATATATTACTATAACACATACACACTTATATATGGAATTAGTTGAGTTTTGGTGGTCAACACCTGAAGCTATTTAATCACTGTATGATATATTGTAATACAATCTTTTGGTAGCATAAAAGACGCGATACTTTCAACTGCGGAATAAGCTGCGAATATAAAAATCTGGCAACTATAACTTTGATAACTTCGATAGGTTTTCGGCCAGTAATGGCCCAGGCCATGTCTAACTTAACAGCACCATATAATTTACATTTTGGAAATTGTTTTTTTATTGATTCCTGATTCCTAATCAAGAAAACAATCATTCTGTGAGAAAGAACAATCGATGATTAAATCGAATTGTAAATTTGATTGATACTATTTTTATCCAATCCTGGAGGAATAAAAAAGAAAAACACAACAAAAAACATAAACAAAAACAGTCGACTTCGATAGGATTTGAACTCAGCATTCAGCTAAATATTTGTTCAATAATCTATCGATTTTGTTAACATGCAGCCTCCTTCCTTCCCACAAAATATGAATCAATATATTTAGAAGAAAAATAGAAATAACATTGGAGAAGTCAAACGTATAAATCAGTCAGTCACCTTTTGGCTGTAAGAAGAAGCAATGTGAAAGACGGACTTTCTATGTTGATAAGAAAGCTGAAACAAATACACTCGTAATGAATTGATTCAACGTTGAAGAATTTGGCAACTGAAGCAAATGTATTCCCAAACATATAAATAAACGAAAAAATGCAGCTAGTATTTTTGCTGTATTTATGAGATAAGCTATTCCTGTTATTACAAAAAGAAACAAAAACAGACAAACGAACAAACCAAAGTAAAAGGAAAACACGAAACGAAAAGCAACACCAACTAAAATGCATTTCTATGACGCTCATCGTTATCGGGGTTGTTACTTATATAGCCGCACGGTAACAGACCCAGCCGCCATCTTTTCAACTAACGCTGCTTCCTCTTAATGTGTACATTTAGTTCAAATATACAAATGTATTTCTACGAATAATCCTGATTTAATATGAAATTATTTTATTGTTTGATTTAAAAAAAATTATGGGTCGCCAAAATTACATTTATATCCGGTCTGAATTCTATTCTCTCACTTCTTTCTGTTCAAACCGGCCGTAACTGACTGCTAATACTGACGTTAAAGTATTGTTCTCAAAATAAATAACGTCCAAATCTCGTAGATTCGGTATTATGTGACATAATTATTTAAGATAAAGCCTTTACCACAAAAATACAGAGTGGGCCAGAATTCATGACTCGCTTGTTAGTTATATTTCTTAACATGCTTATTTTATTGTTATTGTAATATTTTAATTTATTATGTTATTTCTTAATATGCTTAGCAGGTTTCTTAATTTATATTTCTATTTCTTAATATATATTCCTTAACTTGTTTTATAACATTTTGTGTTAATGGATCTATAAATAATCAAGTGAGTAAGGAATTCTGGTCCACCCGGTATCTTTGTGGTAAAGGCTTTATCTTAAATAATTATCAATTCTAGAGTAAAGTGAATGCTAAAGGGTTAAGGGAGATTGTTACTAATCTTAAGTTGTATAAGTAAAATAATGAATATTTTTGTATGTCGGGGAACAAGTTTTTTTAAAAACAAATATTGAAGATACGAGTTTTCTAGCTTGCTTTTTCTTCTCGCATTTCCCTTATCAGAACTTTATATATATAACTTTATATATATATATATATATATAACTTTATATATATATATATATATATAACTTTATATATATATATATATATATAACTTTATATATATATATATATAACTTTATATATATATATATAACTTTATATATATATATATATATAACTTTATATATATATATATATATAACTTTATATATATATATATAACTTTATATATATATATATATATAACTTTATATATATATATATATATATATATATATATATATATATATATATATATATATATATATATAACTTTATATATAACTTTATATATATATATAACTTCCTAGGTCTGTAAATATTTCTAAACGTTCACTGTGTCTTATCGTTTCTTAGAGCTGGCTTTGTATAAATGTCTTAGAATTATAGGAATGAATCCTGGGGACACACAAAGACACACACATACACATACACACACATATATAGGACTCTCACACGCACACACACACACAGACACAGACACTGTGTGTTAGAATTATAGGAATGGAACCTGGACTCACACGCACACACACACGCATACGCACACACACACACACACACACACACACACACACACACACACACACACACACACACACACACACACACACACACACACACACACACACACACACACACACACACACACACACACACACACACACTCGTTCAGAACTAGCTGTCGAGACGGCCAGAGCTCAGCCGTCGGGTTCCTGACTCTTTTTCTATAAGTATATACATGTATTTGTGTCTATCAATCTACATAACAATGAACAGTCACCATTTTGATTCTGTACAACTATTTTGTCTTAACTGTTTTTTCGGTAATATTTAACAAATTCCTTTATTAGTATTGCTAGTATCATTTTTCGTTGTTTTTTTCTTGTTTTGTTGTTTTAATTACTGTTTTTATTATTATTATTATTTGTTTTTTCAATAATTGTTATTTTTTCTAGAAGTGTTGATGAAATTTGTTTTATGTCATCTTTCCAATTCCTCTATTTTAATCATCATCTCTTCAACTGAAATATAAATTATTACAACATTAGTGTGAAGAAAACAATTTTTATTTAACATAGTCTTAAATTTAAATAAACGAATTATATTTTAGTGTGAGAAAGAATTAGTTGTTCACGCTATTAAAGTCAGATGTCATATTTAAATCTACAATTTAATTGTTTCTACTTTTAGCACAAGGCCAACAATTAGCCCAGTACATTACTGGTACTTTATTTTATCGTCCCCGTAAGGATGAAAGGCAAAGTTAACCTCGGCGGGATTTGAGCTCAGACCATAAAGGGCCGTAACTCTATGCTGCAAAGCATGGCGTCCGACCTTCTACCGATACTGCCAATCCACCGCCTACAATTTAATACTTATACAGACAGCGTTCTCAACTAAAGGTACGAAAATCCTTAACACTTTAGCATTAAAACCGGCCATATCCGGCTAGAATTCTCTCAGCTCTTTCTCTTCACACCGGCCATAACCGGCTGCTCATACTTATGTTAAGGTATTGTTCTTGAAATAAATAATATCAAAATCTCATAGATTTGATATTATGTGAGATAATTATGTGAAATAAAGGGTCTGCCGTGAAAATATAATAGTAAATATAGAGTAATGTAAATACTAAAGGGTTAATAGTAAATATAGAGTAATGTAAATACTAAAGGGTTAGTCCACCAGATATAACTCGGAGGAGGCCAGCTAAACATGCATAGGTGCGAGCTGTAACAACAACGTGTTGTATATTCTCTACAATTTCTCACAGAGACCCTTGTGGTGAGGTAGAGTCACAGGCGAGTTTATTTTAATCTCTACATTGTACTTCACAGTAGCTGTAAGGATTATAGGACTGGCTGGATATTTGTTATCTCAGAATATATTTTTTTAGGTGATTTATTTTGTTTTTATGTATAAAGGAGGTTAATTAGTGCAGCTTGTGTCTCTCCAACGCTGTAAGCCAGTGGTTCTTGAAAAGTTTGAAAATATAATTTAAGGCATTAGAAAATTCCTACTAAAGATTCAAAGTCTTTAAAAAGATTTTATTCATTGATTCATTAGACACAAGTATGAAAAATATAATAATAATAATAATAATAATAATAATAATAATAATAATAATGAATAATGATAATGAAAAGAATCTGTTAAGGAATGGTTTACGTTTTTTTTCTAAAACATCTATTTTTAAATACTCCTTGAGAGGTGCCGCAGTAAATTATATTTAATATCACGTGTACTGAGATTTTAAAGGATCTCAGAACAACTGCTGTAGGCATTTGACAATCCCATTCTTAACAATGTGTCGATGTTAACTCTTATACTTTAGCAGTGACATCATTTGTATAATGTTATCTAATGATGTGGCTAACATTTCTGGAAATAATAATCGTATTAGTATATATGTATATGTATATATATATATATATATATATATATATATATATATATATATATATATATATATATATATATATATATATATAATATAATATAATATATATAATATATATATAATATATATATATAATACACACACGCACACACACACATATATATATATATATATATATATATATACTAATACGATCATTATTTCCAGAAATATTAGCCACATCATTAGATAACAAGAAATATTACATATATTATTTATATATACCTTAATGCATAATTATTGTGTGTTTGTATATATGTTAGAATATATGTGTCTGTGTGCATGTATGTACGTACGTATGTGTGTGTGTGTGCGTGCGTGTGTGTGTGTATGTATGTATATATGTACGTGTGTATGTATGTGTGACGTATGTATTTATGTGTGTATGTAAGTATGTGTGTATGTAAGTATGTTTGTATGTAAGTATGTGTGTATGTATGGATGGATGGATTGATGGATGAATCGATCTATATATTTGCATCGAAGAGAAATTTTTTAGTTAATAATTCTTGTAGTTAATTAGAAAGTATTGTGTATTATTTATATCTATATAACCAGTTAAATACACGGAACATATTTAATAAAATTGAATAAAATGTTATATACACTCATAAGAATGTATATAAAATATTCTGAAGATAGATTCTTCATTCTATTTGTGTCATTACAACAGTGATAGTGAGAGACTGTAACCTGTGTTTAGAAGAAGTAGTACAGATTTCGCAATACCATTTGTGTCATTACAATAGTATCTGTGTTTACAACAAGTAGAACAGATTTCACAATAACATTTATGACATTACTATAGAGACAGTGTCAGAATTTTTCCTCGGGTTTTTGTATTTAGAACATTACGGTCTTCCATAAATAGAGTAGGGTTTGATTTGAGGGAGACTCAGCAGCTATTTCTAGAAGGTCGAGAGTAACCACACGAAGGTTCCCTCATCAGCTTGTATATGTATGTATATATACACCTATATACGGATGCTATATAGTATAAAATTGATT
>OZ024758.1:2552985-2560485 GCA_964016885.1 Eledone cirrhosa
TAGATAGATAGATAGATTGATACATACATACACACATACCTACCTACCTACATACATACATACATATTTACATATTTACATACACACATACCTACCTACATACACACATACATACCTACCTACCTACCTACATACCTACATATTTACATACACACATACCTACCTACTTACATACATACATATTTACATACACACATACCTACCTACATACACACCTACCTACCAACCTACATACATACATACATACATACATACATACATACATACATACATACATACATACATACATATATATTTACCATGTTGATACCTAAATGAAAGAGTCTTGTTTTTATGTTAGAAGCCGTCTATTGGTGAAAATGTATAAAATAATCAAACCTGAAGAACATACATAGATGAAAGTTGAAAGTTGGCCACTGGAAGCTGTGGGCTTCAGACAAAGAAATACATCAAATCCTTTTAATACATTTTGTTTGTAGAGCTGTGAACATATGCAATACTTTCATCAAATTCAACATATAATTCTTTATTGTGGTTGTTTTCTAAATTCTAGCGACAGAGGCTTTGTATGAAGATTTCAAAGAATTATTTATGTAGCTAACGTACATGCTTACATACACACATATATATATATATATATATATATATATATATATATATATATATAATGAAATATATGGAGAATATATATACATAAATAAATATATAATACATACATACACATATGCATACATAAATACATGCATACATATATATATATATACATATATACATGCATACATACACGCACACACGCATGCAATATATATATATATATATATATATTATGAATACTGTTGGCCTTTTGCTACAATATTTTCTATACCTTTCATATATATATACATGCATATACATGCATAAATACATACATACAAATACGTACATATTTACATACATAAACACACACAAATACATATATGCATACACACATACATACATTCATACACACACATATACATACGCATATACATATATACAGGCACACACATACATACACACACACACATACATACACACATACACACATATCTACATACTCACATACACATAGATACATAACATAGATACCCACATAAATATACATACATACATATACATACATATACATACATACACCTATATATATATCCATACACACATACATACATGTAGATATATGTAGACATGTTTTCCTTATTGACTACATACAACGGCATTTATCTAAATTAAAAATTACCGAAATACTATGCCTAGACATGATTTTTAGCTTAGTGTAACCAATTTCCAAAAGTGAAATTCATTAGGCTCTGCTATATTTTACCAACCCTTCCAACCTCCTTTACATAAACAGATTGAACAAATATACACAATTAATCTAGAAGGGTTTGTTTATCTAGCTTTTGGATTGGACACTAGATTAATATTATTTATAAAAAATAATTCGCTAACATATCCTCATGTATAACAAAGAACAACATAAAAATACAAGATAAAGCTTCGTATCAATAAATCGATAACTTAGAATCTGCTTTTGTGGGGTTTAAGTTGAGTTAAATATGGCAATGTATGAATAACTAGCTGTAAATAACAGCTTCATTAACATCAGTATATTTTATAGAAAACAGAAACTATCGCTATAACAATAACAGTTAAATAACAGCAGTATATTTTATATAAAACAGAAACTATCGCTATAACAATAACAACTCCATTAACAGCAGTATATTCTATATAAAACAGAAACTATCTCTACAATAATAACTTCATTAACTGCAGTATATTCTATATAAAACAGAAACTAACACTACAATAACTTCATTAACTGCAGTATATTTTA
The DNA here is from genome assembly GCA_964016885.1 of Eledone cirrhosa. Classification (NCBI taxonomy): domain Eukaryota; kingdom Metazoa; phylum Mollusca; class Cephalopoda; order Octopoda; family Eledonidae; genus Eledone; species Eledone cirrhosa. The sequence continues at coordinate 2,554,841 of OZ024758.1, forward strand.
TATAAAACAGAAAATATCTCTATAAAAATAACAGCTTCATTAACTGCAGTATATTTTATAGAAAACAGAAAATATCTCTACAATAATAACTTCATTAAAATTAGTATATTCTATATAAAACAGAAACTATCACTACAATAACAGCTTCATTATCAGCAATAAACTCTACATAAAACAGAAATATCTCTACTATAACAGCTTCATTAGTAACAGTATATTCTATAGAAAACAGCATCATTAACAGCAGTATATTCTATAGAAAACAGAAACTATTACAAGTTCAATATCCTCGTAAATTTGGACGGTTTTAGCAACAAAACAGACAAAAATAACAGCAATAACAATTACTTTTATTTTGTCAGTTAAAATGGCTACCATGATGGAATAGCTGACATGATGGAATGGCTACCAGTAAAGGGGTCGGAGTAACTCTAATGAGGGTGGAGTGGAATGGCAGAGACATGAGAACCTCAATATTTTTTCTGGCTTTATTAATTCAAATCCCAAATTTTGTCTTCCGGTGTTGATGAAATAAAGTACCGAACATTGTCCTTACTACTTCCGGTGAAATAAAGTAGCAGTTGTGTTCTAGAGTCGATATTATTAACGGTTCTCTTGTTTCAAATTGTACAGTCACACTTTGAAAATGGAAAGAGAAATCGGATAATGTAGTCATATATACGCAATGTAAGGGTTAAGAACGGGTTGGTGATGGGTGGAACATCATAAGTCTTCTTAGTGCTGAGTTGGAGATAAACAACAATAATAACAACATCACATGCATACATACCAGGCACACCTGGCCTTTCAACTCCATTGATAAATAGCCCAATTAGAACTGAACAACAGCTACACCGAATAAATATAGAAATCTCGTGAGAATACCGTATCATACCGCAACATTACACTAATCAATATCAGAATCTCACACACAAAAAATGACTAACATTCTAGAAGCTCTTTCAATAACTCATACAGTAGACGTAAAAGTTGAAAATAAATACGAAAATTGATTTGCTTATACGATAAACTCTGAATTGCACAAAATGTATCAAACATAGAGATATTTCCAGCCAATGAGGGAAGCTCTATTCCAGCAATAGAGATGCTAGACATAGTAACCAAGTCTCCTTCAAACACTATCCTCTGGACTTAAAAGAGAGGAAGCCACATTGGATTATGTGGGCTTGGGTTCATACAGCCCGACAAAAGACCTGTATGGTCACAACGTGAGTTTTTTTTATATGTAGTATGTCTGCAGGGGAATTACAGAAACAATAATGTATATATAGCAGGAAGAGGGTCTTAACGTTTGGGACACTAGTCCTTCATCAGAAGAAAGAATGAAAATTAAGATAGATTGAAGGGACGGACTGGTTGGAATTGGCAAAAATGTCTTTAGATAAAAATAACAGGTGCCCATATATACATATATATATATATATATATATTAAAATACAAATATTAATAAAATAGATGTTCTTTTGATCAATTAAATTTTATTATACATATTTCAGAGGTACAACAGTACGTCCTCATCAGACAAAATATAGTGATACATGACATACCCTGTATCATTATATTTTGTCTAATGAGGACGTACTGTTGTACCTCTGAAATATGTATAATAAAATTTAATTGATCAAAAGAACATCTATTTTATTAATATTTGTATTTTAATATTAATAACTCTGGAAAATTATTTTACTGTAGAGTGCTTCCAATCTACTGTAAAACTCATTCTTTGATGTGCTCATTGAATCCTCTTTAACTCTTATATATATATATATATATAAATCGGTGCTACAAACTTTTGGTACTTAGATTAGATGGACTGGAATGTTAAGTGTGATGATGTTTATAGCCTAAGGTCAATTCTTATCGAAGAGAGTTATATTCCAAGGAATTACAACAGTAACTATCCCATCCTTTCAAGGCTATCTAGTATAATATTATTCATTATATCTTTTCCTTTTTTAAATGATAGTAGGGTGCAATTTAAGAAAGGGAATTAATTATAATCTCTAGCGTGTACAACTGTTTAGAGGGTCACTGATTGTCCAATGAAAATCGAGTATAATTGCAATGCGGTGCTGTATCGGTGACAACATACGATATGTCAATATTTTGGTCGCCATTTCAACACCGTATTGACTCAATGAGTGGGACTGTCAACAGAGTACGTTAGAAAGGTGTATCAATATTTGAGTATTGCAACGAATTTAGATAACTTGTCCTCTCCTATATAACATTTAAATTAATGTAGAAGACTCAACAAATGATGCTCTCTCATAAACACGTGCATATATATATATATATATATATATATATATATATATTTATAGAAACATATATATAGATATATATACACATAGTAATGATAAATGTAAAGACTAAAATACGAAGAGGTCTCGTTAAGGATTATATACTCTGTATATATATACATACATATATATATATATATATATATATATATATATATATATATATAACGGAGTTGTGGTAAGGAACCAGATGGACCATAGCGCACCAGAGTACTCAATACTTAGGGTAATAGAGGGGGTAATAGGAGAAAGTATGACCCCGACAGCAGAGCTCAAGCCGTTTCGACGGCTATTTCTGGACAGAAATAGCCGTCGAAACGGCTTGAGCTTTGCCGTCGGGGTCATACTTTCTCCTATATATATAGTAATAATAATAAACGTGAAGACTAAAATCCAAAGAGGGCGTGATAAGGATAAATATATATCAAATATATAAGAACCCTAGTGCAAATATAAAAATAACAGATTAAAGTTTCAGAAGATCCCGTTAAGGGTGAAAGCAACGATTCTTTGCTTAAACTTTAATCTGTTATTTTAATATATATATATATGTAGAAATAATTAACGTGCTGGTATAACTTCACTAATCGGTTCCTCGTTCGATCTTATCTAGAAAGGTCTTTCTTGCATTTACCCAAAGAAGATCATTTTAAACCAGGCTTCTATAAATGGAAAATATTTTAGGCAGTTGGATAAATTGCACTAAAGAATGTTGATGAGACTGATTTCGACGCCAAGCTTATGTATGTATGTATGTATGTATGTATGTATGTATGTATGTATATATGTATGTATATATGTATGTATGTAGGTGTATATGTATGTATTTATGTATGTATGTATGTATATATACATATTTGCATGTATGCATATATATATATATATATATATATATATATATATATATATATATATACATGTATATATGTATATATGTATATATGCATATATGTATATAAGAATGAATGTATGTATGTGTATATATATATATATGTATACAAGTATGCACGCATATATGTATATATGCATGTGGGGCATATGTATGTATGCATATATATATATATATATATATATGTATTATGTATGTACATATGTATGCATATATACATGTATATATGTATGTATGTATGTATGTATGTATGTATGTATGTATGTATATATGCATGCATATATACATGTATGTATGTATATATATATATATACATGTATGTATATATATATATATATACATGTATGTATGTATATATATATATATACATGTATATATATATATATACATGTATATATGTATGTATATATATATGTATATATGTATATATGTATATATGTATGTATATATATACATGTATATATGTATGCATATATGTATGTATATATTTGGAGTCGAGATTTAAGTTGTGTCTTTCTCCGAACATAAAAAAGTAAGCAATATTTATTTTGCTACACGCAAATCATTAATAAAATTCTCATATTTTATATAATACTTTTTAATGTATTTGAAACCAATAAATTTTAGATAAAAAACTCTCACGACGTTGACATTCAAAATATAATGGAAAGTGAGAAGCTACAGGCTGATATTATGAAGAACTACCTTTGAGGATACTTTGAAATATCTTTCAAAAGACTTTTGAAATTTCTTGAAAACTACTAGAAGAAAATATTTCCTTTTATCGTCTATCATTGTACATAAGCAGTGTTACAATTTGTCAGGTTCTGGTTTGTTGTGAGAAAATATATAAATTATATTAATTCAGTCCACCATTTCCTGATATATACAATCTTAAATGTTTGATGGATGCTTCGCCCACGATATAAGAAAAAGACAACAACAACAACAACAGCAAAAAACAATAATAAAAATGTATATCAAATAGATGTATGTCTTGCTGTTTCAGGAACTTATGTAGTTTTTCTTTCATATATTGTTTAAGATAGATAGAGAGATGGTAGGATAAATAGACGAACGAACTGACGTATGGATAGACAGATAGAAAAATAAATAAATATTTTATGTGATTGTTTACAATAATATAATACAAAAGAGAGCTGAATGAGAATTAAACAATAAAAGCATGCAACAATAACACTGAACAGAGGAGTAATATACTTAAGTTTCCTGTTAACCCTCACAATATTCATTGATGAGGCTATTTCTGAAATATAATTCATCCCTTTCTTGTACCGTAGGTTTCTATACTACACTGCATATCCTGTACATTAGCCGCAATTTTACTGTCACTTCTAACAAAATACCACTTTGCAGATTTTAATGTTCTACAGATTTTAATATTCTTTGAAAATTAAATTTCTTAAACTGTAACACCTCACACCCGACTGATACATCCCACATGAATAATGTGTACGTGTGCATGTGTGTGTGTGTGTCTCTGTGTATGTGTCTGTGTGTCTGTGTGTATGCGAGAGTGTGTGTGTATGTGTGTTTGTGTGTGTCTGTGTATGTGTTTGTCTATGTGTTTGTGTATGTGTGTGTGTGTGTCAGTGTGTGTGTTCGTGGCTTTATTTATCTTAGCACTTCTACTTATAGTTTGGCCATACCTGCTTCTTTGTAATAATAAATATTTCAGCCAAGTTAAAGGGACGTGTCTATAGCTCTTCTGAAAGTATTCACCTTTATTACGTATTATAGTTTTAATACTGTCATGCTTAACAGAGCTTATATATTTGTCTATTACATTATATAATAGTCTATGTTTGAATATAATTTACTACTTATAATTTGTGTCGAGACAATTTCATGGTTTAATGAAAATACTTATGGGAAGTTCTTTGTAAACAGATACGTGTAAGATATCTTAATATATTTCTATTCTCTTTAGAAATTCGATGGATGTAATTGAGCTAGCTTGGCAAATATTGTTTTAAAATATTTTGATAATATATTATGTAGGAAAGCATTCAAATAAATCCCTCATCGTCACAGCGATAGATGTTTCCACCGGTGTTTCTATATAGATGTTATAATATATTTTTTGAGCATCATTCTTATTTTTCTGTTCTGGCTTTATTCGGCGCTGTTTACTACTAAATTATTTGCATTTCCACAAGACAGAGTACCATAATTTAGACGTGGATGCACAAAAAATGGACAGATATCGCTGCATTAGCAGAAAGGAAAGTTTTGCATATTTTTTTTCTAACAAAGAACGTTTCAGATTAATAGGTTGGAACCAGACAATTATGTTATCTATTTATACACCTAGTAAAGGATGTGATATAATACCACCTTCGACTATACTTTCTGTCTTTCTATTAATTATATTCAGTATGTGAACAGTGATATCAATAGCGCCACTACTT
>OZ024758.1:2572985-2580485 GCA_964016885.1 Eledone cirrhosa
CTTCTTCTTCTTCTCCTCCTCCTCCTCATGCTCAGTCATTATATAGACCTGCCTCTATCCCACTATACACCCTCTACTAGATCTCCCACCACAACACACCACCACCCCACATAAACACAAATATAAAAGATATCAATAAAACCTTTGATTGTATCTCGTAAGATATTGATGACAATTGACAATCATTTGTGAACAAAATAAACAATCTATGAAGCCACTAGTTGACTGATGGCTTCTTTTTCGTGATGGTCACGGTTGGATTAAGTTTAGGGTTGGATTTGAACTAGGAATCTGCCTATCACCAGCATGGTTAGTAAAGCCCGTATTTCCTAGTCCACTGACATATGTACAATAGTTTACTAAACTGTTGTATATTTTATGTGTATGGCGTCTCTGGGTTAATTATCCTTTAAGCTTTCCTTCATTAAGTACCCTCGGGTCTCGAATAATCTCCCCCCCCCCCTTCGGCTTATTAATTTTTCAAATTTTTTCCATCACACCCCGCTCGTATTCTAACTCAATTATTGAATAGTGTTCAATCTTGCACATTCACCACTTCGCCGATGTAGTCTAAATAACACTGCTGTACTCTAAACCAGGGGTTCTCAACCTGGCCCATGTGGACCACTAGTGGTCCACACGAAAATTCCGGTGGTCCACAGAAAATTTTCAATAGCAAATTCTTTTTTGATCCATGCATTTGACTTAAAGCGCTGTTCTTATTCTTCGGATAAGTACGACTTCAGCTGTTTATTTGCGTAGATTTTTAGGCACTGCAACTTGATAATAGCATTTTCTAATTCATTGAAAAAAAACATCTACTGATGCTTATAAGTAGCAGTTCTATTACAAAAGATTTAAAAGTTTAGGTGGTCCACAGGAAAAAATTACTTATTTTGGTGGTCCACAGCGAAAAAAAGGTTGAGAACCCCTGGTCTAAATAACACTGATGATGTCTAAATAACACTGCTGAAGTCTAAATAGCACTGCGGATGTCTAAATAACACTGCCGTAGTCTAAATAACACAGCTGATGTAGTCTAAATAACATTGCTGATGTCTAAATAACACTGCTGATGTCTAAATAACACTGCTGTAGTCTAAATAGCATTGTTGGTGTCTAAATAACACTGCCGATGTCTAAATAACACTGCCGATGTATAAATAACACTGCTGATGTCTAAATAACACTGTTGTAGTCTAAATAACACTAATGTAGTCTAAATAACACTGCTATAGTCTAAATAACACTGCTGATGAGGTCTAAATAAAACTGAAATAATATCTAGAGTTATCTCCTGAAGTTGCCGAATTATCAAAATGATATTTCTAGTTAGTTTATTTATTGTTGTCAAATATGTTAACACTAATTATATTACAGCTGATATTAACTCATGTCAACATCGAATCAACTCTTCTTTTCACAAAACTGACCAATCAAAGAAGCTACTCAAGCAAATACGACAATAATAACAAGAACAACAACATCAACAGTAAAATACAAAAAACAAAAACAAAAACAAAAACAAAACAAAAATTGCCAAAACTAATGACTTTACTAATGAACCAACTTTGCTAGCTAATTACAAATTGCCCACGAACGAAACACATAAACATACACTCATATGTAGACCCGTACACATAAACATACACACACAAGCTAATATACTCACGCGTGCACACATATATAGAGGCCCAGATACATACACATTCAGAAAGAAATAAGTTAATGATGGGAACTTGAAGAATGAGGCTTGACCAGATAAATATCTGCCGTTCATCGTCTTAGAAAGTTACATACATATTGGATAATGTAGTCTGAAAAAATTGTTAAGAAAAAAACGAAATTGTCACGCCTGGAATGGTATGAAGTTGTATCGTATACATACATAATACATACAAACATATATATATATATATATATACATACATACATAATACATACAAACACATATATATATATATATATATATATATATATATATATACATACATACATAATACATACAAACACACATATATATATATATATATATATATATATATATATATATATATACATACATAATACATACAAACACATATATATATATACATACATAATACATACAAACATATATATATACATACATAATACATACAAACATATATATATATATACATACATACATAATACATACAAACATATATATATATATACATACATACATAATACATACAAACATATATATATATATACATACATACATAATACATACAAACATATATATATATACATACATAATACATACAAACATATATATATATACATACATAATACATACAAACATATATATATATACATACATAATACATACAAACATATATATATATATACATACATAAATATATATATACATATATATATATATATATACATACATATATATATATATATATATACATACATATATATATATATATACATACATATATATATATACATACATATATATACATACATATATATATACATACATATATATATATATATACATACATATATGTATATATATATATATATATAAATACATAAATACATACATACATAAATATATATGCATGCATACGTAGATATATACATACATACATATATATATGTATACATACGTAGATATATACATACATAAATATATACATATATACATACATAAAAACATAAATACATCATATCTATATACATACGTACATACATACATACTTACTTACATACATAAAAACTTACATATTTATGGGTGATGCGTTGTTTCCTTGAGCAAGACACTTTATTTCACGTTGCTCCAGTTTACTCAGCTGTAGAAATGAGTTGTGATGTCACTGTTGCTGAGCTGTATCAGCCATAGCTTTTCCCTTGGATCATCGGTGGCTTGGAGAGGGGAGACTGGTATGGGCGACTGCTGGTCTTCCACAAACAACCTTGCCCGGACTTGGGCCTCGGAGGGAAACCTTCTAGGTGCAAATCCCATGGTCATTTGTGACCTAAGGGGCCTTTACCTTTTATTCAACTGTTGGCGTAGATATATCATTGTTAGTGCTAGTGTTGTATAGGTACAGTTCAATTCTACGACATTCTAACCGTGACAATCTCATCTGTTCATACCTAGCTTATCTGGATATATTATCTAAAATCTCTTTTATTTCCTTCTGAAGACTCTAAATTTTGGTGATAGTAAAGACACCCTTCGGTCACGAGTGACCATGGTTTTGCACCTAGAAAGTTTCCCCTCCGAGGCCCAAGTCCGGGCAAGGTTGTTTGAGGAAGACCAGCATTCACCCATCCATACCAGTCTCCCCTCTCCACACCACCAATGATGTCCAAGAGAAAGGCAATGGCCGATACAGCTTGATACCAGTGACATCACAACTTATTTCTACAGCTGAGTAAACTGGAGCAATGTGAAATAAAGTGTCTTGCTCAAGGACACAACGCATCACTCGGTCCGAGAATCGAACTCACAACCTTCCAATTGCAATCCAAATGCTCTAGCCTAGTCATCTCAAATTGAGGGTCTCCTGAGGACCACGTGTATCACATAAGTGTTATATGAGAGCCGCATATGACAAGTAATTGCGATTGTCAGCCCAATGCTTTAACCACTAAACCATGCACCTTCACTGTGATGATGATATTAATAATGGTGTTGGTAAAAAGAGTAGCTGTGATGGAGGTGGTTAAAACTATATGTCACAATATCAAATATATGGAAGCCTCTACAGGTTATTGCGTGTAGATGCATTCTCTCTTCTTAAAATTGGGCTGGGAAAACATATATTATTCACATATTTACTCAGGATTGGTAATATAATTAAGATTTCCTTGATTATATTACCACCAATATAATCAAAATAGAAACAAAACTCAAGAGGTTAGTGTTTAAATCGTAAATATATGCGAACAACATGGCCGTCCCTTTCACATATAAATGTAAATTCTAGTTTGTTCAATGTGTCATGCAACAATATGCGAAGTTGATTCCAAGTGCATCAGAGACGGATTGGCAGTATCGGTAGAGGGCCGGACACCATGCTTTCCAACATAGTTACGTCCCTTTACGATCTGAGTTCAAATCCCGCCGAGGTTGACTTTGCCTTTCATCCTTACGGGGTCGATAAACTAAAGTACCAGTAATGCACTGGGTAATTGCTGGCCTTGTGCCTAAGTAGAAACAATTATTAAGTAAAACAGTTCATTCATCTGAAATGGGATTTAGAGAAATGTCAAAGTTGATAGCTATTTCGAGTTGTTCTAAGATGTATTTTAGTTTCAGCTTCTGGTCTGATGCTTATGACCTAATTCTATATCACTTATAGTCCAAGAGAACCTTCTAGGTAAGATAAGGAATGGTCTATTTTAATTCCAAATCTTGTGAGACACAAATACTCATAACTCATACACATAGTATCTCTGTATAAGTGTATCTTGACGGTTTGTATACACACACACACACACACATATATATAGCATTAACCTAATATATTCCTTCCATATACTGTACCGATTGTGTTGTTATTTCTATTTACCTTTTACATATATATATATATATATATATATATATATATATATATATATATATATATATGTATATATATATACATACACACACACACACACACGAACACACACACGCATATATATATATATATACGCACACAAACACATCTACGCATATGCACTCGTATTTTTTGTACACATAATAAATAAACTAAATGTCGTGGCACTAAACTTAGCTCAATCGCAGTGATAGGATGTTTCTTCTTCTTCTCCTTCACAAAACTAAACTCTTCTACATAATAATTGTTTCTACTTTTGGCACAAGGCCAGCAATTTTCCCAGTGTATTACTGGTACTTTATTTTATCGACCCCGTAAGGATGAAAGGGAAAGTTAACCCCGGCGAGATTTGTACTCGGATCATAAAGGGCCGTAACTCTATGCTGCAGGGCATGGCTGACTCTCTACTGATACTGCCACTCCAACGCCCATCTACATAATGGTAATAATTGTTAGAAAAGAAAAAAATCCCCAAACCCTCCTTCAGAGATATTTACTGAGCGAAACAGATAATTAATTTCATACTTAATATTCTCTTTGTATTTTCTCATTATTAGTGGTCTTGTTGGGTATAATAAGTCTGAACTGAACACAGTAGACGAAGTATTCACTATTTGACAGATGCAAATATATCAGGTTGAATACAACGATATCTGAGATTGGGGAACTTTAGGTTCAACGAAGTTGGTTAATTCATTTATTATTGACGAATAATTACAAGAATATATTTTATTTTTAATTCATCGAAAATAATTAAAATTCAAGATCCGTTGCATTACGTTCCTTGGCGACAATAACCATAGCAACGTAAGTTGGATCTCAGATTTCTTTCGCAAAATTTCGAAAACCAGCAATTTACTACTATTAATGCAGCTTTTGTCTTATTTCTTTCGGTTCTGAGCATGAAAATCTAGCTTTTGTCTCTTCGGTCTATGGCTCCTGATAAGAATAAACCCAGAGATTGCAATGGTGCCAAAAATACCCTTGGTAAATTGCAATTGCATTTTGCTTATTTTATAGTTGCTCAGTGATCCATATTTGCTTATAGCACTCACTATATATTTGTTGATATATCTCGTTGATATGATAAACTGTGTTGCTGTGGTGTTTGATCTGATGTGTGAAGATACTACTTCACTAGACAGACATCAAAGTTTCATTAAGGTTCTTTCACAAACACAAACAGATATTTCTTGTATTAGAGAAGGAAAATATACACAAAGCAAATCCTACGAGAGAATATCCACTATATATATATATATATATATATATATATATATATATATTTATTTATTTTTATATTTATTTATATATTTATTTATATATTTGTTTATTTATTTATATATTGATTTTTATATTTATTTGTTGGTTTATTTAGATATTGGGATTATTTACAGAACATTTAAGATTCTAACCATGTTTTTCAGTTTTACCAGAACCACGTATTGCTTTGCATGAGAAATATCTCTACTAAATAAAGAGGATTCTATTTCACTTTCGATGGCGCGTATAGTTTATTTTGATGCTTAAAACCATTCACCACAACCACCACCACCACCACCACCACTACCACCACCAAAAACAACAACAACCCCACCACCACCTCGGCGGGATTTGAACTCAGACCATAAAGGGCCATAACTCTTTGCTGAAAAGTATGGCATCAGACCCTCTACCGATACTACCAATCCATCGCTAAAGGGTTAAAATTTTGACTTAATTGAATAAAGAACCGTTGAGAGATTTCAGTTCAGTTGGTTGAGGTGCTGTTCTTAGAAATTCTGTTTTGCTATCATTACTGTAGAGTTACACTTTCCAATGACCGAAGAAGAGGTTCAGCAACTTTAATGGTTTAAGAAATGAATACAGCCATTAATATAACAGATATATACATTTATAGACAGTAATAGTAACAGTCATAATAAATATCAGTTAAATTACCAGTCTAACGATTCCATTATAAAAGGCAGATGAGTGTGCAAAGCAAATCTTTTCTTTTTAATATACTTTACGGATCAGAACAATTCTCTTTTATCTTTTGAAAAAGTAATAAGATTATCTTATTTTCACTGAAAATTTTGCTAAGATTTATTATTCATTTTAGAAACATTTGAAAGTCAGGTTCAAGTAGCAGCTGAAAGATGTATATAGATTTAAAAACTGTTAAAATACATCGAAAGCTGTGGAAATAAAATGAAGAATAAATTAGAAGTTGAAGTATTTGACGTTTATTTAAGAATGAAAGTTTCCTCAATAAAAGCGATTATATAAATCAGAAATGATTCTCTTTTATTGCTAATGATCAACGAGTACTTAGTTAGACAGCGGCAGGCTGCATATCAATTTTTCTCCGGCCACTGTGGATCCACTGTTGACACTTTCGGCCTTCATCTACTATCATGCCACTACAGGGCCGTCTATCTCTCACACCATACCACTTTTATCTAATCTAATCTTATCTGGCCGAGTTTACACTCGCAAATAAGTAGAACCAGGGCCACCCATAGGAGCATTGGATTTGATGTACTTCATATTTGTTTCGGTTGATGAATACAAAAGGGTCGCTGCTTCTCCTGAAGGTTAATAGTTCTCTTCTAACTCGAGGGGGAGCGCCTTTCCATTGTCGATTTGCATTAACCATCTGCGAAGCTGTATTGTTCTCAGAACCACTACTCCAGTCTTACGATGCGTGCAGCTGGAACTACTGCAACCCATGATGCCACTTTTAACAAGATCATTAAACATGGCTAGAACACGACAGGCTTCTCTTTCCAGCTCAAGCCGGCAGTGCTGGCTCAAGAGGATGGCAGAAGTCCAGTGGGCATGACAATCCTCCTGTTCCGCAGTTGTAAGTCCCTCATGTGGGACGCAACATGCAGTGATATCTTCTCTAGCGGAAATCTGGTTCATT
>OZ024758.1:2592985-2610485 GCA_964016885.1 Eledone cirrhosa
CTTATAAAAGAACGCTGCGGAAGCTATTTCTGAAGGTTTAAATTATGGGTGAATTTCAAGAAGTTGTAGCGAATAATGTATATGTATATATATATATATATATATATATATATATATATATATATATATATATATATATATATATATATATATATATATATATATTTATATATATATATGTATATATATATATGTATCTATGTATATATATATATATATATACACATATATATATATATATATACATATATATATATATATATATGTATATATGTATATATATATATGTATCTATGTATATATATATATATACACATATATATATATATATATACATACACATATATATATATATATATATACATACACATATATATATATATATATATACATATATATATACATATATATATACATATATATATATACATATACATATATATACATATATATATACATATATATATATATATATACATATATATATACATATATATATACATATATATATACATATATATATACATATATATATATATACACACACACACTCATATATATATATATATATATATAAATATATATATATATATATATGCACGTACATATATATCTATATATATATATATATATACATACATATATACATATATATATATACATACATATATACATACACATACATATATACATATATATATATATACATACATATATACATATATATACATATACATACATATATATAGATATATACATACGTACACACACACACATATATATATATATTCAAGGAATTGCGTTCCCTGTGAAATTCTCTTGTGGTTTGTTAAACATTCCTTCGCCAGTTCGTTGCTACGTATTTGGAAAACTCAAGGGAAATATATATTTGTGTCTACAGAGAGCTGTGGACGTTAAATACACAAAAGCATCCGTTTTCATTTTGTCAAGATTAAGGGAATTTCTATAAAGTACTTTTCTATGTTAATCAAACACATTAAACTATGTATATGGACATGTGTGTGAAATTGACAGGTGATGGGATCAATACACTATAGATATTGGAACAATAATCGATACAGTTCTCCAAAGAATTCCATAACTAGCAACGGAGTTTCGGATCACACTCAAGTGTATACAATCATACATTAACACGCGTAAATATATACTTGGAAAGACACATAAACAGACGGTCACACTGACACTGACACATATACACACACACACACACACACACGGAGAGACGTGAGCACACACGCACGTGAGCACACACATACACCCCCCCACACACACATACCACACACATATATATGTATATGAATGTATGTGTGTGTGTATATATATATATGTATACGTATATGTATTTGTATATTTATATATATGTATATATTTATATGTATAGCTATATCTATGTAAAAGTATATATCTATATATATATATATATATATATATTTATATATATGTATATATAAATATAATATATATATATATGTATATATATATTTAAGTATATATGTATATATATATATATATATATTTATATAAACATACATAGGTATATATGTGCATTTATATACACATCTAGATGTATTTTATATATAGTGTTTATATATATAAGCATATAAAAATATATACAGCATATGAAATGCATTTAGATATAAATACACACACACACACACACACATAACCACATAACCACAATACCACATATTTGTGCATAACTTACACAATTTATGTATTTCTACACAGGATATATAGAATAGTATATATGTGTAGATTAAAACTATACAGCATGAATAATATTTGCACACAAGTATATGATCTCTTTTACAATCCAACGACTGTAGCTTCGTAGCTTCGCAGCCACGTAGCATCGCAGCTACGTGGCTTCAGATGCTACACATACATCAAATATGTCTTCGTTTGTGTGCATACAGCTTGCATGTTATAAATCTATTCCAGTTACCCTCGTGAATATATTTATTATCTGCTAGCCAAGTTCATTAATCCATAAAAATCCATTGAATACAATTCTGGAATATTCTACGAATCGAACGAATGATGACACTGTGGCAGTTTTATTTAGTATGATTTACATCTGTGGCCAATAGTCTGTTAGTTAGCTGAACGAGAGTCGCATTTGGTGAGCTTTGGCAGCGACACTAAAGTAGTTTCAGTGAGTAATGGCCGACCACTGCCCTATAAAATGCTAAAGGTCGATTTTCAGATGAAGAGTTCAGCATTATACAGCAATTAATGCAGCGGAATATATAAAATAAAATTATTCAAGCATGAATAAATGTATGTATGTATGTATATATGCATATGTATATATGTGTATATGTGATGTGCATGTGTATGTGTGTGTGTGTGTATATATGTATGTGTGTGTATAGATGTGTGTGTGTGTATGTGTGTGTGTGAATATATATGTATGTATGTGGTTATATATGTATGTATATATGTATGTATGTGTGTATGTGTGTGTTCTCACACTTTCACAAATATTCACAGGTACACACAAATATATAGTATGTATATATACATATATATATACATCATATATATATATATATATATATATATATATATATATACTATGGAAGAAACATAACACATACATACAACCATATTCGTGTACACATACATATGCACATACATACATGTACACACAAAGGCACATTAATGCATGAATTAAAATCACACACACACATATTTTTGTGTGTTTGTGTATGCATATATATATATATATATATATATATATATATATATATATATATATATATATATATATATATATCCATATATATATATACATATATATATACAGATCGAACTTTGAGCTGATCAATAGCGAAACGCACGTGACTACTTAATAAACGTAAATGAAGACATTACAAATACACACACACACACACACACACACACACACACACACACACACACACACACACATATATATATAAGGTTATATTAGGGTTTACTAATATAGATCCTTGTAAAGGTGATATATATATATATATATGTAAATACCAACTACACCCAGGGACCGTAATTCTTTAAAACGCAACGTAGAATCTGAGAAGGAAAGTGTAATATATATGTGCATATATTTCCACAAATATGTATGTATCCATCTTTCTATCTCTGTCAAAGGGCAAAGGAGCTCTTAAGAGTCAATGGCCATCCAAAATCACCGGGAGAGATGACCCCTTAGCCTTTGTCAAGGCAGAATTCTAGGAGAAGGAAAACTCTGATATAACACCTGCAACCCTGATGGTATCCAATGATGTTAACTTCTTTTTGGTAAATATCATCTTGGTTAAGAGAGTGGGACTGGCTTTGTGCAGTGCCTTTGCTCACTATAAAAGCTTCACGACACAGGCATTGCTTTATATCTGGAGATCTCTCTGCACTTGTCCTCACATGGTACCATGGGCCCAGCACTATGTGTCAATAATTGTCACAAGTGTAGTGTTTGTACCAGAGTTTTCAAGTCGCTGGCTGGACTAAAAAGTCACACTCGTTCAGCGTATCGGTAGGGGTTCTCCTACATGGATATAAAGTAGTGGCCGTACTCGAAAACGAGTTGGCAGCCACCATGAATTATGTATGTATGAATTATGTATGTATGTATTATGTATGTATGTATTATGTACGTATGTATGTATGTATTATGTATGTATGTCTGTATGTATAGTCCCGTAACCCCTGATTTTTTCCATAGAAAGATAGAAAGTGAAAGAGAGGAAATGAGAAAGAGATACAGAGGAAGAATTGACCCCAGTACTAGACTGGTACTATTTTATTGACCTCGAAAGGATGAAAGGCAAAGTTTATCTCGGCCAGATTTGAACTCAGAAAGCTGTGAACCGGAACAAATACCATCAAGCGTTCTATCCGCCGTTCTAACGACTTTGCCACTTCGCCGCCTTTAAAGAAGACACATGTATCCATATGTTGCGATATACAGATAGATATATGAACAAAGAAACATATGCATGCATGTATACACAAAGAAATGCCGAGGTTTTGCAGGGATGTTATTTTAAATCCTATTTATCTATATACACTAACACATTGAGTTAGGAGAATTTATTCTGGCCCCTTTCATTCCTCCCACTTCTCCCCAAACAACACAGACAGGCTTCGTGATAAACTGAACGTCTTTAACCTTCTTTAAGCAGTTTCTATCAAAGTTTGACTCTCTATTTAAATTTATCATTTTCTATGATATAGCACTTGTCTATTTTTATCTTTATTTAACACTCCGTTCCTTAAAGCTTAACATATTGATTCTTATATATATTTCGTCTCTTTATTTAGTTTACATTTTATTATGTCAATATCTACTAAATCATCCGTTATTGCAGAGATAATGTAGAGAGTTGTTAGATTTTACCTCTCAAAAATGTGCAGTTATCACTGAAACAAACAAACTTTGACATATATGTATAAATACATACACACATATATATATACGTGTGTACATAGATACATGCGTATGTACGTTCATACGTGTGTACATACATACATAAATACATACATACGTACATATATACGTACGTACGTACACACACATACATAAATGCATCTCTATTCACATACATACCTACATATATACAAACATACATTCATATATACATACATACGTACACCCCCCCACACGCAAGCATATATATATATATATATATATATATATATATATATATATATACGTAGCGACTATATGAAAACGAGATAACACATTCCGGCATACATTGCATATTTTTATTTTGTTAGATCTGGAAGAAGGGGCAGTGCCCATAGCCTTCTCAGACCTTCAGTGTGTTGATAGCTGACATCTTTGAGTGAGGCTTTTCCGCTGATGACGCAACTTCAGAGCCATTTACATAATGCTTAATAGCATTACGTAATTTCTGTGCACGGTAGTTCCATTTGGATTATATCGCTGGCAGATGGATTCCCAGAAACTAATGCATTGGACCAAGGCCGGAAAATCATATTTTCTCCCCTCACGAAATCGTTTTTCTAAGTATTTAACGTATAAGTCCACTCTATTTTCCTTGGCCTGGTGTCATAATGATACTGACTTAATTAAATAACTGAGTGAGTGAGAAAACTGGAGGTATGTCGGTCCTATTGGATAGCCTCGTGTCAGTATTACACACACACACACACACACACACACATACACACACACATACATATATATATATGTATGTATGTATATCTCTCTCTCGCTCTCTCTCTCTCTCTATATATATATATATATATAAGTATATATACATACATATATATATATACATCTTATGTATATGTATATATATATATATATACATCTTATGTATATGTATGTATATATATATATATATACATACATACATACATACATGCCTATGTATATATATATATATATATATGTATATATATATAAACATACATATATACATACACACACACGCACACTTATATATATATATATATATAAATACACATATACACACACACATATATATATTTATATATGTATATGTATATGTATGTGTATATATATATATATATATATATATATATATATATATATAGAGAGAGAGAGAGAGAGAGAGAGAGACAGAGAAAGAGAGAGAAATTCTTGTTTGTAGTCAGTGGCTTAGTGACTGTGGGTGATTGTCGCTTAACTTCAAGGGTTAGGAATCTGGAAATAGATAGTTCAAAAGAAAGAAAAGTGTTCCGTTTATTGCCGTTTGTCTTTTTGAAGTGTTTAAGAAATGCCACTATGTTGTTCCGTCTAGAGACACACACACACACACACACACACACACACACACACACACACACACACTTCACTAAAGGTTAGAGACAAATAGGAAATGTAAAATGAACCAGAGTCTCGAATCCAGAATATGGCGAGAGGGAAAAACTTCAAATAACTGAAAGTAAGCTCGCAGTTTCATAACCGAAACTCATTTTTACTGTGTTTTAGATCAGGTATGGTCAACCTTTTTCTAGCTTCATTATAAGATGGGCCACACTTTTAAAAAAATCAAGTAAATTTTGAAATTAGGCGTGCCACTGTGAAAGCCCAACGGGCCACTGTTTCTCCATGATTGTTTTAGATTCTGAAGACAAGTAAGGACAAGAACTATTATTGTCCGAGTTCTACAACTAATCGAACTTACCCTAATTTTCATAATCTTTAAAATTAACTGTACTAGTCAATACCCGACCTCCACATTAAAAAAACCCCAGGAAAATATAGAACAACATTGAGCCCCACTGAGTGCTTCCCAATCCTCGCAAAAAAGCATAAAGAAGACACAGGTACCAACATAACTACAGCGACAATAGCCTCAATGCCTTCAAACACTATAATGTGATGCACTTCTTGCTCCTTCCTCGATGAGAACAGGGCTTATCATAGGTCAGTGATCCCAAAGGCATGATCATGTATAGAGCCGACCAGATCCATTGCTGGAAGTCCCGTACCACCTCCTCTGCATCATACAAGGTGCCATCCATCGAGCCTCTGGAGTTCTTCCTTGATGACATCCAACCATCTGTTGCATGGTCTGTCCCATGACCTCTTCCAGCCTGTAGCTGCTGTGTCAAACGAGAGTAAGGCCTTGTTAGAATGATCTAGCAGCAGGAGGAAAGCATGTTCCTGATACATACCAAAGATATATGCAAATGAACTGCAAGTGTTATGTTCTGAAGGAATCCGCCATCTTAGATTCCGACATGGCCACCACTAGAATCTACAGGTGTTATGGGAGAGTTCGGAACTAGTGTGAAGAGTGAATAACATGATTCATGACTGTATGTAAGAGTGGACCTCATCATCATCATCATCATCATCATCGTCATCCTCATCAACATCATCATCGTCACCATCGTTATCATCGTCATCGTCGTCATCATCATCATCACCATAATCATCATCATCATCATCACCATAATCATCATCATCATCATCACCATAATCATCATCATCATCATCATCATCATCGTTACCATCGTCACCATCGTCACCATCGTCATCAACATCATCATCATCATCATCATGGTCGTCATCGTCGTCATCATTATCACCATTATCATCATCATCATCATCCTTATCATCATCATTAACAAGATTATCCTCATCAACATCATAGTCATCATTATCATCATCACCATCACCACCTTAATCAAGGACGACAACAACAACAACAACAACAACGACATAGTGAACAACAACGACAATACCAACAACAACAACAACAACAATACCAACAATAACAACAACACAGTGAAAAAACAACAACAACAACAACAATGTTAATAGGAACGGAATATAGTCCAGAATAATATATAAACTTATTTTACCAACTTCAGTTGGACGAGAAACACAAAGTATATTTCTGCTTGAATTTCAATTTGGAACAAAGAGAGACGATAATAAACATACTTAGTTTTAGAGTTTAACTCAACTTATACAGCTTAAAATAAACTATATGTCAACTGAAGAACAGCAACAACAACAACAACAACAACTTAATTTTCAAATCATCAACCCCCCCCCCTCACATCCACAAAAAAAAAAAACAATCACAAAAGAAATTTAACAAAAATGTTGGTGTTTTTCATCACAGCTTTTGTCAGAACTAAAAAAAATTTAAAGGAATATTTTCGTAGCGATTATTTCGCATCGATGAATCAAGTGTAGAAGACAGAGGAGGTGTTGTCTTAAGAAAGTGGCTGTCTTGGAATAAATAGAATCAATAGATTCAATTGAAGACAGGACAGGAACCCGAAATACAGAAATAATTTGAATTCTTATTCTTTAGTAAAAGAGTATATTTATTTGATCACATACACACGCATATATTCATACATACGCGTGTAGACATATACACATACACGAACACATACACGAACACATATACGAACACATACACGCACATACATACACGAACACATACACGCACATACATACACGAACACATACGCGCACATACATACAGATGCAGACACACACACACAAAAACATAGACACACATGCAGACATACACATACACATACACACACATATATATATATATATATATATATATATATATATAAATACACACGCATGCACACATACACATATACACGACCGCACACATACACATACATTCACTTCACACACATGCAGACACACACACACACACATAGATACAGATGCAGACATACACACACACATATGCAGACATACACATGCAAACACACACAGAACCACACATGCACACACACACAGATACACGCACATGCTCACACACGGATACGCACACATGCTCAAACACGAATACATACACGCATACATACCTGCACACACACACACACACACACACACACACACACACAGACCCTCACACATACACACATGCATACACACTCACGCATACACACATGCACATGCAGACACATACAAACACACACACATACACATGCATATGCACACACAAACATACATACATACACACACTTGCTCTCACACAAACATACATACACACACACACTTGCTCACACACACTCACGCATACACACATATACAAATTATACATATAGACATGCATATATATCCCTTGTACAAATACACCTTCATACACATTCATATATTTAGTGATTGTGAAATACACTTTGAACAAATTCTAGAATCTTCGATATTTAAGGGCGAGGGATCAACCAATCAGAGTTTCGTCTCCACGTGACATATGGGGCCGCTTAGCTCTTAGCTACGAAGGTTAATAAGAATAAATCTTTTCATGCAAAACGTAATCAAGTTATTATTATTTACTTGAGTGAATTGGCAGTATTGGTAGAGGGTCGGACGCCATGCTTTCCAGCATAGTTACGTCCCTTTACAGTCTGAGTTCAAATCCCGTCGAGGTTAACTTTGCCTTTCATCCTTACGGGGTCGATAAAATAAAGTACCAGTAATGTACTGGGTAATTGCTGGCCTTGTGCCTAAAAGTAGAAACAATTATTTTGTGTAAGCATATATATATTTATTAAACGAAGTCACCTCCACTCCTACAAAGCAATACTAACTAATGACTATATATGAGTTACTTCAGGTTTCATATCTTGATAAAGAACTCTTTAACCCGTATAAAACATAAAGTGTAAAAATATCTGAAAACAATACTTGTTTCGGTCTTCTTTTGAACTTTGAATACGTAAAGTTATATCCCTTTATCGATATTTTAAGAGAATTGTAAGGAAAGAGTTAAATCAAAAATCAAAAATGAAATATTCGAATTAAAAAAGATGAAAAATATATAGGGTCTAGCTAGAGACGGCGGGAAAAGGAAAAATAAAAAATGAAAAATAACGTTTTTAAGGGAAGATCAAATAGAGATAGTACAACCAATCTTCCACTTTCGGACACACATAAAAATAGGACTAAATTACACGTCTTTATTTGTTGAATTAACAGAAATTCTTTCCAAATATGACATTAATTGGAATACTAAAATATTATTATCTTACTAGAACTGAAAAATAATCTGTGAACTTTTCACAATGACAAAGGCTTCATCTTTTAAAAGTCTCTGAAAAACTTAACATTTTTAAACGTTAGTTCATAGATTTTCGGTAAATGTAGAGATTTATATAAATGTGCATTGCCACAACTACAGGTGTAACAATAGCAGCAAATCAGTCAACTATATAACTACTTTTCAACATGGAATTATAGTACACACACACACGCGCCCCCTTCCCCGGGAGGAAATATAATAGTACCACTGATGATGTCACAGATGTGTGACGAAAGAACCATGATAGACTCTCTCTCTCTCTCTCTCTCTCTCTCTCTCTCTCTCTATTAGAAAGTGAGGGTTTTTACAAAATGAAAAAAAAAACATGGTGTCCTAGACGAGTGAAAGTATAAGGAAAAAAGCTGAAATCGAAAATGCAGCTGGAGTCTTTTTTTTTTAAAATATATTTATTTGGTTCCTTTACCGGTTTCGATTTCATCTTTTTTCCTTATATATATATATATATATAGCTTTATCTGTATTTTTTAACCCTTGTTCAATCAATGATAAACATTGATTGCCAGATAATTAATTATGGCGATATAAAAGATAGAGAAGCGAAAACCAATCCAAACTAAACAGTGAGTGTGTTTTATTATTATTTCAGGCATTGCTATAACAATATAACTTAACTTATAACAATATAACTTAACTTGATTCAACAGTTAAACACACATAGGAATAATAGGTTGTTACCAAAGCGCCAGAAGATTGACAAGTCGACCCTAAATATGACTAATAGCACTAGGAAAGCCATGAACGACACCACATCCCTTTAACATTGATTGTGAAAGTAGATTTATAATTATCAATTTTTATTATACGTTTGTAGTTGTCTCGGCGGCCTAGTTGGAGGACTCATAGACGTTAGTGATCCTGGTCTAAAGTTCGATCCTAGTCTGCAGTAGGGTTCCCGGTAAACATTTTCATTATTTTTCTATGGGATGTAAATTAAAAACAGAAAAAGATTACATGCGCCTCTTGACCAGGTTTCAACCCAAGACCGGTATCTCCACCGTCTCTAGTACCTACCGCTAGGCTACTGAGAAAACTACGAAAATCTACTGAAAATTAATACTTATAATCCTACTTTCAAAATTTCAATACAAAATATGACTAATCATTAACTTTGATTTTGAAAGTAGGTTTATAAGTATTAATTTTCATTATACTTTTGTAGCTGTCGCGGCGGCCTAGTTGGGGAAATCATAGACAGGGGTGATCCTGGTCTGAAGGTCGATCCAAATATAATTGTTTCTATTTTAGGCACAAGGCCAGCAATTACCCAGTACATTACTGGTACTTTATTTTATCGACCCCGTAAGGATGAAAGGCAAAGTTAACCTCGGCGGGATTCGATCCAAATATAATAATATATAATATATATATATATATATTGAAGGCGGCCAATCGGACTGGAAACTGCTAAATGTTTGGCCGCCCTCTCGTCTCCCGGCCTGTCCAGCCCCATGGATTGTGTCTATTATATTCCTTTGTTAAATTTCAAATACCTGATGATGTCACAGGATTCATACTGAACCCGGTCATTGAAATGTTCATAGTATACTAAACCTTTAAGGAATTACACCAGTCCAGCCTCCTCTTATTTTATAATATATAAATATATATATAATAAATATATATATAATATATATTGTGTTGTTATTTCTGTTTACCTTTTACACACACACACAAACACACACACACACATACACACACACACATACATATATATATGTATATTATTATTGCCAGTGAATTACTAACAGTATATAGTGTAATATAGATAAGATCCACTTCAGACTTTCTCGTGAAATAGTATTTTAATAGAACCAATGGATGCTGTTACAACCGAGACAAAGGTTTGCTGATGTTTTCATCTAAATATCGATAGTTCATATTTACATAGTTTCCCATGAAGTTTCAAACACCCGATTATTGATGAACTCAAACACTATATATGTATGTATATATATATATATATATATATATATATATATATATATATATATATATCTTATGTATGTGTGTATATATATATATATATAAATATTATGTTTATATATATATATTATATATGTATCTCATATATCTTATATATATATATATCGGTGGTGGTGATGGAGGGGGTGATGGTGGTGATGGTGGTGGCGATGTGGGGTGGGGGTGGTGATAGTGGTGGTGATAGGGGGGGGGTGATGGTAGGACCAACGGTGGTGATTATGATGATGATGATGATGACGGTGATGATGTTGATGATGTATTTTTTAAAAGAAAAAGAAGACGAAGAAGAAGAAGAAGAAGAAGCAGGAAAAGAAAACGAAGAAGAAGAAGAAGAAGAAGAAGAAGAAGAAAGCAAAGAAGACGAAGACGAAGAAGAAAAAGAAGGCAAAGAAGAAGAAGATAATGAAGAAGAAGAAGACGAAGAAGTAGAAGACAAAAAAGAAAAAGAAGGAAAAAAGGAAATATAAAGAAAAGCAATTACATTGTCAGTCCGAATGAGTGCCTTTTATATGTGAAACTAAATAAAAACAATGGAAAGATTACAGATTAGAAAAGTTTGAAACGAGTATATTTAGAACAAACTAGAGTCTCTCTTTCTTACAGTTTAATAACAATCTTGATAGCACTGGGCCATAAATTGTTATGTAAAACATCAGAGTCTACTTGAGCAATCTTGGTAGAGATTAGTTTGATAGTGTGATAGGAGAAACTCTTCCTGTAATAAGTCTTTCTCACTAGCGAAGACGCCGACCAATAAATCAGAGCATTTCTACTCAACACGTCTAACATCCCCTACATCATATATAAACACGTATATATATAGATACTACAATTCATATAGTCTTTATATATATATATCGTGTATATATATCGTGTATATATATCGTATATATATATAGATACTACAATTCATATAGTCTTTATATATATATATCGTATATATATATATATATATATATATATCGTATATATATATATATATATATATATATCGTATATATATATATATATATATATATATCGTATATATATATATATATATATATATCGTATATATATATATATATATATATATCGTATATATATATATATATATATATATCGTATATATATATATATATATATATCGTATATATATATATATATATATATATATATATATATATATATATCGTATATATATATATATATATATATATATATATATATATATATATCGTATATATATATATATATATATATATATATATATATATATATATATATATATATATATATATATATCGTATATATATATATCGTATATATATATATCGTATATATATATATATATATATATATATATATATATATATATATATATATATCGTATATATATATATATATATATATATATATCGTATATATATATATATATATATATATATCGTATATATATATATATATATATATCGTATATATATATATATATATATATATATCGTATATATATATATCGTATATATATATATATATCGTATATATATATATATCGTATATATATATATATATCGTATATATATATATATATCGTATATATATATATATATCGTATATATATATCGTATATATATATATATATCGTATATATATATCGTATATATATATATATATCGTATATATATATCGTATATATATATCGTATATATATATATATATATATATATATATATATATATATATATATATATCGTATATATATATATATATATATATCGTATATATATATATATATATATATATCGTATATATATATATATATCGTATATATATATATATATATATATATATCGTATATATATATATATATATATCGTATATATATATATATATATATCGTATATATATATATATATATATCGTATATATATATATATATATATATCGTATATATATATATATATATATCGTATATATATATATATATATATATCGTATATATATATATATATATATCGTATATATATATATATATATATATCGTATATATATATATATATATATATATCGTATATATATATATATATATATATATATATATATATATATATATATATATCGTATATATATATATATATATCGTATATATATATATATATATCGTATATATATATATATATATCGTATATATATATATATATATATATATCGTATATATATATCGTATATATATATATATATATATATATACTATATATATATTGTATATATATATATATATATATATATATACATATACACATATGCATACACTCAGAGGTATGTATTATATATGTATATATATATATGTATATATATATATATATATATATATATATATATATATGCATCTATTTTCATATATACAGATGTATATACAGATATATATACAGATCTGTATATATTCCAAAGATACTTATGTTCTATAGCCATACACGAACATACGAATATATTAATATATATACACAGGATGTATATACATAAATACAGAAGCACATAGCACACAAAGTATTACATTAAAACTCATATAAATACACGCATGAATATCATATACATACATATACATACATATATATTATATATATATATATGTATGTATATATGATATATGTATGGTATGTATGCATGTATATATGTATATTTATATATATATATGTATATATATATATATATACACACACATATATATATATATATATATATATGTATATATGTGTGTGTATATATGTATATATATATATATATATATATTCATATATATATATATATATTCATATATATATATATATATATTCATATATATATATATATATATTCATATATATATATATATATTCATATATATATATATATATATTCATATATATATATATATATTCATATATATATATATATAATCTGAAAAACCACTTAGAATTGAGAGTAACTATAAATTCTTTCTATGACTCAATGATAATAAATCATAGCTTATATTACAGATACATTCCAGAGAAACTAACGAGTGGCAGGATATAATGGGGCAGAATGAATAGGAGAAAATGGAGGGCGAACAAGGGGGGATGTACTGAGAGAGAGAGAGAGAGGGGGGAGAGAGAAGGAGTTATTATTTACTGTTAGACACTAAATTAAGAAAGAAAAAGTGAATGTGATAGAAAAGAAGAAAAGATGGAAGGAAATTTGGCTGCAAATTTTAAGTGTTTGCATCGAAGGATATTCGCCTGAATCCATTGTTGATCATGTGATATTCTGGAACGGTCTCACGAGAGAGTACGTTTTAATTTCAGTGTAAGAGGATTAAATAGTTTTTCAATATTTAATTTCGAAAGGATGTCGATGTTTTGTCAGCTGATATTGGAGTGTTGGAGAGGAATTTATCAGTGTCTAATTACATTCGTTTACATTCTGAGTTCAAGTACCACCATTGTTGATATTACTTTCAATTCTTCTGGGATCAATAAAATAATGCCAGTCAACAATTGTTGTAGTTGATCTTAATCGACTGTCACTCCTACTAAAGTGTGTGGCTTCGTACCTAAGTTAGAGGTGGCGAATTGGCCGAGTTGTTAGAACGTCGGATAGAATGATTTATGGTATTAGTTCCGTCTCTCCGCCCTCTGAGTTTAAATCCCGACGAGTTGAACTTTGCCTTTCATACTTTCAAGGTAAATATAAAAAGTACCACTCTAGTACTGGGGACGATTCTTCCTCTCTCTCTCTGGAAGAAATTTTCTTCTTCTTCTTCTTCTTCTTCTTCTTCTAAACCATTTGGATGTTACCCATACACTTCAAGCAAATCGAACTAATGACAAATCAGTGAAAGTAAAAATATCACAACTGGGAATCGAACTCGTTTCACTGTATCACTTTATTGAAAACAAACCTACAACACATTGGGTTATGCATGAGGGAACCAACAATACATTAGTTGATAAAGAGGAGGCAAATGGAATGGCCGAATAAGTTGAGCGTCAAACAAACTGGATGTGTTTCTGGACATCCCTTTACATGCTAAGTTCAAATCTCAGCACT
Source organism: Eledone cirrhosa (assembly GCA_964016885.1). Classification (NCBI taxonomy): domain Eukaryota; kingdom Metazoa; phylum Mollusca; class Cephalopoda; order Octopoda; family Eledonidae; genus Eledone; species Eledone cirrhosa. Next base: position 2,608,603 of record OZ024758.1, read on the forward strand.
GTCAGTTATGCCTTACATCCATTCGTAGAGTCGATAAAATAATTACACTCGTTCATTCAATTGACTATGCATATCCTATCTACATAAATGTGTGGCCTTTTGCTAGAAAAGTTAGAAATCAATATAAGTTGGTCAATAATTGATCTGTGCTTCTTTGCAGTAATAGATTAAAAAATAATAATAATAAAAACACAGATACACAAAAAAATGAACAAAAAACAAACAAACAAGTAAAATAAAAGACCTGCGCAGTGATGTCATCTCTGCTGAGCAGAAAATGCAACGTTATCATTTTGTCTATCGATAATCACGAGGATAAATATCTTTAGAAAAAATTTATTCCAACGGCAAACTTGTTAAATCTGCTTCGCCAGATAAATCAATAGAAACTCCAGCAAGCTTATTTGTATCACAGGCCTACCACTAAGTAATATGATCACATCTTGCAACATGGAACCCGTGTACTGTCTGTTGGTAATACATGAACTCTGAGGCCGTAGGTATATAATAAAAGCGTCAACAAGTTTATTTCTATGACAGGCCTAGTAATATTATTACATCCAGGAGGATTGGCAGTATCGGTAGAGGGTTGGACGCCATGCTTTGACGCATAGAGTTACGGTCCTTGCCATTCTGAGTTCAAATCCCGCCGAGGTTAACTTTGCCTTTCATCCTTTCGGGGTCGATAAAATAAAGTACCAGTAATACACTGGGTAATTGCTGGCCTTGTGCCAAATGTAGAAACAATTATTACATCCAGGGTCGGACGCCATGCTTTGCAGCAAAGAATTACGGCCCTTTATGATCTGAGTTCAAATCATGCCGAGGTAAACTTTGCCTTTCATCCTTACGGGGTCGATAAAATAAGGTACCAGTAATTGCTGGCCTTGTGCCAAAAGTAAAATTAATTATTACATCCTGCAACATGGAAACCGTGTGATGTCTGTTGGTAATACACGAACTCTGAAGTCGTAACTAATCGTCCGAGGAATATAAGAGAAGCGCCAACAAGTTTATTTCTATGACAGCCTTACTACTGAGAGGCAGCGAATTGACAGAGTCGTTAGAACGTCAGGTAGAATACTTTATGGTATTCGTTCTGAATCTCTGGTCTCTGCTCTCTGCTCTATATCCCCGCCGAGGTCAACTTTGCCTTTCAACCTTTCGAGGTTGATATAAAAAGTACCAATCAAATACTGGGGTCAATTCTCTCTCTATATATCTTTCTCTCTTCCGTTCTTTAACTCAAATTCTATCCTTCTCTGGAAGAAATCTGCTATATTCAAACCTGGAGAGGAGATGGGCTCGTTCATCCTTTCGAGGTCCTTTCTTCCTGTATACCTCTTTCTCACTTCCTCTCTATCATTCGAGATCGATAAAAATGTACCAGTCTCGTACTGGGTCGATTCTTCCTCTATATCCCTTTCTCATGTCCTCTCTCTTACTTTCTATCTTTTCTCGAAGAAATTTGCTGTACTCAGACCTGGAGAGGGATGGGCTCCGTCAGACTTAAAATACCCAAGAAACGCCGTATGTCAATACGGCGCCCCTACGACTCTATCAGAAATTACAAGACCACACCATACCATAAGATACCATACCGTACCATACAATACCATACCATAGCGTACCATACAATACCATACCATACCATATCATATCATACCATACCATACTGTACCACACAATACCATACCATACCATATCACACCATACCACCAACCACGAAGTAATATCATTACAAGCAGCAAAGAGAACCCATGTGCTGTCTGTTAGAAATATACAAACTCAGAATCCTTAATTGATCGGCCCATGAATATAATAGAAGCGATGAAAATGGATGAAAGTGGCTGCAATATGACAGCCCTACCACTAAGTAATAT
>OZ024758.1:2612985-2617985 GCA_964016885.1 Eledone cirrhosa
ATTCAAAATAAATTAAAGCAAATCGAAATTGCTTTTAAATTAATCAATAAACATTTGGATAAACTACGGTGTGTTTTCTCTTCGAATGCTGTCCAGCAGCAGCAACAACAACAACAGCAGCTACAACAGCAACAGCAACAACAGCAACAACAACAACATCAACAACAGCTACAACAACAACAACAACAGCAACAACAACAACAACAACGACAACAACAGTGTGAACCACTCCTTGATTCATCAACAATGGCCGATCTACTAAATGAAACTATTGACCCCCCAGTAGCCTCTGTCTCACAGCATGAAACGCCACATCCTTTCTCTGACCCAGCAGTCCAATCATCACCACTGCCAACATCTCTGCCTACTACTACTACTACTACTACAACATTTTTGTCTACTGCTATGTCAAGGAATTTACCTTCTAATACCAGAACAAGAACTCTCCCTCCCACAGTCCACAAAGGTCGTCAAATCCTACCCAAACCATCATCTACACCTCTCACAACACCCACACCCACATACCCACCCACTCGAAACCCCATCATTTGCCGCTACTCTCTACGCTATAGAATATGTACGGATAGTGGCTGCAAATTCACCCATTTACCTAGGACAAAACGATCTATCCCCACAAACAGCCACCACCATAATACATACTCTAATTTAACACCAACACAACCACCAATAACTCAAACAAGGAATCCACAAATCTGCCGTTTTTCCCTGCGAGACAGATTGTGTTTAGACCGGGATTGTCCCTTTACCCATCTCCCGGGGACCCGTCGGATAAATGAAAATAAAATTAAAAATAAAAGCAAAAACAAAAACCATAACCTACATAAAAATAACCACTACCACAGTCACCAACAGTCTTCTAAACAGGAAACTTCTTCCTCTTTTTTAGCCATAATGAATCTGGCAAAAGAACTGGAAAAAAACATTCGAGCTATCACCCAGCACCACCCTCCACTATCACCCCACTGCACAAACTCCCATTGCTGCCATTAACAAACAAACAAATTAACAACACACCAAAACAATTAAAACCATCCACTCTCGCCTCTACATTTTTGCTTAACGCCCAAGGCATCAGCCCTTCCACCAATACTCAAAAATGGAAGATCAAATTCCTGGAGGACTGGATTGATGTCCATCCAAACCACATCCCTTTCTTCGTCCTCACTGAAACCCATCTCAGTAACCTCCACTTGGAAGCCGAGGTGAAAGTGAAAAATTTCAAAGCCATCCGTGCTGATCGCGCTGGCAGAAGAAAGGGCGGAACTGCCATTTATGTCCATAATTCTTTCTCAACAGAGGCTATGAACATATTCACTAATGGATACTGTGAGGCAGTCACTGTATTCAGTCAAACCAACAACCTATTAGTAGTTGGGCTCTATAGGCCACCCCAAACGCCTGTACCATGCTTCAAGGAATGCCTCAACAGCATAAAGTGTTTCATCCAAGAGTGTCACCCTGACAACATCTTAATGATGGGGGACTTCAACCTCCCCGGAGTTGACTGGTCCACAAACACCCTGCCACCAGGTTCTTCTGCCTCAACCTCTGACAGGGAAGCTGTGGAATCGCTTCTTGACTTCATGGATGATTTCTTCCTATCCCAACTAGTGCTCGAACCAACGAGGTGCCACAAAAACGTCCTAGACTTAATTTTCAGCAATCACACTGACAATATCCACAATATTGCAGTGGAGAAAACTCTACTCTCTGATCATGACATGGTTCTCTGTGATCTGAGATTCCACCGTCCAATATACAAACCCAATGTCATTTCTCCTGTCCATCCGTTTGACGCTATGGATTTCCACAATGCAAACTGGGAAGCGATCAGTCATGATCTTGCACATGTCGACTGGTCCTTCACGCACACTCATACACCCACTAACATCAAAAAGTCCTGGCAGACATTTGTGGACACTGTTACAAACATATGTGCTAAACACACCCCATTAAGAACTATAAACAAATCTAAGAGCAGAATCCCTAGAAATAGAAAAACACTCATCAGAAAAATTAAGAGAACGAACAAAAAAATCAACAAGCTGAAATACTGTCAGCAGCAACACATCAACTTGACTGCCATTTCATCACTAGAGATTAAAAAACATAACCTCCAAAACAACATAATGTCCCTCATCAACAATCAGAGAAGAGCTGAAGAGGCCTGGGCCATTGAGAAGATCAAACTCAATCCCAAAGTGTTCTTTTCATTTGCAAAAAAACACAAAATCACTGGCTCTACTGTTGGCCCTCTAATTGATGAAAATGGCACTCTTCAAGACAATGCTAAAACCATGGGTGAGATACTGCAGAAACAATACTGCTCTGTTTTCAGCAATCCTGATATGGCCGATCTGGGCTGTATCGGCGATGTTACTCCCCATTACACCTTATCGGACATAACGTTTGGCGCCCCTGATGTCTTGGCGGCAATAAAGGAAATCAAGCATAATTCAGCAGTAGGTCCCGATAGGTTCCCTGCTTGTGTCTTGAAGGCGTGTCAACACCAACTTGCTTCTCCTCTTGCCAATCTGTGGCGGAACTCACTGGATGCTGGATATGTGCCAGAAAACCTTCTATCCCAGTCTGTTGTCCCAGTTTTCAAAAAGGGAAACAAATCCCTTGCCGTGAATTACCGTCCAATCTCACTCACCTCTCATATCATTAAGGTATTTGAGCGAGTGGTGAGATCGCGAATGACCCACTTCCTTGAGAGTAACAATATGCTGAACTCCAACCAGCATGGATTCCGTAATGGAAGGGATTGCCTGACGCAACTACTGCATCACTTTGATGACATTTTGAGAGCCTTGGGAGAGGGTTCCAACACTGATGTTATCTACCTTGATTTCAGCAAGGCCTTTGACAGGGTTGATCATAACATTCTACTGAGAAAGCTGTCCAATATTGGTGTCACTGGAAAGCTGCTGCAGTGGATCAAGAGCTTCCTGTCAAACAGAACCCAACATGTTGTAGTTGAGGTAGTCAAATCAAGCCCAGCCAAAGTCAGTAGTGGAGTCCCACAAGGCACTGTGTTGGGCCCACTTCTCTTCATCATCTATATTAATGACATCACTGACATCATCAAACACAGCAACATTAAAATTTTCGCTGATGATTCCAAGCTCCAAAAGGTCATCAATGGCGTGGATGACCGGATAAGCCTTCAGTCAGACCTACTGGCTGTTACCCAATGGGCAGAAAAGAACAACATGCTACTGAACGAAGACAAATTCGAACTGATCCACTTTGGAAAAGAGGATGCTCTGAAACTCCCGTACTCCCTTCCCTCCGGGGAAACTCTCGTGGCATCTAACAACATCAGAGACTTGGGAGTAACCGTGGACAGCAACATAAGCTGGACCACGCATATAAGCAGCAAAGTTGACATGGCCCGCAGAATGTGTTCCTGGATCCTCAGAACCTTCCAGTCGAGAGATTCCCGCACCATTATCCTTCTCTTCTCTACTTTCGCCCGACCACACCTTGAATACTGTTGTCCACTGTGGTCTCCCCACACGAAACAAAGTATCATGAAACTTGAAGCTCCTCAAAGGGCAATCACGAAAAAGATAGATGGCATGTCAGACCTTGACTACTGGGGTCGATTGGAAAACCTGAAACTTTACTCACTCCAACGTCGCCGTGAGCGTTATATTATCTGCATGATGTGGAAAATGTTCCATCATCACTGCCCAAATGATGTTGGCATCGCCTTCAAGATACACCCAAGGCTTGGGCCCCGTGCTATCCGTCCCATTCAAAAATCTAAATCGCAACTCATAACAACAATACGGCACAATTATTTCACCTCAATCGGCCCTGCTCTCTTCAACATCACACCAGGACACGTCAAAACAGAAACTGACCACACAAAATTCAAGAAGTCTTTGGACAAATTCCTCCAAGTAATCCCGGACAAACCACCCACACCCGGATATGTCTCCGCAAACAGTAATTCTCTTCTCGAATGGGCCATGGTGCCCAAATCCTGAATTGAAAGACTTCGCCAGGTGGTGCTATTAAGTTAGACATGGCCTGGGCCAATACTGGCCAAAACATTTCAAAGTTATTCAAAGTTATTCAAAGTTATATACATATATACATATATATATATATGTATGTATATATATATACATATATATACATATATATATATATATACATATATATACATATATATATATATATACATATATATATAAATATATACATATATATATATATACATATATATATATATACATATATATATATATATACATATATATACATATATACATATATATATATATACATATATATATATATATATATAGATACACACATATATATATATATATATATAGATACACACATATATATATATATATATATAGATACACACATATATATATATACACACACACACATGCAAATATATATATATACATATATATTGATATATTATTGTATATTGATACACGTACCTATAAAATGCAATTGTAAACATATTCTTACAAATAAGGGGAGGGAAGAGAAGACAGTAAGATGGCGAAGGTGGTAGGGGAAGATGAATATAAGAGATGAGCATAGTAAAAATGCCGAGAGATTTCCTATCATAATAAACAGCAGATTATATTCTCATCTCCTATTACTGGTATATTCATGAAGTTCATTAGGCATCTTGATCGATATTAATATTTTAAGCATTCAATCCTTCCCAAAGTATTTCTCTAGCTCTATTCAATTTTCATTTGATTTCTAAATTTCTGGTTGTGTTATTTTTTCTGTATATCTAAATATGGAAGAGAAATTCTTAAATGAAACATTATATTTGGGAAGTAGATTAAATGTATATATCAGCTTTAATTTATCTAGTTTCTATGCCATATTCTTCGCCCATGTTACTTTCCTTTTACACAGAATTCTTGTTTCTGCAATTATACATATTTCTAAGTAATATCCAGTTTTGTTTTTGTTACAAAGTAGTGAAA
>OZ024758.1:2625485-2630485 GCA_964016885.1 Eledone cirrhosa
TTATATTTACATATCAATCTTCCTGCCAACTCTCGCATAATCCCACGCCAACTCAGATATAATTACTGCCTTCAAATAAAAGCAAATAGAAGCAAATAAACGTGTATATATATATATATATATATATATATATTTACACACACACACACACACATATATATAGATAAATATATATATATATATATAAAATATATATATATATATAAAATATATAAAATATATATATATATATAAAATATATATATATATATATATATATATATACAAAATATATATATATATATATATATACAAAATATATATATATATATATACACATACACACACACATATATAGAGATAAATATATATATATATAAAATATATATATATAAATAAATATATATATATATATATATATACATACATGTGTTTAATGTATTTATATAATATATACCAGAAATATTAACAGTATTGAGTATATTTTCCATATTTCATTTATTCCAACAGATACCACTGTGCGACCATACCATATGTATGTATATACACGTATATATATACACATACACACATATATATATATATATATGTATACATATATATGCACACATAGGTATGTCTATTTGCTCTTCACATTTATAATTATATATATATATATAGTTTCCAAAGAAAGCCCGCAGAGTTAAGTCTTTAGAATATGATTCAAATTAGGGGACGCGTGCCCCTAATTTAAAATATATATAGTGTAACGTAGGGGTTCCTAACCTTTTATGCACCATCGCCCACTTTCACATGGAAACATTTTCCACGGCCCACCGTGTATAGTAAATATTCAAAAGTGTACCAAATATATTTGGTAAAATTTGTTAACTGACTTTTAATAATTGTTTCTACTTTTGGCACAAGGCCAGCAATTATATCAGTACATTACTGGTACTTTATTTTATCGACCACGTAAGCATGAAAGGCAAAGTTAACCTCGGCGGGATTTGAACTCAGATCGTAAAAGGACGTAACTCTATGCTGCAATGCATGGTGTCCGACCCTCTACCGATACTGCCAATCCACCGACTTTTATAATGTAGTTAAAAATACCAAAAGGTGTTAACAAATAAAGCTGGTGCTGGTACTACTACTACTACTACTACTACTACTACAAGCAAACTTGACTCTTTAAAACTGTATTTTATTAAATTTAATTGTGATATAATTTAGTTTTAGGAGTAGCGTGTTAAGTGAAAAAAAAAAAAATTAAACAATTTTTGTTCATAATTATAAAATTAAAATTACTTTTAGCAGCTAATAAAACTTCAGAGAATATTTATTATTATTTTGTTTGTTATGTTTAATAGTTTTTCAATTATATTTTACTTTATCACCTACCAAATACCTAACCACTGTTGAAATAACTGTTGAATAACTCACTAGATGTTAAAAACTGTGTACAACTATAGTAAGTACCGGTCGTTCTCCGACAGGTTCGTGGTCGTGCCCTTGGCAGTGGAGACTTCTGGTGTCCTTGGCCCTAGCGCCACCTGCCTACTCACCACCATAGGCGCTGAGCTGGCTAGCCCTAGCAGTGGTGACTTCTGGTGTCCTTGGCCCTAGGGCTACCTCCCTACTCACCACCATAGGCGCTGAGCTGGCTAGCCCTAGCAGGGGAGACTTCTGGTGTCTTTGGCCCTAGGGCTATCTCCCTTCTCACCACCATAGGCGCTGAGTTGGTTAGCCGCAGATGTGAGTCTCGCGAATTGGAATGGCTCTTCTAGCCCTTACCATCCTCCGGGGAAACGCCTTCACTATTCTGTCCGCCGGGGCTGTGGGGAGGCCAGCACGTGTGACCCCATTTGTTCATCATACGGAAAGATGGGGAGGGTGAGAGAGATGGAGGTGATGACAGTGGGAGTTCGGCTGTTCTTTCATGTTTACTTAGATTACTATTTTCTATTGTATATTGTTGTGAGCAATGTTGTTGAGACTTTAGTGTGACGTTTTAAGATCGAGTGAGCGAGAGTGTGGAACATCCATTAAAGAGAAAACTGAAGTTAATTCATGAGAAGATCCTATTTTCGAACCACAGGTGCGAAAATGAAATAGCGATTAATATTTCCTCAACAAATCAATGAATAAATAACTTCTCTAAAACTATATTATAAAATAATTAAATTTATTAAAATACAGTTTTCAATTATTATGGCTTTTAAAGCTTTCAAAATCTACTAAAATCGACTCAAAATAATGTTTTTATGTACGGAAGACGTAAACAGAAAAAAATAAATAAAACTTTCCGTGCATAAAAATATTACTACGAGAAGATTTAAGTTGATTTTGAATGCTTTAAATGGGTGTCGGAAAAGTAAATAAAGCCGCTTCAAGAGTTTTACGTTTATTCAGGCTGTTAAAGGAAATGAAAAAGAAGCAACTTAAAAAAATATATTAAGCTGAACGTAGTCATTAAAATTCATTTCATTAGATATTTTAAATTGGTGAGGAAAAAGGGAATAAATAGGACTGTGCCCCAGCTACCCAACTTATCACTCCGAATAAGGACATTCACGAAAGACAACAAAGGATAATAGGTACATTGTATTTTCATTGCTTTGCCGCGCTTATTTCTTTTTATTTCACACTCACTCAGAATTCCAATCGTTGCTCTCTTGGCTAAGTTGTGCCAAAAGCTTTTAATACTTATAACATTTTCTTGATAGGTAAATTATATTTTGACGGGCAATTTTTCTTGCCTTGACAAACACGAGATGACCGTGTGATAAAAAAGAAAGGGAAAACAATTTTATATTAAAGTAAAACGAAAAGAAATAACAGATCTCATGAAAGAACAGCAGAAAGAAGCTGTGCCAAATGTTTTTATAATGATGGGCAAAAAACGTTGGAAAAAAACAAAGAAACATGTTTTTATTAATTAAAAAATGAAAAGAAATAAGAGAATTTATGAAAGAAAAACAAAGGTTGTGTCAAGGGGTTTTAATAAAATCTTATAACATTTCCCGAAAAGTATATGATGGGCAAATTATATTGTGATGGGCACTTTTCCTACTTTGATAAATTCGAGTTGGACAGTTTTCCAGATAGGCAATTTTCCAGCCAATAAAAAGGTATAACCGCCATAAAATTCAGTTTACAAACCAGTAACAAACAGTTACCAATTTTCTAAAACACTTACAAACAATAAAAGTGAATAATTTTTGCATTACAGGATTCTTTATTGAAAGTAATTTAAAAATAATAACATAAAATATTTTGGCACACATACATACCATTTTATATATCAGCAATGTGACCCTTGTATCATATTTAACCGTAAGTCACCTCACTTGTTTATACCCAGCCTACTTCTACTTCAGATAATCAGGTATTCACGTGGCTGTAGTCAGTTTCTACCAAGTTGGGAAGGTAAGCAAAATTATATTGGGATAAGTCTAAAGTCTAATGTCTGCCTTAAGCCTCATTTGGCCGGTGCTTATCCCGGTTACATGGCGTGAAGTGACTGAGACTACAAGACCCCCCACCCTGAACAGGACGTCAGTCCATCGCAGGGTTAAACCTCAAGCTATATCTGGTGCTCATTTTCAGCTTAGTATATATAACTAATCCAGCAGGAATGAGTTGGGGCCCAGAACCCAACGAATCTTGAGTACCTGTTTAAGTCACTGTTGTAATTATTCATACTAACCGTGTCCTATAGACCGTGTGCTCTTACCCTTGGATATTTCCACCTAACTATATATATATATTATTGTCGTTAATATATATACATATATATATATATATATATATATATACATATATATCATTGCCATCATATATATATATATATATATCATTGTCATTATATATATATATATATATATATATATCATTTATAAAAAAACATAAAAAAGTATAAGAAACCATCACACACACACACACACACACACACACACACACACACACACACATATATATATATATCATTGTCATCTTAGTAATTCTATCAGTGCCACGTTCCTCTACTTTCTCCTCATACTTATCATCATTATCCTCATCGTCATCATCGTCATCATCGCCATAAACACCATCAACCTCACCACCACCATCATCATCATCACCAGATCCCAAATGTAACCAGAATGTTCATGATATAACTCAATAAACGTTATATGGCGTATCACTACTCTGCTTTAGGCTTTTTGGCAGTCTCTTAATACAATATGGATATAGATTAGGTTTTGATGCATGAACAAATTACTCTGGCAATCCACATCTCGAATACAACGGAAGAAAGATTTGTAGCATAACATTCAGCGTGGAATATTTAATTAACATGTATACAAACTATTGAGATTTATGTTGTTTTAGCAGCGAGATAACTACAGCTAACAGGCGTTAGCAATATGGTTTCCACCATATCTCTGAAACTTCAGCAATGCCAACTCTGATTGCTAAATTAGGGTTGTAAAATAGTTAACGGAAGGAATTGTAAAGACCTTATGTAGGCAGAATTAGCTTTAAATGTATCCGTTCTTCACATACGCACATGTATATATTAAGAAAATACACACCGAAAATGATGTCACAGCATTATTAAATTCTAACCTATTGTCGTTTATGGATTCCATAGAAATACGAAAGCTTGATATTTTTTCTCATGAATATTCTGACGATTGTTTTCAAATTAAAGGAAGTGGTTAAGTTGCGGTAAATCAAGTTGTGAGCAGGTCACACTGACATCGTTGCAATCTTGCTGTATATCTAGAGTCTTCTAAATTATGGCTGTCGTTGTTTAGCCACAGCTTATCCATAATGGAGCAGACCTATGATCAACATAATTCCAGCCGTGGCCACCTCTTTTAAAGACGGTTGTATTTGATTATTTGATATAAACGGCGAATTGCCAGAGTCGTTAGAAGTTCAGATAGAATGCTTTGCGGTATTCGTTTTAGCTCTCTGGTCTTTCAGCTAAAATCCCGCCGATGTCAACTTTGCCTTTCATCCTTACGGGGTCGATAAAATAAAAGTACCAG
>OZ024758.1:2635485-2650485 GCA_964016885.1 Eledone cirrhosa
ATGAAATAAAACGAAAAATACACACAAAAAAAAAACGAAAAAATATTTTTCACTTATATAATTGAAACTGAAGTAAAATGATTATTTCTGAAAAGTGATTCATAACGAAGATTTCGAGTGAAAATTTTGGCGAGTGTTGGGAGTTCTCAATTAGGATTTTCTAAACATTTTTTTCCGTTTTTGTTTTTATTTTTGCACCCGCTAAATAAAAGATAATTGAATTCGTGTAAAAAAGAAACTAACCGATAACTCGAATGGTGTTAAATGTAAGCAAATGAAGCAGAAAGTGTTGTTGTTGAAGTAAGTGCACGTGAAAATGATCAAAGCTCTAATGATTCCATGACTTCAGTTATATTCTCTTGCTCTTACGGAAGACATTTAGTTAATCAGGAGAGCGGAAAGCTGACATCTATATCGTATTTCTCCCATCTCTTTCTAGTTTCTTCTCTTTCTCTCATTCTGTCATCCGCTCTCTCTATCTCACTCTGTCTCTCTTTCTCTCTCTCTATCTGTCTCTCTCTTATACATACACTGAAACACAAATACACCCCCTCACACACTAAAACATATTCAAACACAAACCTGTATATATATATATATATATATATATACAAGTTGATGTATTCACCAATTTACACATCACATTATGCAGTTGCATAATAGACGCGCATAGATAAAAGATGCAACGAAGAAGAAGAAAAAGAAGAAGAAGACGAAGAAGCAAGAATAAACGAAAGAAAAAAACGAAGGAGAGAAAAATGACATGTAGAAGAGAAAGTAATTTTGACGATTTCTACTGTGAAATATATTAGCGATAGCAATGAAATGAGAAGTGGTATAAGATAACAATAAATTGTTAAATACTCCGTCTGGAGTGGAGCGAATGGTAATAAATATAATATAATTATAACAGATATAAAGTCCGATGAGATATATAATGTAACATTTAGATCTGTCTATATATAGATCATTCAGACTCTATATAATACATTATATATAACTACCGTGAAGAAAAAGACAAAAAAAAAACGCTAACAGATAATAATAATGAAATAAACAAACATAGACTTGAGATGTTTTCAGTTTCTCTCAAAGTCATAAAATACATGCTAAGTTATCAGCGTTAAAATTATTGGGTGTATCTTATCTATTTATTACTAACACTCTGTGATTGTTTGCTTGCTTGCTTGCTTGCTTGCTTACTTGCCTGTAATGTAATATAGCCAAATAGGCGCATAATGGGAAAATACTTTGAAAGGAAGTTGATCCTGAAATGGGGATACAAATAGAATAAAACGGGTTTCGCGTAAATCGGAACATGGGTTCCCGAGATATGGTTTTTTTTCGGGTATCTTCATAAACACAGAAAGAGAGAGAGAAAGAGAGATAGATAGATAGATAGATAGATAGATAGAGAGAAAGAGATAGATAGATAGTGGTTGTGAGAGAGTAGATTGAAAGAGAGATATTGAGAAAAGGAGAGGGGACAGAGAAGGAGAATGGAAGAGAGAGAGAGAGAGAGAGAGAGAGAGAGAGCTGGTGGAACAACATGAAATATGACAAAATCTGTTTCAACACACGGTTTCATATCAAATCAACTCAAACCAAACCAAACCAAATAGTGAGTGTGGTTTACTACATTTTTCTGGCAATATTAGAACAACATGGCGGTGAAAGCGGTGAATTGACAGTATCGGTAGAGGGTTGGACATCATGCTTTGCACCACAGAGTTACGGCCCTTTACGTTCTGATTTCAAATAAAGTACCAGTAATGCACTGGGATAATTGCTGTGCCAAAGTAGAAACAATATTAGAACAACATGACCAAATATAACAATCTATTTTAATACAAATAAAAAAGAAAATTTTCGCTCTACATGGCTGAATACAATAAATGTAATCTTAGTTTTTCGAATATTAATAATTGTTTCTACTTTTGGCACAAGGCCAGCAATTATCCCAGTGTATTACTGGTACTTTATTTTATCGACCCCGTAAGGATGAAAGGCAAAGTTAACCTCGGCGGGATTTGAACTCGGACTGAAAGGGCCGTAACTCTTTGACTCAAAGCATGGCGTCCGACCTTCTACCGGTATTAATAATAACAATCGATTCGTTTGCAATTTGCAAACAAGCCTGATTTTTATAGCCATATCAGTAGAATGAACCCTTGCCAACACAAGAGCAAGAATGAAGGGTTCATTCTACTGACATGGCTATAAAAATGAGGCCCGTTTGCAAATTGCAAACGAATCGAATGTTATTATTAATATTCGATAAAGTAGCAGTAATGCACTGGGGTAATTACTGGCCTTGTGCCTAAAGTAGAAACAATTATTAATATTCGAAAAACTCAGATTACATTTATTGTTTCAACACACGGTTTCATATAAAACATTTTGCAAAACAAAATCAGAGAATTTTATGGAAGCAGAGAATAGAGAAAATTCTCGAGGAGGTTATACGTTATACGTTATGAATGTGTTAGAATATTCCAGTTGACCAAAATAGAAATTAATGACTTATTGGAAATGTTTAAAATAATAAGAAATAACTAAGAACATTGTTAAGTATAATTTCACAATATATTATTTATTTGAGGCAAACCATCTGCAAAAAGAGTTTTCTTCCTTCATAATTAATTGTTTCAAAGTATGTGTGTGAGTGTGTGTGTGTTTGTATGAGGGAGAGAGTGTGTGTGTGAGTATGAGGGAAAGTGTGTGTGCCAGTGAGTGTGTGTATTTGTGCGTGTGTGTGTGCGTGCGTGCGTGTATGTGTGTGTGTGTGAAAGAGAGTGTGTGTTTGTTTGCCATTACCTCCCCTTCCCGTATTTTTTCTCTTTCTCTTTTTACTTTACATTTTATTCGTTTCAAGGCGGCGAATTGGCAGAGTGGTTCAGACGTCAGATAGAATGCTTTACGGCATTCGTCCAACCTCATTGCGCGCTCTGAGTTCAAATCCCGCCGGGGTCAACTTTGCCTTTCATCCTTTCGAGGTCGATAAAAAAGTACCAGTACTGGGGTCAATTCTTCCTCTATGAAAAAAATCGGCTGTGTTCAGACTTGGAGAGGGTTGGGTTCCGCTAGGTTTAAAAGTGCCCTAGACACACCGTATGACAGTACCTCTACGACTCCACAAGCAGTTATGGCATCTTTATTTTTTATCCTTCTCAATCTAAAGTTCTTTTTTCTCTTTCTAATAAACTGTATTTATATGATATATGTTGATATAATAAATGTTTTAGGTTTTAATACTTAATCATCAGACCTAAATATGGTCGACTGTGATCATCTCTAGGAAGAACTCATACGTATAGTTAATATTTCATCATCAGAAAGAGATATGGTCGACTGGATTTTACAAAAGGTACTGGTTTAGTAATATTAATGACGTTTAAATGCTATTTGACATGGATAAGAAAATATTCACATTAACATCTTGCCTGAATATGAAAGAGATACTAAGATTAAAAAAAAACGCCAAACATTTAAAATGAGTTAATTTTAAATGAGAGCAAAAGTTCTTTAATAAAATTTTTAAAATCCATAGGGAAATAATATCTGTAAGATAGGTGACTGTTTTGAACGAATATTCTAATTCACCTAGATTAATAATTGATGAGTTGAAAGCAGAAAAATGTCTGGGGAACGTTTGTAATTTGATTGGTTATTGATATGACTAGATATTTTATTTAACTGTCAACTATATACAAGCATTGTAAGAGATAGTCAATGAGGAAGGTAATGTTTCTTTGCCTTAAGTTGTCTTCTGCAACATTCCATTTGAAAATAAAATACCAAACTAACTTGATAAGAGAATATGATAAAATATTATTGACTGTTGACTGAAATAGAAGTTAAGATGCAACATTAAGAAATATAATATTTAAAAATGAAAAGAAATGCTCACACACACATATACATACATACATATATATATATATATATATATATATATATATATATATCAGATTGGAGGCGGTAAAAACCAGTTAGACCATTACTTTCTAGAGTACTCGATACTTGGTATAGTAGAGTGGGTAATATGAATAATATATATATATATATATATATATATATATATATATGTGTGTGTGTGTGTGTGTTTTTTGTTTTATGTAGGTTTTAACTACAATTATAGGTAGTTCGCCATTTCTACGTTGTTACGCTATTCCGTTTTCGAAGCAACTTTTAAATCATTTATTTTAGTATTCGGCAGTGTTGTAAATTTGATGAAAATAGAATTTTGATATTTTCATGACAATATACCTTATTTGCCGGCCATCTAGGAACATAACCCTCACGAATACCGTGGGACAACTGTATATAGGAACTATGTCAGAAAAAAGTGATGATCTGTTGATAAA
Organism: Eledone cirrhosa; assembly: GCA_964016885.1. Classification (NCBI taxonomy): domain Eukaryota; kingdom Metazoa; phylum Mollusca; class Cephalopoda; order Octopoda; family Eledonidae; genus Eledone; species Eledone cirrhosa. Next base: position 2,639,853 of record OZ024758.1, read on the forward strand.
CAACTGCATTAAGAGTTGAACTTTATGGCTTATTTAGCAGAACTCTGACACCTTTTCAATCTCATGAAACGAGTTGAGACGAAAAGTTTTAGTCTTTCTTATAGTTTGTTTTATATTAAGCTGATGTTTCGCTGGATTCTTAGTAAAGTATTTATTTGCTTATTTTTAGTAATTTTCTTTATTGAAATATATTATTGTAAGACATAAAAATGTCATATGATGAATTGGTAAACATTCTAAGTTGAAGAAACTCTCATCTATTTATAGAAGATATCATTAGTTATTTGATGAACTTTAGCTACCAGTGGTTTTATGTTCAGTTTATTTTACTTCATATTCATTAAAGCTTCCTTAAATGCAGTGACATATATGTCGACCAATTTATCATATTCTTTCATAGTGTCAATCTCATTTAACCCTTTAGAATTTACATTACTCTCTATATACTATCATATTTACTATCATATTTTCACGGTAAAAGTTTTACCTCACATGATTATCTCACATAATATAGAATCTATGAAGTTTGAGAACAATACCTTAACATAAGTATAAACGGCCAGTTACAGCCGGTTTGAACAGAACGAGGTGAGAGAATTCTGGCCAGATATGGCCGGTTTGAACATAAAGAAGTGAGAGAATTCTGGCCAGATATGGCCGGTTTGAACAGAACGAGGTGAGAGAATTCTGGCCGGATTCGGCCGGTTTAAATGTTAAATGGTTAAGACTTGCTCGATATCTGCTTTAAAAATGTGTTGTGTTTAGATTATTTATACAATAACTTTACAAAATTATAATTATTTAGATGGTTGAATCTCATTGCTTGCTGCAATAGAAGATACCAAAACGATATTGAAGTTTTGCTATTATTAAACCAAGTTTACGTTCATTTTTAAACTCATTGAATAAAATAGGAAACGGAACAGAGAAAAATTTGTTTTCATTGATCGTTGTTTTGTTTATTACTATCAAGAATATCTTGAGAGAATATCGCGAAAGTTAGGAGAAGAATGGAATAGATTATGATTAATTGGATATTGTCGTTGTTAAAACCACCACATATGTATTTTTAAAATATATTTTGTTTGTAGATTTGGTTCTTCAGTGTTGTTCAAAGCATCTAGAAATAAAAGCTATTCATCTTGTGGAGGAAGGGAAACTACTTCAATAAAGATGAATGCTGATGATGATGATAACTAGAAAAAAAACAACAACAATACTATTACTACTACTACTACTACTAATGATGATGATGATGATGGTGATGATTAATTATTACTATCAATTTCGATGAATAAGGATATGTATGGTTAATAGTGAGAGGAAAAAAATGTTGCCTTATTTTATATTTGTAATGCTTCTATACATAAAACTTATAACATTTAGTTGCTTAGAGAGACGGCCATATTGTTTTTACACACAACTTGGTGGGGAAGACAGCGTTGGATATGTTATGGTGGTGTATCCTAAATATATCATGTAGTATAGTGGTGTATGTATCCTAAATATATCATATAGTATGGTGGTATATTCTGAGTATATAATATAGTATCGTGGTGTATTCTGGGTATATCATATAATATGGTGGTGTATTCTGGGTATATTATATAGTATCGTGGTGTATTCTGGGTATATCATATAATATCGTGGTGTATTCTGGGTATATAATATAGTATGGTGGTGTATTCTGGGTATATAATATAGTATGGTGGTGTATTCTGGGTATATCATATAATATCGTGGTGTATTCTGGGTATATCATATAGCAAAGTGGTGTATTCTGGTTATATAATATAGTATCGTGGTGTATTTTGGGTATATCATATAGTATGGTGGTGTATTCTGGGTATATAATATAGTATGGTGGTGTATTCTGGGTATATCATATAGTATGATGGTATATTCTCAGTATATCGTGTGTTATGCAGTAAAACGTCTATGATTTAAAATATTAGTTCGAATTATAGTAAACGTACAAAAGCATGTTAAGAGATGTGTTTGTAAATATGTGAAATGAATTACAAAATATACCATTGTTTTATACAATATAATGGAGAAAGAAAGAAGCTCAGATAACATGATATTTTATAATCTGCCAAAACCATGTTTTTGGCAAGTTAAGAGGTTGTGATAAAAACCATTAAAACCTTACTATTTTCCAGCATAAAACTTTAGCTTCGCTCATACCTGCTACACACGTTTTTCTTTTACTCCTGTCCATTCAAAATTGAAAGTTCGCCAGTCAAAAGAAAATACTGTTAGCAAAAATATTCTCGCCTTCATGATAATTTTCACTTTGTCTCAGAACCAAAACTGTCTTTAAATTTGTTCTACCATAGTGTGATCCGACTGATTTTCCGCTTGGATTCCTACACCCGTTTTTAATGTTTGTCTTTTTCATTGATGTTCAACGATGCATCTGAATTGAAATTCCATTTTTTGGTACGGGTATTGAGCAAGCCAACAGCATTTTAAAGTCATTTCTGGAATGCGTTAAATGAGGACAAGAAATATAATGCTGACACATGTTTCAATCTAAACATGTATTCTTAAAAAACAATGATTTTATAAAGAATATTCTGGAGATTCGCCATATTCTCCACATTTTTCTTCGATTCTCCTCAAAATTTGCTATGCTAAATTTTTGTAAACTATATGATTGTTCCCAAGAACTTTGTGTATTCAATCTTTATTAAATCCATATATTTAGTAAAACCATATGTTTTGAACATAAATATACTTCGATAAATAGAACTTTTGAATTTTTATATCTAGTGCAGTAATACATTCTTAAGGATTGCCATGACAACACTCTCCTTTCTCTGCACAAACACTCATATATGTATGTATATATGTATATATACATATATATATATATATATATATGTATAATATATATCTTAAACATCTACTATGTCAGGGTATGTCATGCGTCATGCTATTTTATCTGATGAGGACGTACTGTTGAAGATAGCTCAGTACCTCTGAAATATGTATAATAAAATATACCTGATCACACGAATATCTATTTTTGTTAATATTTTGAATTAATATTAATAACTCTGGAAAACCATATTTGTTGAGTTCTTCCAATCTATTGTAAAACTCATTCTTTGATTTATTCATTGAACCTTGTTTAACCTTTAAATATATATATATATATATATATATATATATGTATACACGCGCACACACACATACAAACACACATATATGGGTGTGTGTATATATATATATATATATATATATATATATATATATATAAAGGTATGTTTGCTTCGAAGTATAAAATCCGTATATTGTAAAAACAACTGACTACCAGTTTATAGGTTAGTACAATATGATATATTTATTTATAATAGCCGAAATATGTGGATTACTATCTTCACATCCGTTAGTCTTCTTGAATATTTAATTTCATCAACTTTAAGCTTCTTCTTCCTTGCTACTTCAACAAGATCGATTACTCATTTCGTGTTTTTACTTGTCACCTTTATTTTTCTGTATTTCAGCACTTAGTTTGCTTCCATATCGTGTTGCAGTTGTATAAAGACATGTTTTTATACTAAAAGTGGTGCAAATTATCTCATTGTCTATATCTTAAATTCCTCTGTCATGGCCGGGTCTTTCAAGATTATATATATATATATATATATATATATATATATATATATATATATATATATATTGTTTTTGCATATTTATGGTTTTTATTCAAAGTTCCTGATCATTGTCTATAGAAAGATTCGTGTTTTGATCTTCCGGAGTGATATTAAAATTCACATTATACAGTGTGAGCTTAAAGTTTTCCCCTGATTACAAAATACCATATCTTGGATACTATTTGAGATTTTACTTTTCCATTGTTTTAATTTATTAATTTTAAGTTTAAATATTTTTTTAAGATGTTTTATATTTTCTCTTCTACAGGAAGAAGTTGTAATTTTCCGTAACAGAATGGCTTCTATGAAATCAAAAGCTCAGTATGTTTTGTAGTTTCAAATGCTTTATGCTCCCCCTGTAAATCCTTCAATCCTTCAAGTTGAATGTCATTTTATTATTCCTGAAAGGTTGTGCTGATATATTTCACCTGCAATTGTTAGTTTATATTATTTTCCAAATTCTAATAATCATATTCTTCCATTATCTTTTTACCAACTTATATTGAATATTTGTTCCTTCCTACGTAACAAGCCTCTGATCCAAGTACCTTCAATTATATCTATATCATTTTTATTTTGTCCTCCAATAAACCTTTCTATAAAATGATCCAATGTCATGATTCCTTTGTCATTATAATTCTTAGATGGAACCTAAATTGGAATGATTAACGTATTATATAACTTACCTGACAGTCCTATTCTACATATTCTGCAGAAATCAGTATGGAGGATATAATTGGCGTTTAGATATTTTTATGCACAAAGAAACCTACACATATGTTATGCTTGAATTCCCTCCCACTAAACCATATTTCCTGCACATTATCTATAATAAACCATTCATATTTCGTTCATTTTGAGCAATCACCATAATGCTCCACAAGATACCTCTCCTCTCATAATTTAGTTATTGTATTTCTCCAGATTCAAACTATTCATATATGCCAAGTTCAAAATATAAAGGAATATTTAAATATTTTAAACTCATGGTTTTCTCCTTTGCATATTTATCGACACATTTATTTGAAAAAAAAAAGAAAGAATGCGTCCGTTTTTATACCGTGTCCTGGTCAATCCTGTTTAGCATTTGATTTTGGCTACGTTATAATTAGAAAGAAAATCTGGCGTTGTCAATCTCGTCTCCAGAAATATTTTAGGAGCGTCTTCGGTAATGTTTGAATGTGATGGTGGGCTTTTGATTCTGGCAGAGACAGCTATTGGCTGGTGTTTTGTACGGCAGAGTGAACTTACTGGATGTGATGGGATGCTAGTCTTTCTTGGTTTTGAATGAGAGGACATAGATACATACATTATGTGAATATTTCATGTCTATGTGTATGAAAGGCAACTCTGTGCAAAGAGATTTGTGTGTCTTTATAAACGAAAGAAACAACAGCCACAACAAAAAATCAAAACAAAGATTACCAGGTAACTTACTTTTTTGTTACCTCCATCTTACAGTCTAATTTGCATTGTTTAGCTTTCTATCTCTTTCTATGTTATAAATCATTATATTGATGTACAATAATTGTTTCTGCTTTTGGCACAAGGCCATTAATAATCTCAGTGCATTACTGGTACTGATTTCTAGTTTAGGTATAAGGCCAGTTATTTTTTGGGGTGGGGTGGGTGGGGGAAGTCAATTAAATCGACCCCAGTACATTACTTGTGCTTTATTTTATCGACCCCGTAAGGATGAAAGGCAATATTTGTTTATGGTGACAGAGAGGAAATCCCAGGAAACCAACAACACGAAAATTAAGTCACATTAGGGCCACAATACTTAATGTAGTTTGACAGAAATGTGCACAATTGTGGCTCGTATTTGCCAAGGTCAAATTGAATTAATATTTGTAAATGAATTAATGTTTTATTCTCGTTAACATCTAAGAATTATTAACAAAAGGGCGGTGGATTGGCAATATCGGTAGAAGGTCGGATGCCATGCGTTACATTACATCATAGAGTTACGGTCCTTTATGATCTGAGTTCAAATCCAGCCGAGGTTAACTTTTCCTTTCATCCTTACGGGGTCGATAAAATAAAGTACCAATAATATAGTGGGATAATTGCTGGCCTTGTGCCAAAAGTAGAAACATTTATTAACAAACTGGTCTTTCTGTCAGTACTACAGTAACTTAACAGAGATCCTAGTTACATTGGTATCGCCTAACTTGACTTCAAAGAGTTGTAGAATCTAAATGAATCTTAACACAAAGGTGAATGAAAATATATTCAGAATTTATAGAATTTATAGATATAACTGAAAGTTCCAGTTAGTGAGAAAACCATTTGCAGACATGAAGTCATTTCTTAAATTATACAAAGGAAAGATGACAGCTTCTTAACCAAAATGTCATCTCAGACTATGAAGGTTTTCCCTGTCTTCACAGATATCTATTATAGTTGTCAGACAAGAAATGAAAGTTCCAGAAACGTTTACATAAAACTGACAAGAACATTTAGAGTTGTCACACATTTGCAAACATCCTTGAAATGTTCTCTTTTAAGATTATGGTAGAAGAGGAAAGTCTGCGATTCGATTGCCATTTAAAACAAGAGAATGGATTTAGATGATTTTTCATATATATACACACACACATATATATATTATATATATATATATATATATATATATATACATATATATACATATATTTGTAATCTCGTATATTGTTAATATACATGCATAAATTCATACATATATATATATATATATATATACATATACATACATATATATATGTATATACATATGTATATATATATTTATGTATATATATGCATATATATATGTATATAATATGCATATATACATATATATATATAATATATATATATATATATATAACATATATCAGATGGAGCATCTGCTCCTAGTTAAAATTAATTAAAAATATTTTACATTTAAACATTGTGCCTGCGAGTTAAACATATTTTCTCGTAATTTATGTAAATATTTCTAAATTTAATAATAATAAAAAAATACTAATATTACAACTATCAATAATTGTTTCTACTTTTGGCACAAGGCCAGCAATTACCCCAGTATATTACTGGTACTTTATTTTATCGACCCCGTAAGGATGAAAGGCAAAGTTAACCTCGGCGGGGCCGTAACTCTATACGTCAAAGCATGGCGTCCGATCCTCTCCCGATACTGCTAATCCATCACCCTATTACTACTAATAATAATGATTTCTTATATAGGCACAAGGCCAGCACTTTTGGGGGAGGGGAAAGTCGATTAAATCGACCCCAGTGCGTGACTGGTACTTTATTTTATCAACCCCGTAAGGATGAAAGACAAAGTTAACCTCGGCTGGATTTGAACTCAGACCATAAAGGGACGTAACTATTTGTTGTAAAGCAGAGCAGAAACCCTTATAGCAGAGTTCTGGTAATTTAAGTTATTTATTTTGTTTTCATTCTTCACGATTTCAACAACAATAACAACAATACGCACAACAACCACCACAACAGCCACCATCACCACCACCACTACAACAACCACCACGACAACAACAAGCACAACCACCACCGCCACCACCACCACAACAATCACAACAACAACAACCACAACAACCACAACAACAACCTCCACCACAGCCACCACCACCAACACCACCGCCACTACAGCAACAACCACCACCACAACCAAAATCACAACCTCTACCACCACCACCACCACCACCACCACTATCACAGCAACAAAATAAGCAGCAACAGCATCAACAACAATAACAGCTGATACATAATCCATAGTTTTTATATATTTAGATGAAAATCAAACAGGATATCCGGAAAAGTTTGTAATATAATCAAATAAATTGAATTGTTTTAGTTCCGGTTGAATGAGTTTGATGTTTCTTCTTTTAAACTTTGTTATCGGCTTTAGCAAAGTTGCTCTGGTCAACAACAACAGCAACAACATCAACAAGAGCTGCTGCTTTTGTTACAACAACAACTACTACTACTACTGCTACTATTACTACTACTGCTACTGCTACTACTACTAAATTATAACTAAGTTTAAAGTTGTTATTACTGTTTGTTTACTGCAGGGTCAATCCTGATCAAAGCAAATGAAATATATCTCCAACCATGACCTTCCTGTTTATCTATGCAATGTTATGTATTATCACCCTCCTTTAACTCCATACCCAACTGATGCCACGCAATATAGGTTTATTCAGGCTGAACACCAAGCTTCTCTCAGTTCAAAGACTGACCTCCGTGGTAAGAAGCCACATCCTATATGAGGTGCCCCTAATATGGCTACCATAGGATAGTCTAGTAGAACAGGTCGGATATAGAAGAGGTGGTTTGTGTGACCACATAATATCCCTTGTCTCGGTAAATTACGAGGTTGATCCTACCGACGGAGACATGAGATTTAACCCTATTGGTAATTTCTTTTAACTCAAATTTCCAGGTTCTTAATTATTATGTCCCATAATTTCTTGAACAATTCTTTTAGTTCCAAGTTTAATACTGTACTTTAATACTTTAGTTCCAAGTTTAAAACTGTAACTTTAATACGTTAGTTCCAAGTTTAAAACTGTACTTTAATGTTCTTTTCGGAGTCTACTTTACTGCAATGCTCCAGTCTTTGTCTTTAATATGAGGAAAACTTCCCCGTTTCTACCCTTCACAGGGGCTATGGATGGAGTCAGTCTTCCATTTCTGACTGAGCAATTAAACAAACAAAGACACAAAATGCTCGGATATGTTACAATCTTTTCTGTTTTTTTCTTCGTCTCAACGATCAAAAGTTACAAAAAAATTAATGTAATTTATTTTGGTTGTTCTGCATCATAACCATATCTTATCTCTATTCCTCTACTCTATAATCCGTTTGTACTAAGAAATCCCACAGGATCAGATATGAATAATTTTCAATAACAATGTCTAGTTAGTGTTAATACTATTTTCATCTATACTATATTTAGATTTCTTACTATCAACATCATCCCAGAGTAACCCCACCTTCTTACTTTTTTTCATATTCCTTTGGCGCTAAGCTGCTCTTTATATTCACAGATTTTACACTTGATATTTTTGTGTACCTTGTCACACAAAGGACATTTACCTTGCTGGCTTCTATTTATTTTTACTAAATTAGTTCTAAAAAAATTATTGCAAAAGTGTGATTAAGTTATTTGTTTCCTTCTAAAATCCTCCATCTGATTACTCGCTATATCTGATAAACAGACCATGTTAAACTTTTCAATCTAGCTTTCCATATTTTGGATATTCCTTTACTGCTTCAATGCATTTACCATTGTTTTCCCGGCTGCGCGTGTAGCACACTTTAGACTTGACCCAATATTATACTCTAGCTTCTAGTAAGGGCGGTGGATTGGCAGTATCGGTAGAGCGTTTGACGCCATGCTTTGCAGCAAAGAGTTACGGCCCTTTATGGTCTGAGTTCAAATCTCACCGAGGTTAACTTTGCCTTTCATCCGTACGGCGTCGATAAAATAAAGTACCAGTAATACACTGGGATAATTGCTGGCTTTGTGCCAAAAGTAGAAACATTTCTACTCTAGCTTCATGATCTGTAAATGTACTGCGTCTGATACGTCGAGTAATATCGTTTCTCCTTCTTTGTTATTCATATATATATCGTTTGTTATATTGTTTGTATATTTTTTATTCTTAACAGCTTTCTGATGTGATTATTGTCCATTTCAGCTACACCATGCACGGACCCGTAACAGCTGACCTTCCCCGTAAAATCAGAATGACATCAGCCCGTCTGAGGAAGGAGCCTTGCGACGTGAAGTGGCTGTTGTAGGCGGTATCGCTGGCCATTATCCGCGGTAATGCACAACAGTCTAATTTGTTTTGCCTCCCATGACACCAAACCACCGACTTTCTGCCGCACAGAATCCAGTCAGCTCATATATACTTCCGTCCGCACCACAGGGTTGAAAATCCGTCTGGTAAAACGCGCGTCCTCAACTATGGTTTGCTAATTTGTTGTGGAACCCCCCCCCCCCCACCTCTCTCTGTTTATATATATATATATATATATATATGTATAATCATACCGTATTTCTTTAGAAATGCGAAATTTCTATACATACATATATATATATATATATGCATGCAGACATACACAACATACAGACATAAATATAGGCTTAAGTGTATTTCAGACAATATATCTATATATATATATATATATGTATATATGTGTGTGTGTGTTTATCTTCTCTTTGCACATCTTCCCACACTGCTCATATCTCTTGACCTTTTAATAAATTATACTTTCAACATCATTACTTATTAATCCATTAGCAAAAGGCTGCTACAGACAAAAGCTTCTTTATAACACATGTTAATATATAGGGAAAGATTAAGTAAGAGATGTTCAGCTTAAAGATAAGTGGTAGTTTAACATTGTTAGACGTAAGAAAATTTAACATATGAAACCTGATCGCTCTGCTACGTAGAAATAGCAGCCATGTTGATTAAAATTTTATCCTTCTGTTTTTAAAATGAAAGAACTCATTCAAATGTGTATTTTAAGATATACAAGAAAAAGGAGTTCGCATGATTGAAATATCTTTGTTTATATCACTGCTCTATCAGAGCTGATTTGGGAGTAAATTTAATAAAACAGCATTTAAAAGGGGTAATGACGCCATTACTTATAATATAACGTGTATCTATATTACATTATCCTTTCCGTTTTTAGATGATAAGGTATGATTTGAGAGAATTTGGCTGCTAGATCTAGTAGGTTAAGCAACCAGATAGAGGCTGCATCATTAGCTCATTTCATTGTGAGTTTCACATGGATTGGCAGTTTCGGTAGAGGGTCGGACGCCATGTTTGAAGCATAGAGTTACGGTCCTTTACGATCTGAGTTCAAATCTCGCCGAAGTTAACGTTGCCTTTCATCCTTACGTAGTCGATAAATTAAAGTACCAGTAATGCACTGGGGTAATTGCAGGTCTTGT
>OZ024758.1:2657985-2670485 GCA_964016885.1 Eledone cirrhosa
AATAAAGTACCAGTAATGTACTGGGTATTTGCTGGCCTTGTGCCAAAAGAAGAAATAATTAATTACGACCTTGTATCAATGTGGAAATAAATTGTGTGATACATAATTATATTGAAATCTAAAATGTAAGTCGTTGTGGTCTTGATATCCCTGCTGTTTCCCTGTATCATCTGTTTCATGCTATAATATATTTAAACCGAAAAACTGAACTCAGAATATCTTTGCCTCATTGCTGATGAAGCGAGTAAGTCATCATATACATCTATGATCTCAACCGTTAGAAACACACGCTGTTTCAATAATGGGTACACTTTCATTTCAATATATGGTTTAGCTTACTTTCAAGAGCCATATCGTTTTTCTTACACTTTCATCCTCTCCATCTCTCTCTTCCTTATGTATGTATGTATGTATGTATATATGTATGTATGTACGTATGTATATATGTATGTATATCTCTCTTTCTCTTAATTTCGAGTACATTTTTGACCGGCCACCATCCTGGTGGCAAAGTTGTAAAAGAAAAGAAATTATCATCCCTTGAATCGCAAGAATGTTTTGCAGATTTTTAAGATGCCAGCTATCGCAGCCATTTGTAGTCTATGAATTTGGGATCTGTGTTCTTTGTCCACAAATCCAAGTTCAGTTATACTTTGGTCCAAACGGGTTGGTATATAACCTGTAGCTCCAATAATGATGAGTATGAAGCTGAAGGTATATCTTGGATACTGGATCTGCAAACTCCTCATTAATGACCCGCACATATCCTTCTCTTGTATTTTTCTTACAACATTGACATCAAGTGGGCAACTTGTATGTATGTATGTATGTATGTATGTATGTATGTATGTATGTATGTATGTATGTATGTATGTATATATGTACGTGTGTGTGTCTATGTATGTATATATATATAAGTATGTATGTATACATGAATTTATGCATGCATATACACAGCCGGTCAAATGTTCAGTACTTCTACGTAACCGCGAGCTCTATGTGTATAAATAAAAACCAAAGAAGCCGATCATCAGATTGAACCAAGGACACAATGTTTCCATTTGACATTCTATTGCTGATGCTATCTGCCCGAGTCAAGTCTTGACAGAAAGAAGCGTGATCTGAACTCAAAACCTACGGAACTGGTTCAGATACCACAAACCATCCTGTACGTCTCTTTTAACAATTCCGCCCATCAATCACTCTTGGTCTGGTGATTTACCTATCGACCCTAAAAAGATGAAAAGTAATGTTGAACACGGCAGAATTTAAATTCAGGGCGAACAAAGCCAGAATGGAACCCGTTATCGACCCCGTTAAGAATAAAAGCTAAGATGAACTCGGCAGAATTTAAATACAGAGCGAAGAGAGTCGAAGTTAGCCGAAGAGAGTCGAAAACGCTCTAATGACCAAGAGGTATAATTAAGAGGAAATATAATCTGGTTTTTATGTATAATACAGTTCATACCTGGAGGCTGAAGATAATTTCTTCATATCTTCATATATAAGGATTCACTAATATGAAGATTTCGTTGAAGAAAAAATAAACTCGTACAATAACTGTCTTTTTTTTACATTCAAAATCTTTATTAAGAAGTTGAGAATTAAGATTATCAAGTTTTATCGTTATCATCAGCCAATCGGCTTGTCTAGTACTGATAACTACTACTTCTTCCCTCGGGAGTTACAGAACCATACTGTTCTTCTTCTTCTTCTTCTTTGTTTACTACTCCCCCCCACCCTCGGGAGTTACATAACCGTACTGTTTACATACGAAGCTGTTTAATATGTTTCTAATTTAGACAGGATTAATTGTCAGAGGCCCTATGGCCTAATGGCTAGAGAATTCAGCCTGCATTGTGAGGTACTGAGTTTGGTTATTCTTAGCGGATGTTAGCACCCATTCCCGTCTCTAGGGTTAAAACAAGGTTTTCTAAGCTTTCGTTTATCGCAGTCGACTGTAACTACATTTATTTTCTGAATTTTGGATTCCTATATTTAGGAATTTGAAATCTAACAAAACGCTTCGATACTTCATATTTACAATGTTGTATACACACACAGACAAAGAAGCACACACACTCACACATACACAGGCACAGATACAACATACAGACACACACACAGGCATCCATACACACAGACGCAGACATAGAAACACATAAACAAACACACACACACACATTATATATATATACATATACATACATATGGCATTTGCTCGAAAAATAGTGAACATTTCGAAGAAGAAAATGTACGGCAAACGTTTCCGTTTTCCATCACAACACACAACATGGCAGCTATTTCTTTTATTAAAAAAACAATTCTAATGTTTCCTTTGTGTTACTATGTCTTACCGATCTTATATATTTTCTTCTTACATTTGAAATACATCGAACATTTCAACATTTATTACTATGCTAGGAAATTTATTGAACATTTAAATTTTCTGCCATATTTTTTTCCACTATGAAACTTTTCCCTGATTGTTTTTTTTTGTCTTTTAAAATGCTCATCCCATCTATTTCAATATTTAAAATAAGACAAATAATAAAAAAGAGAAACCGGTCTGGAATCGTAAATTTAATAAACACAAAAATAAATATAAAAATTATTTAAGTGCATTTGCAACCTAAAAATCATTCCTTATATACATGGAGTAAAACCAATGTGAGGAATAAAACCAATTTTTCCTTTGTCTCTCATTCCTCAGATTTAGTAGGTAACAAATCTATATTTGGTAGGTATAACTATATTCCTTTGACGAAAGTCTATATTTTATCATTTTCATAATATCTTATGTTTTAATTCAGTCACGAGTTTGTTGCTTAGATAATTCTAGTCGTTATTATTTTATGTATGTATTACTGTATCTGTCGAAATATATCTGTACATTTTTCTGTCTATCTTTTGTTGTGATATTATCTCACATACATCATATCTACAGAGTGTTTCTCAAATTTCTCGCTCTAAAATAGATTAGAAGTGGCATAATGTGTGAAATTGCACACCACAAGGTGGCTGATGAAATAGTTATGCAGTTGTCTGTTTCTATTATCTAACTGTTTTTAATGAGCATTTTATGCTGATACACACACATACACAGACACACACACACACACACACACACACACACATATATATATACTCGTGTATATATATATATATATATATATATAATAAGGATGCTATACTGTTATATCATTCGTTTATTACTATTATTATCATAATACTCCAGATAAAATTTACTTGTCGAGTTATATATATATATATAAATAAGGAGTTGACGGACCCAGCATATTTATCAATGCCAGGACCGGTTCTATCTCAGCGTACTCAATAGGCAATGTAAGATACATTCCCAGAGTATACACCTAGTTATTCGCTTCAATACAACACACGTAAAACGGGTGCCTGTAATAGTTCCCGGACTCGAGTTTCGGCCACCATACTTAATGCAGCAGTAGGGTGCACTGCACCCTCTGTCTGCATATATTATGCAACAATGCATAATCAGCGTATGTGGCTTCATCAGCGGATATCGCCTAATCAATAACCAATCGATCGACAGAATCCAAACCCCAGCCCATGCCGGCTATGACTGTTTGTGACGTGCGTGTAAAATGAACAAACGTTGTATCATGTCAATGAAATCTGTCAGTTTGTGTGCAATTAGTCATTTAGTTGTTTTAATGAGTTTATGTCAATTGTAAAACCTATTCTGTTTTATGTTTATATATATTTGGATTGTGTTATTGATACTGTTGTTGTTGTTGTTGATTGTTGTGGTGGGGTGTGTTTTGTTGTTGGTGGTAGTGTTGGTGTTGGTGCTATTTTGTGTGGTGTTGTTGCTGGTGCTGGTTGTGGTGGTGGCGGTGTTGGTGGTGATGTTGGTGGTGTTGGAGGCGGTGTTGCTGATGGGGGGGTTAATGGTGGTGGTGCTGCTGGTGGCGGGGCTGGTGGTGGTGGTATTGGTGTTGGTGGTGTTGGTGATGGGGCTGGTGGGTGGAGGTGGTGCTGCTGGTGTTATGTTGACTGTTGTGGTGGTTGGGTGTGGTGCTGTTGGTGAGGCGGGTCATGTTGGTGGAGAAGCAGATGCTGGTGGGGGGTTGTGTTGTTGCTCTATGTGTTATTGCTATAGCTGTTATATATTGTCATACCACTGATTGGTTTATGTAAAGAGAAAACCCTTAATTGTGATCGGAGTACCGCAGGGAATGTGTTGATAACTTGAAAGTCTTGTAGACATATTACGGATTAATTACCCAGAAAGAAAATTAAATATTTACTTGTCGCTCTTACCGCCACCTTACGGCAGAACTATAACTACAACGAGAGAATAAGTAGCGATTATATATATATATATATATATATATATATATATATATATGAAAATAAGTAGCGATTATATATATATATATATTTATTAAAATAACAGATTAAAGTTTAAGCAAAGAATCGCTGCTTTCACCCTTAGCGGGATCTTCTCTCTCCATCTGTCTATCTATCTATCTATTCATCTACCTATCTATCTATCTATCTATCTATGTATCTGTCTATCTATCTATCTATCTGTCTACCTTTCTATCTATCTTTCTATGTATCTGTCTATCTTTCTATCTATCTAGCTGTTAAAAATCATGAAGGACATGGCATACTTTAGCTTTACTCTGAAGATAAATACGTCGACGTTTACCAGAAGAAATGAAATAATGTTATATACAGATTCTTCTGATGTACACGGCGTTATATACACCAGGTTTCCACCAACAGGGACGGTATTAGGAGTATGCAACTGCAGGGACTTCAAGTCCTTATACAGGGAAATAAGGCAATATTTTAGCGCACAGTCCTCAAAATATGGCACCATTGAGGTAACAAAAATTAATTACGTAAAATAATTAATTGATGAGTTGAGATTTAACTGTTAGTGAGATCATTGTTAATTCTTACACGATGAATAAAATTAGTACCAGTAATACACGTTGGGTGGATTCAATCGATTATACGTCCCCCCAACAATAATTGACTTTGTGCCAAGTGAAAACAAATCAAATTTGTTTTTTGTTTTGCTTTTAACGTTTGTTGTATTCATATCTGCTATGAAATATTTTCAGTCGAAATATTGCTTTTCATCTATTGTGTGTGAGTGTCTGTATATATATATATATATATATATGGATTTGTATACATCGTTATATGTGTGTGTGTATATATATATATATATATATATATATATATGTGTATACATCGTTATATGTGTGTATGCATGTATATATATATATATATATATATATATATATATATATATATATCTTTGTATATATCGTTATATGTGTGTGTATATATATATATATGTGTGTATACATCGTTATATGTGTGTGTATATATATGTGTGTATACATCGTTATGTGTGTGTATATATATCTATATATACATATCTTTGTATATATCGTTATTTAGTAATCTAGGCTTATGTAAATGTGTGTATATATATGTGTGTGCGTGTGTCTGTGAGTGTGTGTGTATTTGAGGGTCTGTGTGTATATGTGTATATTTGAGTGTGTGTATGTATATATACATGTCTTTGTATACAACGCACTTTAGTAATCTAGGTTTATGTAAATGTATGTGTATATATATATATATATATATATATATATTTGGCGCGACGGGCGTATATGTGTGTGTGTGTGTGTGTATAAAATATATGTAGGTTATTATTGCTGCCGTTACTGAGTTATTTTTTTGTGACGACGATGACGAAGATGATGATGTTGATGATTATGATGATGATGATAATGATGATAACTCCGACAAGTGAGGATGCTGCTACTCCTACTGCTGCTGTAAACATCTTTATTGAACAGCTTTATGATAAATATTGAATTGTGATAGATTTTTCAGATAACGTAGAGTTTCATATTTTCAGATTAATGTAGAGTCTTGACATAGTTGTATATAGTTGTGAATAGTATTGTAGTGGAATATAGTAGTTTTTTAGTGGTTTGTCTGTTTGTCTCTCTGTCTGTATGTCTGTCTGTATGTCTGTCTATTTTGACATAGTTGTATATAGTTGTGAATAGTATTGTAGTGGAATATAGTAGTTTTTTAGTGGTTTGTCTGTTTGTCTCTCTGTCTGTATGTCTGTCTATTTTGACATAGTTGTATATAGTTGTGAATAGTATTGTAGTGGAATATAGTAGTTTTTTAGTGGTTTGTCTGTTTGTCTCTCTGTCTGTATGTCTGTCTATTTTGACATAGTTGTATATAGTTCTGAATAGTATTGTAGTGGAATATAGTAGTTTTTTAGTGGTTTGTCTGTTTGTCTCTCTGTCTGTATGTCTGTCTATTTTGACATAGTTGTATATAGTTCTGAATAGTATTGTAGTGGAATATAGTAGTTTTTTAGTGGTTTGTCTGTTTGTGTCTCTGTGTGTCTCTCTGTCTGTTTTGACATAGTTGTATATAGTTCTGAATAGTCGAATGACGTCGAGTACATGTTTAGTAGTGGAGTGTAGTAGTTTTACTGGTCTGTCTGTCTATCTATCTATTTATCTGTCTGACTGTCTATCTCCCTACCTGTCTGTCTGTCTGTCTGCCAGTAACCCTAACCCTAACTCTAACTCATACAAATTGAAAACTGTGGTTAAGGGACAAAGCCACAAAAGCCACCACAACAACGAAAATACAATCAGGTTATATGAGACCCCAGTATTGGTTAGCTTGACACCTTATTTATGGCCCTGCATGGACTTTGGTGGGACTTGAAATTAGAGCACATTGAACCGCATGAAATACCGAGACATTTTTGATTCGACACTAAAAACTCTGTCAAGTTGCCTTATATAGTGAGAGTGTAAGAGAGTATGGAAGTCAGTATAATATTGCCTATATATGCAGAGAGAGAGAGAGAGAGAGAGAGAGATAGATAGAGATAGAGATAGAGATAGAGATAGAGATAGAGAGAGAGAGAGTGAAAGAGAGTGTAAGATTAAGTGAGAGATATAGATCTATTAGGAATGATGTTAAAGGAATACCAATATTTTCTATAATTCATAGTTTCTCCGACTTTCACGTCTAGAATGAAATTAAACAATACTATCTATATTAATATAAATATTGAATTTATATTAAAACTGAACGTTTATCTTTCGTTTGTGAATTTAAATATCTTTAAATTCTAACTTATGCTCTTTGAAAACTACTTCCTATAATTCAACAAACAAAAAGAAAAAAAAATGGCTGCAATCAATACATTTCAATGATGATACAATGGAAAATTAAGTTGGGTTTGTGTGTATTTGTGTAAGTGTTTGTATAAACCTGTTTGAGTGTATTCATATATAGTTGTTTGTGAGTAGAAGATTACAAGAGCAGTGGTGCTTGTGATAACAGAATTCTTATTCAAGCAACTTAAAACAAAGAATGGTATTATCGGCTGTTCGCTTTTGGAAACATTGAATGAAGCAATAAAGAAAACAATTCTATAATGTTGAAAATAACAGCAGGACACGAGGCAAACATTTATATTTCGAAAATTCATTACAAACAAATATCAAGTTTAATTCACTATTTTCCTTCAATTGTGGATTGTGTTTATTTAGTACCATTGTCTTTCCAAGATAAATATTTCCTTCTCTTATGTTTTTTATATATTATTTTGCTTTCTTTATTGATGTTGGAACTAATTCTGTTTCTGTTATCTTAAGATAAAAGGAGAAAATATAAATGGATGTTAATGAAAGAGTATAAACTACATACTGTATTCTCTAATGAAAACTATCATTCATTGATACAGAGAAAGCGATACTGTATTAGATAATAATATTTATAATTGCTTTGACATGTTTCTGATAATCTTTCGTTTTGTATACACTGAGAAATAAATAAGAAAGTGTAATCAGAAATATTTATAACATTGAAGCTGTTTAGATTATCGCATAAGTATGTATCTATTAATTTTTTATGTATCTTGTCAACCCAAATTATATGAAGGAAAATAAAAAAAAAAGATTGTCTTGCATGCGTAAACATTCGTATTAAATAACTTTTATAATTCTAGCCATCGCAATCTTTACTATTTCAATTTAGTCTTGTATCTCTATCCAACAGCTAGACAATGTTTAGATAGACGCACAAAATACAGAATAAACGAGGACGAAATTATTTTCTCAGGGAGGCAATAAAACCTGCGATTTTCTTTAGCCCTGTTTGTCTAAAGTATGGGTGTGCAACATATTCCATTGGCGGGCCACTTTTGAACATAGGAACAGCTATTAGGGTCATTAATATTTATTAAGCACTATTCCAAAGATTCACCACAACTTCTTTCTATAACATGGAACTGGGAAATTATAACACACATAACCCTATCATTGAAGCCTTTTAAGTCAACTAACAGAAAATTGTAGTACGGTTAGGAAAAAGATTCTAAATAAGCCTACAAGGTGAAAATTAAAAAACAGTCATGACAGGCCACACTGTCTGGCCTGGTGGGCCGGATTGTGGCCCGTGGGCCGCCTGTTGCAAGCCCCTGGTTTAAAGGGATTGCATTTATACCTGTATTTTGATCTATATATACAAATATCCTTCCATTTTTAAGAGGGTATTCAAGAGTAATTTTAAGGCGATCTTGCTGATATTTCTAGAGAGCCGAGTGAGACCATTGAATATAAAAATACACAGATTCATTGAATATAAAAATACACAGATTCATTGAATATAAAAATACACAGATTCATTGAATATAAAAATACACAGATTCATTGAAGAAATGAAATGTTTCTGTGAAACATTCCTGCATTGTGATATCAGGGGAGACAATTCAGTCTAATATATCCGCCAAGATCAGATAGTTGTATATCTGGCTGACACGTTATAACTGATTTTATATATTAACACACAGACACACACACACACACACGCCCACCCACATACCCACACACAGATGCACACATGCACACACATATGTATGTATGTATGTTGTCTTATAACCCCAGGCCTAATCTGATTGTGTGTATACGTATGTTGGTGTCTGTGTGCTGGTGTGTGGTGTGTTTGTGTGTTGGTGTGTGTGTATACGTATGTTGGTGTGTGTGTGTATATGAATTTTGGAGTGTGTGTGTGTTGGTGTGTGTGTGTATGTTGGTGTGTGTGTATATATACGTATGTCGGTGTATGGTGTGTGTTTGCGTATACGTATGTTGATGTGTCTGCGTGTGTTGGTGTGTTTTGGTGTGTGTGTATGTCTGTCTGTTTCCTTTTCTGTACTTTATTCAAAGATAGGTATTTACCGACACGTCCATGTCTAGTATATTGTAATCTAGCTTGTCTTGTAGTGTTTATTGATTAGTAATCTTTTCCTTCTCAGTCGTGTCAAGTGGAAAACTAACAATTTGTGTCCATCAAATAATTGTGTAATAAAACTTTATGTAAAACTGAATTGTAAAACGAACGATTCAATCGAATTTCATTCCTTATTTTTCAATGTACTAGTAGCAGACTTTTATGCAGATTTACTGTAATAACAGACTTCTAGTTTAAAGTGGAGAGTTTCTAGGTTATGTTAACCAGACAGTCTTTGCTTGAAGTATTAGAAGTCAGCTAAGGAAATTGCATAATTAGTATGTTAAATCTAACGATTGAAAGGAATAGCAAAGATAGATATTAAACTCTAAGCGTAAGTACTGTTTGAAACTATAAAATTAGTTCCAAATTGCAATAATGCAGAGCAGAGTGGTATTTATATAAGGTTGTTTTCTGATAGTTTAATGAACTTTGCAACAAACTAAAATAAACAGAATTTTCTAAGAGCCGGTGATTTTACCAGCGAAAATAACATCTCATCAAGGAATGAAAGCTACGTCGAACATCATTAGTGCGGACTTGAAACATATTTTTTTTTTTAACGATTTTTTATCTCCTACTTACCATTTCTGTGATGTCGAACAAATTGTTGTCTCTAAACCCATTTAGATGTGACTTATTTCCTTATATTGGGTACAACATCAACAAGCGACTTGTATCACTCATTTTTCAAATAAAAGTCTTCCCCGTGTTATTTGTTTAGAACAATATGATTTAGAGATAAATGAGTAACTATAGAAGAAAATAAAACATTTGCAGCACAAAAACACACACAAAACACATACAAAAGCACACACAAACACACAGAAAACACACACACAAAAAAACAAAAGAAAAGAAAACAAAAAAACAATTGAATTACACCGGCCTGTAGTTTTTCATCTTTCATTTTCAGGTTTATACTTCAACAAAAGTATCTCGAACAGAAAAAAAAACAATCGAATTGGTTTTCTGTTCACATAATGAACAATTACGAGCACCGTTTTATCACGAGTATAAAACATATGAATTGTAAGCTTTCTTTTCGTCATTTCTCTTAGTCATTGGCATTGCGCAACACCATTGGCAGAATACAAACAATCGACCCTTCATTCCTCATTCTTTGAATAAATGGTATGAAATTATATTTCTTTAAATATTTTGACGGGTGGTCATTCTAATTACAGATAACTGCATCAAGCTGTTATTATTATCAAAAGGGCGGTGAAATGGCAGTACGGTAGAGGGTTGGACGTCATGCTTTGACGCATAGAGGTACGGCCCTTGCCATTCTGAATTCAAATCCCGCCGAGGTTAACTTTGCCTTTCATCCTTACGGGGTCGATAAAATAAAGTACCAGTAATACACTGGGATAATTGCTGGCCTTGTGCCAATAGTAGAAACAATTATTATCAAAAGGGCGGTAGATTGGCGGTATCAGTAGAGGGTCGGACGCCATGCTTTGCAGCAAAGAGTTACGGCCCTTTATGGTCTGAGTTCAAATCCCGCCGGGTTTAACTTTGCCTTTCATCCTTACAAGGTCGATAAAAATAGTACCAGTAATGCACTGGAATAATTGCCGGCCTTGTGCCAAAAAGTAGAAATAATTATTATCAAAAGGGTGGTGGATTGGCATTGTCGGTAGAGAGTCAGACACCATGCTTTACAGCATAGAGTTATGGCACATTACGTTCTGAGTTCAAATCCCGCCGAGGTTATCTTTATGGGGTCGATAAAATAAAGTACCAGTAATGTACTGGGTTATTGCTGGCTTTGTGCCAAAAGTAGAAACAATTATTATCAAAATTAGTGGGACCCAAGATGCATATTTAAGATAATCAATGAATTACCTGCTTATAAGAATCAAAGTTCCGGATAATATTGGTTTCAGATTTAGGCACAAGATCAACAATTTTGGAGGAGGGGAAAATCGATTAAATTGACTCCAGTGCATGACCGGCACTTTATTTTACCGACTACGTAAGGATGAAAGGCAAAGCTAACATCGGCCGGATTTCACCTCTGAACGCCATAAAATAAAGTACCAGTAATACACTGGGGGTAATTACTGGCCTTGTGTCAAAAGTAGAAACATTTATTATTATCATTATTTTCTTGGCGTCTCAGTCATTGATGTTATTTAATTGGAAAGTTTGTTCAAATGAATATCAAGCCGCTACCTGCAGCCTCAGATATTCAGGACGTATCGGAGGATTCTTGCTGTTCCCAGCAATCATACATTTTGAAGTGTTCCAATATAGGTGGTTGGATTAATGTTCTTCAACGATCATTGAAAACACTTCGAGATAGTACCTAATGCTGCTAGAATTACTGCGGTGTGGCAAAATCATCACCAATGACGAAATTGATTTTCATTCTTCCTCGGATGAGAAAATACTTGCGTAACATCCAAATGAACATGAATAATATAGGGAAGAATTATTTGTAATAAAAATGAATTTTTTTTCAATTTGGAGAGTTTATTCAAAGTCTATTGATAAATTTATATTCGATCAAATGCTTCAACTGGTTAATACAGAATACGCGCCGTGTAAACATAATGAGTATAATTATCATGAATTATTAATGTTTTTTGCTTTGACTTTATAAATGAATCTCTACATTTGAGTGACGTTTTTTAAAATGAAAAATATAAACTATGGATGTTTTCAGTCATGTACTTCTCGACGGCCTCACATTGTTTTTGGTCTGTAACACAGTAACACACGATGTTGAAGTAAATGTCTAAAGGTGAATCTTTAACATGAATAAATCACTTCCAATACAAAAGTCGAAGTATAACACAGATATTTTTTTAGTTTCACTAAGCGTATTTGACATACAAAGAAATCGATATAGAGGGACACAATAGGTATTTATTACTTATTTCTCAATGCATAACTCTTAGTAAGGTCATGAAAGCAAACATTCCGTTCTATAATATACATATAAACTATTATAAATGTCTTCAACAATGAAGTTTAGTCAATTCGGTTTTGTTCAATTTAGATATGAAAATATAATAGACATACTGTTGTAACTTACTGGTAAAATGCCAGGATTAGTGCATGGGTCTGCTATGTTTGATGCTTGTCAGTAATTCAGTGCAGCAATTCAAATAAAGAGACAATTATATTCATACAAAGCTAGC
>OZ024758.1:2672985-2677985 GCA_964016885.1 Eledone cirrhosa
AAAGAGTATTTATCTTTGGAAGCAGATCTATGGGGAAAATCCAAAATAATTCTGTAACATTGAAATAGAAAAACAGAGGAAAAGAATAGGATATAGAATGACCGTATCTCACAGAAGTTGGGAAAGAAGGCATTGAGAAAAGAAAGAGTTGATAAAAATGGTAACATAGAAAGAAATAATATATTAGGAATAAGTATATTTAACATATGTGATGGAAAGATATTGAAAAAGTCTGTGACATTGACATTTATTTCTGATTAGATAGAATATAAGGTATGACTCCAGAGAAATAACTGGGAAGAAGAATAAACAATATTTTGTCAATATACTTACACACACACATATATATATATATACATATATATATATAATCATACATATATATATGAATGTATATGCACACATGTATCTATACATATATATATGTGTGTATGTATAGCTATGTTTGTATATATGTGTGTGTAAATGTTTATGTGAGCATGTATGTGTGTCAGTATGATTATTTCTAATGCACACAAATACATACATATACGTACACACACGTACATACATATTCACACACATGTATACAAATACATTCATTAATGCTTATCTATGTAGCTGTGAATGTGAATGCATTCGATAGGACTAAATAGGCTTGCTCGAAGGGAATACTGGTCCCTAGAAGTTGAGAAAAGGTTTTAAAACGTGTCTTACAAAATGCCTTTCATATACTTTTCTTTCCTTTTTCCTTTTATTAACTTAGTCTAGTGAAAGAAAATCTGCCCATGGCCTTGACAGACCCCCAGAGGGCGCAGAGATCGATGCCTTTAACGTTCCGCTTGAACTGATGTAATGCATTTCATCCACACTTTATCTTCATTAGTTAAACCATCTCCTCGAAATGTGTTTTGAATAGAGATACAATTGTTGGAATATCTTTTTAATTCCGACAGTTAGCTAGGATGAACACCTTTGAAGTCTGACAGAATTCGCCAAATGAAGAAGAGTGAACAAAATGTAGAATGCTATTTTCAAAGATTAATGTTTTCTATTATGGTTTTACTACTGAATATGGTAATTATAGGGGAATACTTTAGTTTTCTACAGTATAAAACGTCTTCAAACAGAATTCCATTTGCTCATTTAGCTAGACGTGTGTATTTTAAAGTTATATGTGAGCCACAATGTGATTTCAGAGCTTCTAGCTATACAAATGCTCTGATATTCACAGCAAGGCAATCCTGCTAAAAACTCTATAGAACGACATCAAGTGTATTGCCCAGACAAAGCCTTTCAATACGGCAAACGAACATCTACAAAACATCCATCTAGATTTTTCCACTAATGTATCTGAAAGGTCAATTTGTTTTCTGAGTATCACTTTCTTCCGCTTTTATAGTTGGTAATAATTTCAAGCAGTTGTATATAGTTATCCCAAAATTCCTATCCATATTTTATGTATTTGATTCAACATAGCACGTTTCTCCTTCTCTTTATAGTATAGGACCCCATGAAAAATATTTGGCCATTAAAAATTAACCATATAGTCAAATGTTGTCATAACATTTTTATTTCGAATTCTTATTGGTAACAATTTTACGACGACTATCACCATGTTCTACAAAATAAATATCAGAAGGAAGACGGACCTGTTGAATATATATAGAGATTTCTACCTGTTGCTATTTGTCATTGTTGTGGTTATATACACCTGTCGAATATATATAGTCTTCTACCGGTTGGTATTTGACGTTGTAGTGGCTATATATATATATATATATATATGAAAACAAATATTAGAAAGGAAAAAGATTGTTTCAGTAGAAAATGTTGAAGGGACTTTTTCAGTGAGGAGATATCAAAAGATTAATTTACGTGCAATACTGGTTTCACCTCTCTCTCTCTCTCTCTCTCTCTGTGAGACTAATTTTAGTGTTCCAAGGATGCTGGATAACCAAATATTACATACTGTAAATCATATTGATATATTTCCCCTGTCGTTTCATATATATATATATATATATATATATATATATATATATATATATATATATATATATATAGGTTATACAAGTTGTATCGTACCGAGGGCAAACCGATCAAGTGACCTCTTGCCCGTACACTCTGTTTTGGCTTGGTTTCTAAGGTCGGATGCTCTTCCTAACGCCAACCACATCTATTTGATTACTAGAGTTGTTTACGTCCCCAAATTGTCGAGATATCATGTTACCCTTGAAATGGTTTCAACTAGTTAGTTTGGTATAATGTTAGCTCGCTCATTAAGTTATTTTTATTCCATCTCCGACATTCTGTTTTGATCATATGGAATATATACAAGGATCAACGACTGTGCTATTTATTTAGAATTTATTGGACAAACAGAGTAAGGATACCAATACCTCATCTCCTGAAATAGTGAGAGAAACGTGTAAACGACGAATGTTTCTGTCACTTAATTAGTAAGAACGGGGACTTGAACTCAGATCTTCCTATAAATATAACTCAGGTTGAAAATAAGATACAGTAGGTGATCGATTCTCAAAGAGTTTATCGCTTATTGATTATCACCAAAACATCTTTGGCACACACGCCCAGACTTTGCTACAACCCCCACCACTATCTGAACAACACTAACAACCACTACTACTATGAGCTCAGTTTTATACAATTATACATTCCGTTTTCTGAGAAATCTCTCATTATATATATAAATATATATTTTAATAGAATTAACTCGGGGAAATTGGGCGACATTTCCATTTCTGTTTTTATTTTATTTAATTTATTTTTTTTTAAAAATGAATTCATTGTTAGAAAATGAAAAAAATAAAACTAAAAATAAAACTAAAAATAAAATTAAAAAAAAAATAAAAAATAAAATAAAAAAATAAAATAAAAAATAAAATAAAAACTAAAACTAAAACTAAAACTAAAACTAAAACTAAAAACTAAAAAAAAAAAAAAAAAAAACTAAAAAAAAAAAATAAAAAAAAAAATAAAAATAAAAATCAATAATCATTGATTCGATTCATTTTTCTAAATTTATTTTCTTTATGATTCCTTTCTAAAACCATATCGTTTTATATTCAGGTCAACATTCTTTTTACAATTTCATTCTGCTAATGTAGCTTCAATGAAATCAAATTTGAAAGTTATTTTTTCTTTACGTTGTCTCTCACAAAATCTTAATATTCCTCAGTGCGGATTTATTTCTCAAGAATTTGATAGTCAATCAATCAACTTAAAACATTTTGTTCATTTCCTTGATTTTTTTCTTATCACTAAACAGTTTCATATTTGCCTAATAGTTTCTTTCTTTTCTTGGTTTTAAAATCTTTTTTTTCTTTCCTCTTTTTGATTTTGTTTAGTTTTAATGTGACATGTGGTATTGTCCCTTCAATAGAAAAAAATGGCTTTTAAAATCATCTGAGAATGACCTCACTCTCTAATACACACACACACACACACACACATAGATATATGCACACACGCTGGCAGACAGATACACTGACACAGACAGACTCAAACACGTATATATATATATATATATATATATATATATATATATATATATATATATATATATAGTAACAATAATAAATTTGAAGACACATATATATATATATATATATATATATACACATGTATACATATATGTATATATATACATACGTGACGTACATATATGCATATATTTATATATATACATATATATATGCATATATTTATATATATACATATATGTATATATATGTAAATATTCATATATGTATATATATATATGCATATATTTATATATATACATATATGTAAATATTCATATATGTATATATATATATATATGTATATATATATATGTATATATGTGTATATGTATCTATATATATATGTATATATATATATGTATATATCTATATATATCTATATATATATCTATATATATATATATATATATATATATCTATATATATATCTCTATATATATATACACATATATATATATTTCTGAGTGTATAGCGATATATATATATATAAATATATATATATATATATATATATATAAGAATACACTTTTATATCTTGATTTATCAAATACGTTGGCATTAAATTTCAATCTCCCCATTTCTTGTTTCCTCTAACTAATTTTAAAAATTAACACCAAATAAACAATACATTTTATGATGTTATCATATTGAAATAAATCTTTGAATAACGTGTGTTTTATTTTCATATTATCTTCTCATCCTGGCTAAAGTAGCGATAAGTTATTAAATATAAACAAGATATAATTTCTTGCTCCCATTACAGACTGGATATTAGATTGGTCGTCCAAATGTCGACTTCTTTTAATAATCCTTCAATAAGACCGTGACTAGTTTCAACACAAGGCAATAGATTTAGATATTAAATCTATTAATATAAAGTTCGTTTTGTGTAATCCTTCTGCAGATTGCAGAAAATCCTCAACGGCGACATCTTTCTTGAATAGATTTAGTCTAAAACAATGCTAGAAGCTTTCGTTACGACTCTTAGAAAGATTGATAATGGAGAAAGGAACGAGATACATTTGGTGGCTGGAAATAAGATGTAACGAATAACACATTTATAATAAATATTCTGACAGTAAAGTTTCTGAAGTTAAGAAGGAACTATGTGGTTTCACATTTGATTCTATTGTGTGGCACCTTGAAGCAATATTTTCTAGTATAAATACTTCCGATTCTATACCATGGGGAATATATATCTAACATTTCTGTCTGATCGCCTCGTCAGTGAAAGATAAAATATCAACTGGTGTTGAAAGACAAATAAACTGGGATTAATGTGTATGTGAGCATGCGCGCGTATGTTGTATGTATGTGTGTGTGTGTGTGTGTGTGTGTGTGTGTGTGTGTGTGTGTGTGTGTGTGTGTGTGTGTGTGTGTGAAAGAGGGACAGAGAGAGACAGTGAGAGTGAGAGAGAAATACACACACATACACAGACATAGACACACACACACACATACATACACACACAC
>OZ024758.1:2682985-2685485 GCA_964016885.1 Eledone cirrhosa
ATATATATGCATATATATATATATATATATATATATATATGCATATATATATATATATATATGCATATATATATATATATATATATGCATATATATATATATATATATATGCATATATATATATATATATATATGCATATATATATATATATATATATATATATATATATGCATATATATATATATATATATATGCATATATATATATATATATATATATATATATGCATATGTCCCAAGGCTCTGATACCATCAACACTATAAACACAGAGCTGGCATATCTAAGAACTGATTAACTGCCTGATGAGGTCATAGCCATTCAATGGCTATCATCGAAATATATATAGCAGTAAATAAAGGATTATGAGTTCATGCAATTGACTTATGTTTCGTCACTATATAAATATATATGCAGACGTTATATTTAATTTGTTGGGATTCAACAAGCTTAAACATTTTTATAACTGATATAAAGAACTCAACAGAGAGAGGATTAAATACACAATATATTAATACTTGGAAACTATTTATAAAACGATATTTATTTCATATATATTTCAAGGGCAACCAAGGAAAATTATGGTGCGCTTTCATCAGATAAAATACAGATTTGTTTTATAAATAAATATTGACATTCCCGGAAAAAAGACAACATTAACGGTTGGAACTTAAAGGTTGTCTTTTTTCCGGGAATGTCAATATTTATTTATAAAACAAATCTATATTTTATCTGATGAAAGCGCACCATAATTTGCCTTGGTTGCTATTGAAATATATATAATAAAATAAATATGGTTTTATAAATATAGTTTCCTTTTATTAATATAGTGTATATATATATATATATATACATATACATATACGAATGTGATCTGTGTGATTTTGTGTATGAGTACAATATTTAAGGACCACATGCATATATGAACTCTAGCATATTTTTATAAAATAATAACCATATTAAACATACATGCACACACACTGACACACACCCATAGGCACACACACACACACACATATATATATATATATACACACATACATATAACACTCTCAAATAGTGACATACATATATGCATGTTAAACTATCACATGTTCGCAAACATAGACACGCATTTAGCATTTATTTCTCTCTCTTTCTCACACACGCATGTAACCACACACACGTGCACACACGTGCACACACGCACACACGTACACACACAGGTAGACACACACACGTAACCACATACACGTACACACACACGTACACACACATGTACGCACAAACACGCATATAAACACACGTACACACACACACACACACGCGTACACACACACACGCACACACAACGAGCGAAAACAATTATTATCTTACACAAAGATAAACATCCACAGATATCCTCCATCTTGAAATCGGAATTGTTAATATTTTAAAGAAACATGTCTGAAAACAGAGCGAAAGCCAACAAACTCCATAAGTCATTAAAAATATGCGTGCCAAACGATATCAGTCAATATCTTATAACAAATATTATGTTGTTTGAAAGCCGTGAATTATTGTATTTCAAATACTGTATAATATTTTTCAGAAAAGATATTTTATAAAAATATAAATATGTATAAAAAATAGATTTGAAATAAAAACAAGATTAAGCTAAACATTATAAACATGCAAACAGTTTTTAAAAAATGTATTTTGCAGTCATTTTTGCTTCTATGTCAATATGTTTACAGATCTTTGTTGCGGGTCCCTGCTAAGCTGATTGTGAGCTTCCGGCAAGCCGAGACCATGGTTTCTAATCCCACATTGAAGCCCTGAAACTCATCTGTCCTTTCTCTAACAACTTCTGTAAATATATGAAAGTGAAGGTATCTGAGTTTTCTTATTTTCTTATATTAACCTTTTAAGCATTTAAACCAGCCGTATCCGGCCAGAATTCTCTCACATTTTTCTGTTCAAACTGGTTGTAACTGGCCACTCATATTGATGTTAAGTTGTTGTTCTCAACATAAATAACACCAAAATCTCATAGATTCGATATTATGTAAGATAATTATATAAGATAAAGCCTTTACCACAAACATACAATAGTATATATTTGTGTGACAGCTCACACCTATCCAGATTTAGCTGGCCACTTCCAAGGTATATCTCGTTGGAGGTGTCTTGGGTGAATTAATGATAGGGACCCCAGCCCTATCATCTCATTTCTACAGCTGAGTAAACTAGAGCAACGTGAAATAAAGCGTCTTGCTCAAGGAAACAACACATCTGCCGGTTTGAGAATTGAACTCACAACCTTTCGATTGCAAGCCCAATGCTCTAACCACTAAGCCATGCGCCTTCACAATTCTTTACCTGGGTAAATATTACCTTTTTTTATTTCAGGGTTGATAACCTACCCTGGTAGAGTAATGTAAATACTAAAGAGTTAAACCATAGGCGTTGATGCCTGTTAAAAAGAAACCAGCCAATACATTTGAAGAGTTAATACCTATAACTTTATGTATATATATATAT
>OZ024758.1:2692985-2695485 GCA_964016885.1 Eledone cirrhosa
GCATACGTAGCACACATACATATATTCACACATACACATATACATACATATATACACATATACATACATAATACATAAAACAAGAACAATAACAGCACCAGAACGAATACCAACTCCAATATCTACAACAATATACATACACACATACATACATACCCATATACAGATTCATACATACACATATACAGATTCATACATACACATATTCATGCCTTATAAATATAGAGGTAAGTATGGAAGTATAACTTCCACATTCTCCTCTCCTCGGAAGTATTTTAAATGACTTTCTCAAATATCATTTATAGTGATCGACTATTATTATGGTCATCTACGTTAGGATGACTACATTTTAAATTTCAAATGTTCCTACATACGGTGTATAAGGCGCAGGAGGATTTAGAGACCAAATCTTTGGCTAAAAGCTGCACGTCTTATATATCTGATATTTTACTTACCGTATTTCCAGGAGTTCAAGGCGCTACCTTTTTCCTAAAATAAGTCTCAAAAATCTACCAGGGTTCCTGGAGGTTGAAGGTTGTTTATTACTTTTTTTTTCTAATTTTTGGTGGTCAAAATTAGGGTACGTGCTCGAGGACGAAGCGTCTTTGGCGCCGGGAAATACGGTATTTTTATATCAACTCTATAGGTAGCGAATTGATAGAGTCGTTAGAACGTCGGATAAGAATGCTTTATGGTATTCCTTCTGGATCTCTGCTCTCTGAGTTCAAATCCCGGCGAGGTCAACTTTGCCTTTCATCCTATCGACGTCGATAAAAAAGTACCAGTCTAGTACTGGGGTCGATTCCTTTTCTATATATTATTCTCATTTCCTCTCTCTCACTTTCTATCTTTCTCTTCAGCATATCTGCTGTACTCTCGCCTGGAGAGGGATGGGCTTCGCCAGACTTAAAATGCCCAAGAAATCCGTATGTCACTACGGCACTCCTACGACTCTATCAGGAGTTACGGGCCAATACATACAATACACACCTACTCTGGATCTCTCCATGCATCGAGTACTCCCATGATTAGAGGTTTCCTTGGTCTCAGTAAAGTGGCCAGAAAAGCCTTCCTGACCTTCAATAAATACACCATAGTTGAATTTTTAGAGAGGTGAGATGAAGTGAATATTTAAATAATTGAAGCTGGTTAAAGTCAATGACGAGAGTGGAGATAGAGATTAGAATGAAGAGAGAGAGAGAGGGATAAATCAACAGGAAAGAAAATAGAAAGAGAGATAGAAAGAAAGAAACAGGAAGGGTAATGGTAATGCACTAATTTGTCCTATGGAGTTATCTACCTTGGTTTCAGTAATATTTATGCAAGGGTCCGAAAACAAGTGGGAAAATTGCATGACGAAAATGATTTTGAAATCTGTTTAAAACATTTGGATATGTTTGGCAATACGATGTTATAATACAAATTGACACAAGTGACGTTATTTTTCTTGGCAGAAAGAAAATCGTTACTAATGTCAATTTTTATTAGTGCATTGTAGATAATTCCTGACGTGTATCGATACTTCTTCGTTATTGAGAATATTTCCAAGCTTTCTTCACCACCCAGAAGTTATTTCCTCTCTAGTGAGTTTAATAGAGAAGAAGTCACGAGTTTGATACCCAATTGGTTGGTCTTCAAAACTCATATCTATTATCTATGGTAATATTTATGGTACAATACTGTTGAGAATATGAGAGGCCCGTTCGAATTTAGAGATTCCGGTGTCTCTGTAGGGGTCCCTTGTTATTATAATTCCACTGGAATCTTTCAATCTCTTCCTAGAAGCCAATAAAAACGAGCTGCTGGTTCAGCAGGTCTCGAAAAGAACTCTGTGGTTGCGTGTTACCGCGTACAAAGGGTGAATCTTCTCAGGACTCCTCCGTACACAAAAAGACACATATAGAGAGACAAATAGGCAAACACAAATTCTTCTCTCTATACCAATCTCCACCAAACTCTCTCCCTCTCTATATCTATTACACGGAACTCTCTTCAAATTCTTCTCTTTATACCAATTACCACCAAACTCTCTCCCTCTCTATATCTATTACACGGAACTCTCTTAAAAATATTATGTTTACACCGCCACAAGCACGTGTACGTCTATATGTAATTTCACTAATATATGGTGGTCTATATGTAATCTCACTAATAACAGGAGGCGCAAGCTCTCCTATCCCGATGTCATCTCCAGAGATTCTGGTGTTGAAATCTGGAACTTGGCAACGGCAATAAACAACAGACCCACGTGGAGATCAATTGTTGAGTCTATTTCGGTTGAGGCGGCCGGATGATGACGATGATGATGATGATATGTAATTTAATAGAGACGTCCGGGTGCATAAAAAATAAATATTAATAAATATGAAAAAACAATATTTTAGTGTATAACATATAAATACACGAACAATAGAACGAAACGGTAGAAAGATATATACACAAATACGTTTATATACACAGGTCGTTAGTTAAACATACATTATTAGAAAGCTATATATGT
>OZ024758.1:2717985-2770485 GCA_964016885.1 Eledone cirrhosa
TGTCGTAGGCATTACAATACAACAGGAGGAAATATAATGGTACCACTGATGATGTCACAGATATGTGACGAAAGAATTTTGATAGACTATGTATATATATATTTATATCTGTATTTTTAACTGTTGGTTAATCTATGATAAACATTGATTGCCAGATAAATTAACTATGGAGATATAAAAGATAGAGAAGCGAAACCCAATCCAAACCAAACAGTGAGTGTGTTCTATTATTATTTCTGGCAATATTACAACAATATGACCCTCCCCAAATATAACAATATATATATATATATATAGTAATAATTGTTTCTACTTTAGGCACAAGGTCAGCAATTATCCAGTGCATTACTGGTACTTTATTTTATCGACCCCGTAAGGATGAAAGGCAAAGTCAACCTCGGCGGGATTTGAACTCAGATCGTAAAGGGACGTAACTATGCTGGATAGTAATAATAATAGGGTGAAAGCAGCGATTCTTTGCTTAAACTTTAATCTGTTATTTTAATGTATAAATATATATATATATATGTATATATATATATTTATCAAAATAACAGATTAAAGTTTAAGCAAAGAATCGCTGCTTTCACAATTAACGGGATCTTCTGAAATATATATATATATGCTACCATAATACCGGTCGAAAATGACGGCTGTAAAGATAGAATATTTTATATAAAATGAAATGTGTGTGTTCCAACACAAATGAAAAATAATAGTTGATCACAAATAATTGTTGAGAAAAATGGTGTTAGATATCCCTGGAGTACACATTGAAAACCCTCAATTTTAAAAACTTTAGTAAATTTAATATTTGCTTGATTCCAACATTCTATGTGAAGATGCTTCAATCCGTGCGTTATCTTTCACATTCATAATTCTGAATTTACATCCTCATCACTATTACATCCCATATTATGAGGCGAGCATTTCAACTTATATATATATATAAGGAGTTGATGGACCCAGCATATCCATATATATATATATATATATATAAAGTGTTTGGTCTTCTCTAAGGGTATCTTATTGCATTTTTAAAGCTATGGTTCTGTGTTTGGATACAAGCGTTTTATATTTTAAATCAGCCAAACGCCTCGATAAAGCGTAAGATACGTATATACCTGTATATATATATATATATATATATATATATATATGTATGAATGAAGTAATTCCATCGGAAAAGTCCAGGAAAAAAGAGTGCTCTATGTAAGCAACAGAGCTTAATTATTATTATTATGTAATAAACAACATAAGGCAATTATTCCATTTACCAGTGGTTTCTTAAAAGCAAAAGGTTTTGCTTTCAATCCTCAGAATGAAAAATCCTGGTTTGTTTATTGAATATGGATTCAATAAACAAACCATATTCAATAAACAAACCAGGATTTTTCATTCTGAGGATTGAAAGCAAAACCTTTTGCTTTTAAGAAACCACTGGTAAATGGAATAATTGCCTTATGTTGTTTATTACATAATAATAATAATATATATATATATATATATTTCTGCACAAACACGCACATACATCTATATGTATGTATGCATATATATGTATATATATCTATCTATATATATCTACATATATATATCTATATATGTCTATAGCCTGTATTATTGATAACGCACTATATCTCTCTCTCGGCTGTGTTACCTTTTCAACATATTATATATATATATATATATATATATATATATATATATCATGAAGATCTAACGCCTCGTCGATTTTATTATATATATATATATATTTATATACACACACACATGTATATACATAACATGTGGTATGGTGAAGTTTAAAGGTAAAGTATTTTGAAATTATCCGAAAGATGTATTCGTCTGTTTAAGGTGATATTTCTATCTGAGTGAAGCAAACTCAGACTGATATGTTACTTAGAAGTCCAAAGTTCACCTTTTGAATGCTTCTTTGTTGATAACACTAGAAATACTGTTTCATCAAAATGTTTTAGTCTCTATAATCAGTGTTTATGAGAGAAAGGTTGGCATTGCCACAGGAAGAATTATCTAACGTATTTATTGTCTAAATACCTGCAGATTTCAAGCTTGGATGTCTAATCTGTGTAAAAATAAATCGTAAGCATTGGTGTTGCTGAGGAAGAAATTACTGTTTCTAAATAAGATCTAAATATATTCGTGAGTAAATAATAATGATATTAAAATAATTGATTCTACTTTTGGCACAATGCCAGAAATTATCCCTGTATATTACTGGTACTTTAATTTATCGACTCCGTAAGGATGAAAGCCAAAGTTAACCTCGGTGGGATTTGGATTTAGAATGGGAAGGGCCGTAACTCTATACTGGAAAGCATGGTGTCAAACCCTCTATCGATACTGCCAATCCACCGCCCTAATAATATTATCAATATTCGGGTGGCGGATTGGCAGAGGTAGCTGAGAGAAAACAATCGACAATTGTTTCGGAGTTGTTGCTCCTTATCGAGACTGAGTATTCTTGTCGCTGCTACCCACTGGTAATCTAGAAAACAGACATGTATTAGTAATAAAATATCATTAGTTTTCGTGTGTCTTCAGACTGGGTAATCTAGATTTACTTTTACATCTCACCTGATATCGTTGTTGGAAAATGACTAATATCTGAACTGATTTTAGTTTTAACCCTTTAGCATCTACGTATGCGTGGCCAATTACAACCGGTTTGAACTGAAAACAGTGAGAGAATCCTGGTCGGATATGGCCAGTTTAAATGCTAAAGAGTTAACGTACAGCGACTAGTTCTCCTCATTGTTATTTCGCCGATCCTTTTTTCTCTTTCTCCTCTTCATTTTCGAGGTCGATAAAAAAAGTACGCGTCTAGTACTGGCGTGGTTTCTTTCTCTATATCTCTTTCTCATTTCCTCTCTCTCATTTTCTGTCTTTCTCTGGAGGAAATCTGCCTTACTCAGGCTTGGAGAGGGATGAGCTCCGCCAGACTTTAAATGCCCAAGAAACACCGTATGTCAATACGGCACCCCTGGGACTATCAGAAATTATGGGACCATACGTATGCACACAATTTATACCTCTGGAAGGAATCCTTATATTGTTTGTCATATAAAATATCAAGAGGTTTCAGAAGAGGTTGAACATCAGTTAAAATATATATCAGTGTTTAGTTATATATTGTAAATTATTAGTCTTTAGTTTTACATTTCGACGAGATCAAAAGGTGAGTGAGCTAGACACTAAAATAGGTCGATTTATCGATATCAATACATTTTTATACAATAATTTCTTACATATGTAATATATTAAGTTGTGAATACTGTATAATCAACCTTTGTTCCTGTATTCCTTACTTGTAACATCAAGTTACATTATCATACATAGTTACTCTCTCTTTCTCTAACTATCTCTCTCTCCCTTCATCTCTCTTTCTGTCTATTTGACCTTCTCTTTCTGTCTATCTGCCACTCTCTTTCCCTCTCTCACTCTTTTTGTATATTTGACTCTCTGTCTTGCCCTCTCTCCCTCGTTTTTATATAATAATAACAGTTTCTAATTTTGGCCTAATGCCAGGAATTTAGTAGCGAGAGTTTAACTAATTAAAATTGAACCCAGTACTTGAGTGGTACTTATATTTTATCAACCTCTAGGCTAGAATGAAAAGTGAAGTTGACCCTGGCAGGATTTGAATTCAAAATAACTGCATTGATGAATCAACTGCATTTTTCTTTAACCCTTTAGCACCCACATTAATCCACACACAACTGCATCTTCACAGTAAACTAGTGTCTTCGGCCATTGTTCCATCTGTCTACTGTACCATCGGCACAGAGCTGGCTACCCCCAAGTGTGAGCCTCGCGAAATGGAATGGCACTTTCAACACGTTTCCCTTACCATCCTCCATGGAAATGCCTTCTCTATTCTGTCCAGCGGGGCCGCCAGCGCCGAAAACGAAGGCTTAGAGACGAAGACAGTGAGAGTTTGGTTCCTCAGTGTTCGGATCTGATGTACATGTGTGTGTGTATGTGTGTGTGACTAATTTATTTGACTACTTAGTTATAAATATAATCATAATTTTAATAATTAGAACATTGTAGATATTGTGAATAGTGAAATGTAGAGTTTATCCAGAACTTGCATATGATCATTTATACAGAAGTTAAAATAACTTTACTAATTTTGAAATTATTTATAGTTAACGTTTTAATGTGACATGAATTTAGAACTATGACACTAACTTAACAAGAGTCTCTGTTGCTTTCCAGCTCTAAGTTATCAAGGGAATACAGTCTATATAAGTTCGTCGACTGCAGGCAACCTAGCAGTATTCTAACCAACCACAGATGATTTTCTTCTGATTCACTTCGGCAAATGTAGTTTTCAAACATGGTAGCCCCCAGCATATTTGTGTTTTGAGTCTGGCGGTATTTGTAACATGAGGTAAGAGAAAATTACCATTTTCTATTCCAATTTATGATAATCTGTGTTGTAAATTTAATAATGCTTCTGTATAGACACCTAAAACGTCGGATAGAATACTTTGAGGTATTCTATACTCTCGGAGTTCAAATTCCACCGAGGTTGATAAAAAAGTACCAGTCCAGTACTGGGGTCGATTCTTCCTCTATATCTCTTTCTCATTTCCTCTGTCTCACTTTCTATCTTTCTCTGGAAGAAATCTGCTGTACTGAGGCCTGGAGAGAGATAGGCGCCACCTGGCTTAAAATGCCTGAGAAACGCCGTATGTTAATACGGTGCCCCTAAGATTCCATCAGGAGTTATGGGACCACACATACCGGAGGTATCTTATAAGAGATTTGGTCGGTAATTATCAAGAAACAAAACAAACACTTGATATATTTTAATAATTGTTGAACTTAAAGAAATATTAGAGGAGTTTATAGCATTTTCTGTGTTCCTTATTGATAATAATTCTAAGGATTCTTATACCTCTGTCTAAATTGTTGATATATTTTTATCTTCTGGTGTGGAAGTGCGTTGACTTCAGCGGGATTTGACCTCAGAGAGAAGAGAGCCCGAACGAATACCATAAAGCATTCTATCCGAGGTTCTAACGACTCTGCCAATTCGCCGCCTTACAAAGTCTAAAATCCTTCGTCAGAACAAAATCTACTGCAGCCCTTGTCAGATTAATACTATGTAGTACTAATATGACTCCCATTAAAACATTACGATACCTTTATCTACATACAAAGCAAGGTTGACCTCAGCGGGATTTGAACTTAGAGAGCAGAAACGAATACAGCAAAGCATTTTATCTGATGTTCTAACGAATCTTTTAATACGCCTCCTCTTTAAATTTATACAACACATTTTAAATAAGGAAATTTATATTATATGGAAATCTTCTGGTCCTGTTTGTAAATATATATCCCTTTCTCAATAGTTTGTATATTTATTCATATTAACCGTGACTCGTTCATTAAAGAAATTCGTTGATTTGATTTGGTCTAGATGTAGTTTTAGTAGAAACTAACAGTTAAAAATTGCTGGTAAGCGTAGGAAATTACGTCTGAGAACACACTACTGTCTCTTTAGAAGGTAGAAACTACAAACAGCCTATTTCTGAGTACTTAGAAATACTGTCCACCTAATCAAAATGAGTGAATATAATTTATGGTAAGTTACCGTCAAGTTGAATATGCAAACTGCTTTCAATAACAGTTGAATATGCAAACTGCTTTCAATGTCAGTGTATTAATGCATTTTATATAGCGACTTCTGTTCCACTTTCACAGGCAATGTTAGAAAGTATGGTAGTATATAGGTTAAACTGAATGGATTCAGTAAGATTGGCTCTTAGTCACTCACTCCTCCAATAAATCTCCACTACACATAAACCAATATTGGCAAAGTATTTCAGTCAATATTATATATGGAACATCTAGGAATTTGCTCGTAAAGCTACCAAACTATAACTGATTCTTAACATAGACGAACACTATAGAGTAGAATGTAAACAGTTGAGGAGACTAGAACGCCATTCAATATTGATTTCAAGTTATAAAAACATGAATGTCTAAACAATCTCCTATCATTTCCTAGAATTGTAATACCTTTCTGCCAAATTAAAAACAAATTACACTAGGAAGCCACCGATATTCACAATTTATTTCTTTGACAAAATAGACAGACAGATAACGTTGCAATTGGTGTTGTATAACCCCTGGTCAGTTGCGAGTGAACATATTTATGATGGAAAGTGTTCAGGTATCGTGACTTGCCTTGCAGAGGAAAAGAAGATAAGCAAATACCGGGGATTGTCCAGCTGTTTTCTATTCCCATCGGTCGCCGTCGAGACCTCAGGCTTGCTTGAACCCTCCTACAGTCGAGTATTTCCTCAAGATCAGAACGTCGGTGGCCCGTCTGAGGAAAGAACCTCCGCGAGGTGGGGTGGCAAGAAGGTTCACCCACTCTCTGAAAACTATTTCTAATGGATAGCATTACTTGTCCTCTATGGGGGCCACCATTCGGCGGATTATGATTGTTGTTTAAAACAAGAGTTTTGAATCTATGAAAATACTTACCTAATTTGGAGTTGCCAAGTCAAAGGGTCTGTAATATTTTAAGCGACAAACTGGTATACATAGCAAATGTAGTGTGTGAACAGTACAGCTACAGGTGCTTATTAAGAGGGGGACTCCCAGACACACCTGTGTGAGAACAGTACAGCTACAGGTGCTTATCAAGAGGGGGGACTCCCAGACACACCTGTGTGACAACAGTACAGCTACAAGTGCTTATTAAGAGGGGGGACTCCCAGACACACCTGTGTGACAACAGTACAGCTACAGGTGCTTATTAAGAGGGGGGACTCCCAGACACACCTGTGTGAGAACCGCACAGTTACAAGTGCTTATCAAGAGAGGGACCTGTAGACCACACCGGTGCGTTGAACAAAATACTTTGTGGTATTTATTTTGCACTTGTTGCACAGACTATCAATGTTAATGCTTACCATCAGAAATGGAGCGCCCCAGTGTTTTGTCAGTTGGAAATCAACAACAAACGAGATGTCGTTTAGAAAATTCACGGCATTAAATAAATGAAATAAAACAATAACTAAAATCCTAACGAAGACTCATACGGTAGGAACAGCATTAATCATCCCGTCGTCTTGTCACTTCTACGATTAAACCCATTGAAACGCATACTATTAGTTGTTTCGTTAAACATAATTATATATGATAGTAAAGGTATATATTTACTGACTGACTAGTAATACTATCATCTGTTAACCAATTAGCATTTAAACCGGCCATATCCGGCCATAATTATCTCACCTCTTTCTGTTTAAACCGGCAATAACTGGCCGCTCATGCTTATATTCAGTTATTGTTCTCAAAATGAGAAATATCAAAATCTCATAGAATCGATATTATGTGAGATAATTATGTAAGATAAAGCCTTAACTGTGAAAATATAATAGTATATATATAGAGTACTGTGACTGCTAAAACTTAATTAGATATCTAGTAGTTAAGTTTCGAGTAGTCTTGTAGTTTAATCTCAGGTAAGACTTGTGTCAGAGCAGACCGAGTGCCTAAAGTATTTCAGATGTCACAATTTCATGTTTTTCTTGACACAAGCGACATAAAG
The DNA here is from genome assembly GCA_964016885.1 of Eledone cirrhosa. NCBI lineage: Eukaryota > Metazoa > Mollusca > Cephalopoda > Octopoda > Eledonidae > Eledone > Eledone cirrhosa. The sequence goes on from OZ024758.1 coordinate 2,725,580, forward strand.
CCACACTATCCAATATGTATTTCTTATATACTATGTTGAGCAAACCCTTTAACACTTTTATTTGTAGCCACAGAAAGAAATGAGCATTAAACATTTTCATTTTCTTTCGGTACACTTTCATATTTGTAGCTAAGATAAAAATTGGTATTTGGCTCGTTCAACTTATGAAATAAGAAATATCATCTAGCATTTGTATGCTATAAGAATGTTCTGCTTTTAATACTATTTGGTTTGTTGTACAGTATCAAAATCAGATCTATAATTGTAAACTGAGAATGTTATTGCGTCTTCCCTAAGTAACGATAATCGATGACAAACACGTCAATTTTGATTTGCTAGAGGCGCTCATGTTGTCCCAAACTAACTTCACGCTCCTTTGCATTGATTTTAACATTTTATTTGTATGATTAGCCCGTGTGTGGGTAGGCGGGAACCGATATTGACTTTAGGTCTGGCTTGTTTGCAAAGATTTACGAAAATAACAATGAAAACCCAAGTTGATAATCAAATATTATTAAAACCTATCTGTATAATCAAAGCAAAAAATATCAAGAAAAAAATAGATTTTATCTGTTTTTAGTTATCGAAATTTCCTGTCCATTTCTACAGTTTTTGAAAGCTTAGCATAACTTAACTCTAAGTACCCTCTTTACCTATCGTTGTCTGTCGTTTGCGCTCATTATAGGATTTAAACAAATTTGACTGTAAAGTCTCCTTCTCTCTCCATCTACCCCCTCTCCCATTCTCTATCTCTCTCTATATATGTACATACATACAAATATATACATACACATACCGATATATATATATATGTCTATCTACCTCCCTCTCTATATATATTTATACACACGCACACCTCTCTTTCTCTCTCTCTCCCTCTATGTATAGAGTGCAAAAATAAACGGAAACAATAAATCAAACAATGCAGTACAATGGAGAAATATATTAGTTTAGATTATTGAGGATAGTGAGAGTATTATGGTGTTGCAACAATTGTGTTGCAAAGCTTTCCCGAAGGGCCACACCCGATAAAGACACTTTGATTACAGTCCTTAAATGCAACAATGAGAACCACAAAGAAGTAGATTGAAGAAGAAGCAAAAGCCATATGATCACGTGCTTAAAACCATTTTAAACTTTGATGGCACTAATATCTACCCGAGCCTCCATATCATGAAATCATTTGAATATGTGAACAAAATATGCCGGGCACGATAACCTCAGAATCTTTCACAGATCAACATTTTTCATCGTAAAGGCTTTTGTTAAATCCACAAAAACCTGTTACATGGTCTGTTACATGCTCTGTTGTCCTTACCCGGATTTGACGTGGTGTAAAGATCATATCAATGGTGCCTTTACAGGGCCTGAGGTTTCTGGTAGTATCAGGTTTCATATGCTATTTAGTCTTGAAATTATGAAAAATGGTAGAATTTTCCCTGTAGCACAGAGACGAGATATTTCCCTCTAACGTTCGCATTCCTCTTGTGAGCCTTAGGTCTTCTATAAAAATCATCATTGAATGTTTCTAATCCTTTGGTTCTGTACCCTCTCACCATATTTCCAGAATTAGTTCATACACACACTCATACACACAGCAACACACTCACACGAACACACTCACACACACACAGCAACACACACTCACACGAACACACGCACGCATATTATCTTTACCCTCTCACCATATTTCCAGAATTATTTCACGCACACGCACGTACAGACTAACACGTACACACACCACACACAGAGACACAGTGTTATAAATTTTACAATGATACGCTGTTTTATTTATTCGATATTCACATAGTTTCAAAACTCTCTTAATGGAAGATGGAAGCAAACGACACTGATTTTGAATGCTGATGAATATAACATTTGTTGATATCTACTAAACCCCAGTTGTTTGATAAAGATGATTGTGATGTACTCTACATATTTGACTATTGCCTGTCTGTCTGTTTAACTATATGTTTGTCTGTCTGTCTCTCTATCTATCCGTTTATCGATCTGTTTATCTATTTAACTCTCTCTCTCACCCTCTCTATCCGTTTATCTATTTATCTAACTACTTATCTATCCAGCTCGCTAGCCATGTTTTTATTTCTCTCTTTTCCTCACCCCCTCTCTTTATCTATCTATTCGTTTATCTATCTATATTATCTATCTATCTATTCATCTATCTACCTATCTACCCAGCTAGCTCGCCATGTCTCTATCCTCCCCTCTCTAACTATCTCTTTGAATTGACTTTAACCTGTTAGCCTAGCTGTATATTTAAGCAAATGAGGGCTTGTTTATTTGGTTGTTCGAACCGCTGGATATAGCAGCCAAGCATCCCTTAAATCAAAGTCTACAATGTGGGAAATGGAAGTTCAAAATGTATAACGTAGTCGAAAGTATACTTATCCCTGAATAATATACCGGATGAACATGTCTGGGATGTCTTTGATTTTATGTTGTCTTGGAACTAAACATCAATAATTACAACTGGATATTGGACTCATCTTGTCAGATATTTATCTCCGTATCGATCAACCCTCGACGCTGTCATATGTGAGTGTGTGTGTGTGAGAGAGAAGGGGTTGGTGGAAATTGGTTCGATCTGATTTATTCAGATTATATAACAATGTTACCTTCACAGGATTTAAATAGTAATTTCTACATTTGGCTCAAGGCCAGCGATTTAAAGGGAAGAGGAAACTCGATTAAATCGACCCCAGTGCGTGACTGGTACTTTATTTTATCGACTCCGTAAGGATGAAAGGCAAAATTCACATGATTAAATAATGAACGTAAAATAACATTGAAATATTAAAGTTATTACTTACTTCTTTGATTGGTCGATAGTTAGAATCATTTGGGCTCCGGATTAATACCTTGCGGTATTTGTTCTTGCTGTTTTTAATTCTGATTTCAATCCCTGTCGAGGTCAAATTTGACTTTCATCTTTCCGTTGTCAATAATAATTGTTTCTACATTTGGCACAAGGCCAGCAAATTACCCAGTGTATTACTGGTACTTTATTTTATCGACCCCGGAAGGATGAAAGGCAAAGTTAACCTCGGCGGGATTTGAACTCAGAAGGTAAAGCGACGTAACTCTATGCTGTAAAGCATGGTGTCTGACGCTTTACCGATACTGGTAATTCACCACCTTCTATAATAATACAAAGAATGGAGGTGATTCTCCCACTTTCGTGAAAGAGACACCAATACAAACTGCTAAACATGACAGCTAAATCTCCCTCAAACCACAACTCTGCTGTTGGTGATCGAACTTTGTGGAGAGAGATATCACATGTTAATACGCTGTCTGCAAGTGGCGGCGTTTAGTGTCCCAAGAAGAAGCCTGATATGTTTTAAATGTTGTTAGATCTGGTCGAGAAAGTCAGTGGTTACTAACCGCGGCGGGAGATGCACTCAGAACGTAAACGGTCATAACTCTTTGCCGTGAAACACTTGGACCTCGGACGCTCTACCGATACTGCCAATCCACCGTCCTAGTATTCACCAATAATTGAAATTGAAATGGTAAGGAATTGCTGGAAGATCAAAAAACCACGCAGCAGTTATACAGTGAGATAATTCAATTGTCTGCAACCCTACCAAAATGATTTGGACCAGTGAGCGACGCTATTGTTCGCCATTCTTTAAAATATATTGATCGCTACAATTCTCTATAGCCCTAAACCGAACATTTGATCTGTTTTCAGTCTGAATAGAGATAATCCATTGCGTCCATGTCTTAACAGACATAATGTCGGTATTATATCCTAATTCTGTTTGTGTAGCATTACAGGAAGTCTTTCCTTGGGTGTTTTCATTTTATTATATATATATATATTGTTTTTTATATATACTTTTTATAGAATCCTGATAACATTAGAACCAGTGAATAACTTCCAATATTGATTCGCCATTAATCTTCTGGCATCCTCTATCTAATCAGTGGCGTGCCCTATTATCCCTGACCGATTGCTTTTCGTCCATTTTGTTGGGTTCCTATTTTCACATGTATTTCAAATGTTCCTTTTGTTTGTCATCATCATCATTATCTTAACCAGCATCAAAAAGTGCAGTAGCAACATGTACACACACACACACACACGTACACACACACACACACACACAGTACCATTACCACCAGCACTACATCACCTTCTCTATCGCCACCATCACCAGGACCACCACCATCATCACTACCACCTTCATCACCACTTCCACCACTAACACCAACACGACCACCACTTATCACCTCCACCAACACCAACCACCGACACTTCCATCACCACTAACACTGCAATACATCACCTCCACGACCACCACAGCAATACCCCCCCCCCCCAACACCACAATGATCACCACTATCACCAACACCTATGATTGATCACTACCACCACCACCACCACTTATCACCGACACCACCATCATCATCGTCGTCATCACAATATTTCCTCATCCCTTGGACGAATCCTTACTCGCTTCTCCTCCCCTCTATATTTATCCCACTTCGGTTCTTCCATTTCCGTTCCGTCTTCATTGCAACGTGTATAACATTAAATCTAAACATCCGATTAAATTCAGCGATAAAAGTCTTCGGAACTGTAGAAAGGCGTTGACTAGCATTACAAGGAATTCATTGATCGGTAAAAACCAATTCTTTAATATGGCAACGTTAATAAATTATCCTTGAGCAATACATGCACTCAATTGATAACTGTGCTGGAAACTGCTCTCACAAAAGATGTTGTGTGATTACATTTGAGCTGGCTCTAACTGTCTTGCTGAAAGCAGAGATGAAGTAAGTAAGAGAGGGATAGATGGGGGAGGGGGTGAACGAGGGGGAGGGATAGAGAGACAGTGGGAGAGAGGTGAGAAAAGGGTCAAATAGGAGAGAGAGTGAGAGAGAGCAGAGAGATGGTGAGATAATGAGAGTTAGAGAATGAGGATAGAGGGGAGAGAGGGGAGAGAGGTGAGAAAAGGGTCAAAGAGGAGAGAGAAAGGGGAATAAGAGAGAAAGAGGGAAAAGACGAGAGAGAAAGTGAGATAATGAGAGAGGAGGAGAGAGAGAAGGGGGGAAATAGGTGAGAAAAGGGTGAAGGGGGAGAGAGAGGGGTGAGATAATGAGAGATAGAGAAAGAGGAGAGAGAGAAGGGAGAAAAGAAAATGTGAGAAGGGAATAAGAGAGAAAAGATGGTAGAGAGAAAGAGGGAAGAGAGCTAGAGAGGGAAGAGAAGATGAGGGAAAGAGTATGAGAGAGATATTAAGATGTATGGAGGTTAGTAACATAGACATACATTGTATATAATAGATCACCGAAGACACTTATCTACGCTGAAGGCTATATAGTAACTGTATTATTTAGTTTTTCCCTGTATTATCTGGAAAGTAATTCAATTTTAATGAAATCCTAACCTGTAAATGATGTCGATGCATGTTTATCATCAGAAGAAATAAAGAATACAAGAAAAGAAAAACAAATGGCGGCCTATATAAGTAGTTACATTGATATATTTCGGTGGATTAACATAGGAAGACTTTTATAGAATAAAATCTCTTTTCAAAGATGTAGTAGTTACAATGGATGCAATACACATTCATACATACATACATGCATATTCACACTCGTACATTCATTCATACATACTTACATTCTCACACTAGCACACATTCATTCATACATACCTACGCTCTCACTCTCTCGTACACACACACACACACATATGTATAGGTATTCACTATTTGACTTTGTTTTTGAAATTTGATTTAAGTTTGAGTAAGTTTGAGGAGAAAGGATCTGTATTACATTCTAATATAATATATATTTAAAAGAAGCGAATTAATTTAATTATCTGTTAGTTACGACCAAATGAACTGAAGTAGGTTTAGTTTTATGACGTAAACACTTAATCGTTAATTTCCGATTCCAGGTAGCGTCCATATTATTTAGAAGCATTCAGAATAAAATTTATTTGATCGCCATATTCAAGTCTTTGACTAATAAACAGTAAATAGAACAAAACACCAGAATCCATTACAGGTTAGCGTCAGTGATACGCAATCAAGTAGAAAAAATATTTCAAAGTAAATGTTAAGACTCGTGGAAAGGAACAATATCAATTCTTTGGAGGTAGGCTCGTTTCCAATATACAGACGATAATAATAAAGAAAGAGGACAACGTCTATGTATTGATATTAGTGAAACATGGTAATAATGGATGATAGGAGTGTGTTTGTAGGTATGTGGAGATAATTGGTGAACAGAAATGTCGATCATGCGCAAACATATAAACGAAAGAATTATAATCTACGCCATGTTCAATATATGTGTTACTGAATGAGTGACACTGTTGAGTGTTATGTGTATATGTGCCACGTGACCTGTGTACATGCAGAAATGAACGAACAAATATGAAGAATTAGGGAAAATGTTAACTAGCTGTTCATTCAAAAGTTAGATATCTTTATTCCTGAAGAAGTGTGTTAGACCATGGTTCAGGAAATATGGTAGTGGAAGTGGCCTGGACAGTTTAGAGTATCTAATCGTTTTAAGAGGTCCAAAATCATTGTGACGTACATCAAGTAAGTAGTTACAAACGTTATCCTCAAAATGGCGGCCTATATTCAGAATGAGGATTTTCTTCAATAAATAAGTGCTAGGAGTATAAATGAAATCTGAGAGTTGGAACGTGGATTTAGGACTACGTAAAATAAGTGACTCGATAACAAAAAGGTAATGTAAAAGCTATTTCCTTTTCTTGGTGCACCTGAGACTGTTACACCAGATTTATACAATTTAAATCGAGCAAACTGGGAACCCACTCACCAATACAAAAAGATGCCTCTACATGTCAGACCTGCCAATCTCTAAAAACGAGGAGTAGCATGAAAAAAAAGTGACCCAAAACGGGGAGAAATGAGACAAAATGGGATGATTTTACATAATAAAAGCTATACCCATTTTTACATGAGAAGACATCTCCCACCCATCTCAAAGTGGGTGGGAGATATCCCCGTTGGACGGGTAGACTTGACAGGTGAGACATGTTCACACCGTTTCCAATACATAGTAGTGATATTTATCCTCAAACCACAGGCCTGCCGTCTTAAGAAAACAAGACGAGTACATGTAGAGTTTTATATATAAAAAAGGTAGGGGTTTAAATTCAAACATGAATATTAACATGTCATTAGGATATTAACATGTCATTATCAGGTTTAGGAAAGTATTGATGGGAATACTCAGTGAAGTAAACTTGTCACACACACACACGCACACACTGCTTAATCTGCGTTGTAAAATATTTTAACTTCCACCCCACCCTAACAATGAAAATGTCAAAGAAATAAAATACTGCCCACCCATAGCTAAAAGCAACTTTATATTTTAAAATATTTAAAATAAAATCTCATGCATGAAGAAAATTTACATTCATTTTAATCAGCTCTTCGCCAATTACTTGTTTTAAAAGCCTGCGATTCTAAACCTCCCCAGGATAATTCATATTGCATTTGGAATTAATTAGAATTGTAACATAGTAGAATTATATGTTTGCATTGTTTTCAAAGAAAGATGAGTGGTTGCGAGAGAGAGAAAGCAGAACGGAGCGAGTATGGAAAGGAAAAAAAAAAAAACGAAAGCTAGAAGACAGAAGAAATGATATAGAATTTCTGAATGTACCGAAGTCACAGTTGAAATCCCATAAGTAAATGTCTATTGCCCTGCGAATCTAAAACTTTAATTGATTTCTATCTGGAAGTTATACTATTAAATTTTGACATTTGAAGAATTTTGAGAGGTTTTCCTTTAGGGTAAGGATAGTGTAACATTTGGGTACTTGGTATTTCTTTAGCTTCGTTGCAACTCTCTGATAATTTCCACCGAAAGACACACTAATCATCGATATTTGCTAATGAAATGATATGCTGTACTGTGTTATGGGACAAAAAGAAAGAAAATTGAGGCTCACAAATTCCCTGGGTAACAACAATAAGACTGTATGAAATAAACCACTTTATATGATAAACCTAAATGTAGCCAAATTTAGTTATTTAGTAAAGAACAGCAGATTCTTTGCAAAACTACAGCCACAATGAGGAGTCGAAAACTATCCTTAGGTACTTGTAAATTATTGAAAGGAACTAAAATAATAACAATTAATATAACCTGAGATGATTAAAACAACAACAGTTACAACAACAAGTTTCATGAATTATAATAAAAAAAACCCTAAACTGAAACATTAACACAAACACACAAAGAATAACACATTAACGAAAATTCTAGAGAAAATTGTGAAAATAAACAGAAACACGCCTACACACATATATACACGCATATATACACACACGCACGCACACAAAGTAATACCTAAAAAGGAGAAAAGTTTAATGATTGTCAATTTTAAATATAAAATTTAGTTTCTTTATTGAAATCATCGTGAAATGTTTATTGAAGCCTAAACTGAAATTAATACAAAATGAATGACAATCCATTTCAGAGCAATATCATGAAGCAATTTATTATTTTACAATGTCTAGAAGCAAAGATGCACAGATAATTAAAAGCATGGCATTATTTATCTAAACATTAAGTTATTTATGAAAGTTTGTTGTAATTTGTTATTTTTATAAATAATTTAAAAGCAATTTACGAAATTTGCAGAGGAAAATCGCAAAAGGAAGGCCATAAAATTAGTCCTGTTTTGTCTTAACTATTATAAAGGAAATGGCGTAAGTAATGAGGAATAAATGAAGACAACTAAAAAAAAAAAACCATCTAATTCTGGAAATAGTATTTTAAAGGAAATATCGTTTGTCAATATCTTGTTGGATAATTGAGAAGTATAAATCGCAGTTTATCGATATTTTAACCTCGTTTGAATGATATTTGAGCTAGAATTATATTTAAACATTTTCCAGTAATATTTGCTAAAATATCAGCTGTAATGATAGTGATTTTTAATTTAGGCACCGGGCCAATGATTCCGGGACGGGCCAATTGTCGATTATGTAGCCTGAACGTAACGGCAGATGAAATATTTGCTCTACAGATAGATTGAAATATTAAAGAATACATAAAAACACATCTATATTATAAAAGAAGAGCTGTTTCTTCGCTTGTCTCTGTGACATATATGTAGAAGGATTTAAGTGGGGAGGTAACTCCATTTTAAAGTTACACTTATCTATATATATATATATATATATATACACACACACCATTGGAAAGTTAGTAAAATCGAAGCTGTGTCGGTCAGTCAACATCCACGAAAGAACAAAATTCGGAGTTTGCACGAAGCACTCAATAAGTTTGTATCGATAAATCGATAGGTTAAACCTTAGAGTAATAAACATACGTTAGATAGCGTGACAAATTGAAAACTGTGGTTAAGGGGACGAAGCCATCACAACAACGAAAATACAATCATATATATATATATATATATATATATATATATACACACATATATATACATATAGGAGTCGATCAACTTTCGTCAAATTGGACCGAGGAAACAATGTTTCCTTTGGTCTTTCCAATTGCTAATATTATCTATCGGTCGCAACTCCAGGTAGAAGGAGCATTGTGAAATAAAGCGTCTTGCAGAAGGACATAACGCACCGCCAGGTCCGGGATTCGAACTCACAACCTCATGATTGCGAATCCAGTTCTCTGAACAATCAGCCATGTGCCTTCACACACACACACACAGACGCACACGCACATATATATATATATATATGTAGGAGGTGAGTTTTATTGTAGTACAATAAAGCAATGCAGATATCGGATAAGCACTCTACAGTTTGTAGGACTGGAGTATACATAATATATAAGGTCAAAAGATGGTTAAAGGAGTTCCATGTATTTTATTATGCGCATTTCAAAAACAAACATCATCATGCAATAATATTTGTGTTTTCATCAGATAAAACAGGAGAACATGATATGAAGGCTAAAAAACACTTGTGGATAGTGCAGTTTTAAATCAACATATCATATGTTGATTTAAAACTGCACTATCCACAAGTGTTTTTTAGCCTTCATATCATGTTCTCCTGTTTTATCTGATGAAAACACAAATATTATTGCATGATGATGTTTGTTTTTGAAATGCGCATAATAAAATACATGGAACTCCTTTAACCATCTTTTGACCTTATATATATATATATATATATATATATATAAAACATAGGTTGTTTGGAGGTGTGGGGCTGTTTGTGTGTATTTTAAATGTTAACTGCTATTAATCTTCTCCGGGAGGAATTGAACCCCAGTCATTCAAGTTTTGAAATTACATAATTCCCAACGTAACGTCACAGTCTCAGGTTCGATCTCATTGAACGTTAACTGGAGCATGTAAATTCCTTACTTTACTTATTCTCTAGGGGACATCTCCTACCCACTTTCAGGTGGGTGAGAGATGTCTTTGATGGTGAAAATAGGTATAGTTTTCATTAGGTAAAATCTTTCCATTTTGCCTCAATTCCCCCCGTTTTGGGGCAATTGTTTTCCTGGTATTCCTCGTTTCAGATTTTAGAAGTTAGCAGATGTCAACTAGACACACCGCTGCTCTAAATTGTTGTTACAGCCATTTTTTTAAATCTTTGTTTAGTCCAATGAATAATTTACTCCAGCAGAACAATGTTGTTATTGCTGCTTGTTCGTCCTTATTTAGTTTAATGTCTACTTTACTCTAGTAAACCCTACCAAGTTTACTTGGTGGGGGTGTGGGGGTGATTTTGGACACCCTGCAGGACAAAAAACAAAACCTGCCAAAGGGCGGAAGAACTCATAAGAGTCAACGGCCATCTAAAAAAAAAAAAAAAAAAAAAAAAGTCCTGCCAAATCAATGGGTGGCAGTAGTTCCAGCTGCACCAAAGACTGGTGTAGTGGTTCTGAGAACAATGCGGCTTTGTAGATGATTAATGCAAATTGACAATGGAAAGGCGCTCCCGCTCAAGATAGAAGAGAACTATTGACCTTCAGGAGAAGCAGTGACCCCTGATTGTATTCAGCAACCGAAACAAACATGATTATTCTAGTAGAACTATGAGATGTGTTCTTATCTTTTGATATATCCATCCAAAACTGTTATTCACTGTATAGTTCCTATTGCTAAGAGAGTGTGGTTTGGTAGGAAGATGATTTAGCTGTTATATTTAGAGGATCAGTAATTTTGTAGAAAATCTCTATTTGGTCCGTCTACAACATGTGATCCTTTGTTAACAAGGAAATTCTCACTTAGATTGCTTTAGAAACTCGAACCCAAGCTGCTCCGAGCTTAGCTACTGCTCTGATGAGGTACTCGCCATAACTGACAAGTAATATTGTGAACAAGTATCTTCATTAATAAAGAAGACATGTTCAGTGACTCTAATGATTCATGTCTGCTAATCAGTGATAACGTGATTTAAAAGCTTCTATTTAACATCGATTACATCGTGAGTCATAAATTTGAATTTTATATAATTATCTCATATACACTTAATATTATATTAAGATATCAGCTGTTTTTATATTAACATTACGTAGTGATTCCTGTAAAAACTTGTACTATTATCTGTTATTTTCTGACACACTAATTTATTGGTTGATATTCTAATATATTTGATTTGAAATTCAAAATATGAAGTTGACACACGTTATAAAATTACAAGTTCTCAAATACAACAAATCAATCTCCCCATTTTGCCTCATTTCTCCCAGTTTTAGGGAAAGGTTTGTCATGGTACTCCACGTTTGGGTTTTTAGAGGTTGGCAGGTCTGTATAATCCAAACATCGATTCAATCTCATCTTATTATCTTTAAGATAAGACAAGCACCACACAATATAGGGTAATTTTGCTTCTCATCCTTACAGGGTCGATAAATAAAATACCAGTAATGCACTGGGGTCAATATAATCGTCTTTCCCCTCCCCTTCAAATTGCTGGCCTTGTGCCTAAAGTAGAAACAATTACTGAAGGGTGGGTGATTGGCAGTATCAGTAGAGCATCGAACAACACGCTTTGTGGCCTAATTACAGCTCTTTACGTTCCGAGTTCAAATCCCACCGAGGCTAAATTTGACTTTCATCCTTACGTGGTCAATAAAAGTACCAGTAACTGGGGTCGATTTAGTCGACTTTCCCGCCCCCTAAAATTGTTGGCCTTGTGTCTAAATCAGAAATTATATAGAGTGTCTGTTGTACGAAATGCTATAATTTCTCTATTTTCAATGAACCAGAATGTCTTGCTTTTTGCTACTAACATGTTAACACTTATTTTCATTTGTAATCAACTAGAAATACTTAGTTACTCAGGTATTACACAGATGCATTCAACTTAGAGATATTTCTTTTTTACGTTTATCGATCTTTTAATTCTTTTGTGGAGATTCATTTTTAAGGCTTTCCTGTCTTTCAGTTAAGGAATGATCAATTAATTTCCAGAGGCAGTTTTACATTCTTGGCTTCAATATATTTTAGTTCATTCGACTTGGTACACATAATGTCATTAAACTTCCGTTCTTTCGCTTCTCAACCAAACGTGACTCCAGATTTTCTCATTTTCCGTCCATTTTACAAAATTATGCACAACTTTACGATTAGATGACATGGGTTTAATTTCATTTACTCCAGTCTCTTCACGTGATTTCCTAATTTAAACTTTACAGCACCTCGCATATTTTCTACTTTATACAAAAATATAATCCTACACGTAATTATTTAAATTCTTGTTTTATTCTTTATACAAATCTGCACCTCGCAGACTTCCTACTTTATACAAAAATATAATTCTTCACGTAATTATTGGTATTATTGTTTTTTTTTTTCTTTTTCTATTAAGCGACTATGATTTTCTATTTTTAATTATTTAATATTTGATAAGGTCTTACTGTGAATAGATTCCATCGTGAATTGGATGTTACCTCTTCCAGTTTTACTTTTTAGTCACGTACTGCGGCATTTACCAGCCTTATTAATGTGCTTTACGGTGTCATAAAGTAATTAGAAAGAATATTTTGTGAAATACGTGAGATATATAGTAATGTTGCAGGAAAATTTATATAACAGCTTACATCTATATTAACTGGTAAGGATAAATATAATATTTCATCTCGTGCATTCCTTTTGTTTATAATTCCTTTTGTAATAAGACAAAACGACAAATGTGTTATTTATGAAACAAGCAAATATTAAACATGGAAATATACTTATTTATTCATTGTACATTCATCAGTTTCCTAGATGATTGTTAAAGTAAACCAAACTGTTTGCAGTTAAACTACTTCAATTTCTTTCTATGTATCTATCGTCCCGTAATTCCTGATTGAGTCGTAGGGGCGTTGTATTGATATACGGCATTTCTTGGGCAATTTAAGCAAGGCGGAGCCCATCCCTCTCCAGGACTGAGTACAGAAGATTTCTGCCAGAGTGAGAGGGAAGCATATGAGAAAGAGATATAGAGGAAGAATCGACCCCAGTACTAGACTGGTACTTTTTTCATCGACCTCGAGAAGATCAAAAGTTGACCACTTTACAAAATATCCTTCACTGTAAGGTTTCCCACTGATGGCGATTATTAAGTCAACCTTAAGTAGGAGAAATAACATTAAGAAAGGCAGGAATGACCCCACATGATTTTGTATTGAACATTTTGAAAGTAGGTTTATAAGTATGAATTTTCAGTAGATTTTCGTAGTCGGCTCTTTGGCCTAGCGGTAGGTACCAGAGACGATGGGGATCCTGGTCTAGGGTTCAATCCTGGTCAAGAGGTACATGTAATCATTTTCAGTTTTATTTTATATCCCATAGAAAAAAAAACTGAAAAGGTTTACCGGTAACCCTCCTCCCGACCAGAATCGAACTTCATACCAGGATCACCACCGTCTATGACTCCACCAACTAGGCCGCTACAAAATTATAATGAAAATTAATAATTATAAACCTACTTTCAAAATCAAAGTTAAAAAGATGCGGTTCACGGCTTTCCTAGAGCTATTAGTGATATTTAGGGTCGACTTGTCGATCATCTGGCTCTTTGGCAACAACCATTATTATTCCTATGCGTGTTTAACTATTGAATTAATCTAATTTAATTATTCCAACAAACAAATAATATATACATGTGATGCCAATCATTGTAAGTTTGAATCTGACATGCAAAAATATACACACACATATATATATATATATAAATATAGTCTAGATCTGGCATTTCAATCTGAAAATGCCCCGAGGGTCACATGGATCACACTTGTGTTGTCTGAGGGTCACATGGGTCACATATGTGTTGTCTGAGGGTCACATGGGTCACATATGTGTTGTCTGAGGGTCACACACGACAACTAATTCTTTTAATATTACGAAGATAAAACATGTTCGCACTGTAAACACTTTTGTACGGGCCGCAGCTGAGCTTGTAAAGGGCCGCATGTGGCCCACGGGCCCCCTGTTTGACATGCCTGCCGTTAATCATCTTAGGTAGGCTAAGAACTGCGATACCATATATCGCTAGAAAGTTACACAGATGCTTCACGAGTTGAGGGGGGGGGGGATGTCTTTCAGATCTAAAAAAAAGTGTTAAGAAATTCCTTGCTTTTATATTTAAAGTATTTTTTTCTTCCCCAGTTTTTATATTAGTTCCATTGATTTCATATGAAATTTTTATGAAGTAAGATTTTCGTGTTGAAAGTATGACAATTGATTTCTACCATAAGAGAAAAGTTAAATATTCAAACTGTTTAGAAATTGCTTTTCGCTTTCTCTCAGTTATGGTATATATATATATATATATATATATATATATATATATACATCTATCTATCTCTCTCTCTCCCTATATATATATATATATATATATATATATATATATATATATACATCTATCTATATATATATATATATATATATATATATATATATATATATACATATACATCTATCTATATATATATATATATATATATATATATATATATATATATATATACATCTATCTATCTCTCTCTCTCTCTATATATATATAAATATGACTTATCGTGAATCGCATTTCGGCCCACGAAATAACGAAAAACAACCTCCGAGATGTGTGACCCGAGCTATAACAAACGTTAAAGGCCAAACACACTGAGACGATGGTTAAACAATCATCCGCACAGCCCCCCCCCCCCCCAAAAAAAAAACGATCAAGTAATTCGAGTCAAACAATAAAAATATGTGATTGAAAATTTACCCTGACCCCTGGAAGGTTGGTAAAATCCAGCATTTGGGTTTCTGCGACTCCTAAATCAAGTACTGTCCGCTTACATATATATTTATATATATTAACTTGACGTTACAATCCCCAAACTATATATTTACATACAAATACAAACATATTGATAACTATACATATATTTACATATACGTGTATGCATAAGCGTGTGTGTGTGTATGTGCGTATATATATATATATATATATATATATATATATATATATGTGTGTGTGTATGTATATATATATATATATATATATATATACATACATACATACACACACACACACACACACACAGAATCACCTTGAATATGTACCATATCTACCGTTCCCCCTTTCGGTGTGGCAATGTTGAAATGTCCCAGTGAGATGACTTAGGTTTGTGTTGCGGGTCTCATACCCATAAAACCACGTCTCCTCGGGTAACACGGTATTCATGCTGGCAGTATCTGGAAAAATTGAAAACACGAGGTATTAATTAATTATACAGAAACTCACAGGTACAGAGTGACTGATGCAGACTCACTAAACCCCATATAAATGTAGGCAGAACCACATATATATGTATACACGCCTGTATGTATATATATATATTATATATATGTGTGTGTGTAAGAACGAAACAGAAATAACAAAGCAATCGACAATAAAATGCAGAAATATATTAGTTTAACGCTTGAAATAGGAGGAAATAATCTTAACGTTTCCGATATATATGTATACACAGCTGTATATATAAATATACAACTCTGTGTGTGAGTGACCTCACGTGTGTGTGACCCTGTGTGAGACCTCACATGTGTGCTCATTTATTACATTCTATTTAAAATTACAACAGTTTATTGTTATATTATTCAACAGTTATAACATATAAAGGACAAAAATGGTACATTCACATAAAACAGTAAAACACGTAGTTTAAAAAAAAAATATATATATATATATATATAATAAAGATGAACGAGACATAACCGACTTTCTTCCTCTGTTTTGATGTTATTGATTATAATTACATGAATACATTGCCTGAAACCTATTCCCACCCCACCCGGCTCCACCCTCCCCAGATTATAGCAATATTGTTTTAATCATTTAATTTACGACAACCGCTTTACTATCTCCAAATTAAAGTAATTAAGCAGAACATGTCTCAAGATATGAAAGAAGTGAATCAATACATTTTATTTGATTGTTCCCAAAACTAGTGGGTATCAGTAGAGATGTAGTGGTGTATATAAGATGGAGTGGTGTATATAAGATGGAGTGGTGTATATAAGATGTAGTGGTGTATATAAGATGTAGTGGTGTATATAAGATGTAGTGGTGTATATAAGATGGAGTGGTGTATATAAGATGTAGTGGTGTATATAAGATGGAGTGGACACAGTGTATTAAGAGTTATTTATTTGTGATAGTTTGATTATTAATTTGATAGCGGGGTATTGACAGTAATTGCTAGAGCGCCGGGCAGCATAACGTTGTGTTACGTCCTTTTAGGTTCGGAGTTCAAATCCAGATTACCTTTGCCTTTCCAAACTGATGTGAGTCGGTGAGCCAAGTTATACATACAGGGTGTCCCAATATATATATATATATATATATATAAGTATGTGGTTGACGGCTGAGAGGAAGGAGTACTCAATACCGAAGCAGAGGTTTAATACTCAATAACCCCCCCCCCCCGCACACACACTTATATATATATATAACTAGATATTTCTGAATGAGGTTCCAAATGATCAGTCTTTATTGACCACGTTATGTAATGGTTGTAGTGTAAGGGTGCCAAACCTTACTAAGCAACGTTAGTGTAAAGGCTGATTATTTGGGGCCCGTTTTAGAAATATTTGAAGGGGGCAGTCCTCCCTAAAAAGAAAAGAAAAAAAAACATGTTTACCTAAACTCACAGCGTAGTTAGTGTAATAACTTTTTATACTTTTGGTACAAGGCCACCAATTATCCCAGTGTATTACTGGTACTTTATTTTATCGACCCCGTAAGGATGAAAGGCAAAGTTAACCTCGGCGGGATTTGAACTCGGATCATAAAAGGGGGTAACTCTATGCTGCAAAGCATAGCGTCCGACCCTCTACTGATACCGCCAATCCCCCGCCCGTTTGTGTAACACTATCTGTGTAACACAACTAGGGACTATGCTGAAAAATAAACCTCATTTGGTCATAAGAGTATCCTGGTCAGCCTGTCAACATTTCGGCTGACCCTCGTACAAAGGTATCGATACCATGTTTCATCTTTTCGTAGATATTATAAATGCTGATAAAGATGAGGCACCGCCATTACATTATCTTCATGGTTCAATATACTCTCATAGACCTGACAACTTTCCCCGTCCGACGGGGAGATCTCCCATCCTCTTTGGGGTGGGTGAGATATGTCTTCTCTAGTGAAAATGGGTATAGCTTTCATTATGTAAAATCTCCCTATTTTGCCTAATTTCTACCCATTTTGGGGCACATTTTTCCTGGTACTCCTCGTCTGGGGTTTTAGAGGTTGGCAGGTCTGTTCTTGTGTCAGAGTTCAGAAACGTAAATGAAGACTACACTCAGTATTTCCAAAAAAGAAAGTTTCCGTGAAATCTCGACATAATTGGATTAACAAACAAATCTTTCTTATATATAATACCACCCTAGCATCTTAAGATTGGAAAAATTAACCCTCTCCTCCCCAAGACAGAATGTTCACACGGCTGGTGCACCTTTGTGAGACTAATCGACTGTGGATGACATTTGGCTACACTTAAAAAATAAATGAAGAACAACAGTAATTACAAGTTTCCTCAATTACATAATGTTTCGCTGCACACCATGATACCTGTTTACGATTACATAATATGCTCTGTTAAACATTAAGCATTTTAATCAGAGATTAATTGCAGCCCCGGGGGCGTTTTATGGACTGGCCAATCATAGCCTTCTTCCAACAATAATATGCACCCTCCCATTCTTCATTGATAGTTTATTTTAACAATTTCTAAACGTTGAAAGCGGCGACGAATTGGAAGTCGTTAGAACGTTGGATAGAATGTTTTATGGTATTCCTCCCGTCTCTCTGATCTCTGAGTTCAAATCCCGCTGATATCAACTTTACCTTTCATCCTTTCGAGGTCGAGAAAAAATGTACCAGTCTAGTACTTGGTTCGATTCCCTTTCTATATCTCTTTCTAAGTTACCTGTCTGTCTGTCTGTCTGTCTGTCTAGTACTAGGATCAATTCTTCCTCTATCTTTTACTATTTTTCGTCTCACACTTTTTAACTTTATCTGAAAGGAATCTGCCTGGAGAGGGATTGACTCCAAAAGGGCCAAGAAACGCCGTATGTCAATACGGCACCCTTACGACTCTATCAAGATTTACGGGGCTATACATACTTCCTTTTTTCATGGATAGTTTATTTTAACAATTGCTAAACGTTGAAAGAAGCGGTGAATAAGAAATCTTTAGAAATTGGTTAAAATGCTTGATGAGTATACTTTCAAGCTCTATGTTCTTAGAGATCAAACTCCACCATGATCAGCTTTGGCTTTCCTTCTTTCGAGTTCAATAAATAATTGCCCCTAGTTCTGGACGGGTACATTCTTTCTCCATCGCTCACTCTTTCCCTCTTTTCTCGGGAAGAAATCAGCAGCCGTCAAACTTGACACGCTATTTCTCACTAGAGCGCCCCCTACAACTCTATCAGGAGTTAAGGGCTCATGATATGGTGTGGCAGAACTTGAAAGACAAATTTGAATCCGGTGGAATTTGAAACCAGTAAGTAAGAAAGCTAAATAGCTCAAGGTTTACCGATAACTTGCCTTATTCCTGTATAATTGGTGAAAGAATAGTTTTGCGCAGTTTTGTGTCAAATAACGACACAACGATATTTTATCTATTAATTTAGAAAAGCGTCAGCTATTTAGATGTACGAGGGGTTATGAAGAGAGGTGTCCGCGTATATAAATTGAAATGGTGTAAACTGGAATCGAAACAAATTAAGATTCGATGCTCATAATACGTTTCGTTTACAATCATGAAATAAAAACCAAAAGGAAAAAAATACTTAAATTGGTACAACGTTACAAAGAGCGAATTGGAAGTTTAATCATCATGTTATTTTAATTAGAAGCAGAGAAAAATGTCCGTCACCAAGTAACATAAAAGAAAATAACTCATATATGAAAAGAAAAGTGAATTTCATTGATTTGTTTTTAAACAAAGGATAATATAAGACCATAATTTGACATTTAAATGGAGATTATTTGCATAATACCAATAAAAACAGATTAAAATGTTATCTTATCGATTATTTGCCTTTTCTGAAGATACATTTTTTTTTCAATTTGAATTTTCTTTAAGATTTTATTAATTAAAAATTATAAGACCTTGTGTGAAATGTTAAAAAGGAACACGACTCTTTATTAAACTTCAAGTAAGAATTAAGTTATATAGTCATTTGTTACGTATAACAACCATTCTAAGAGAATTACATAAACATGGTGGTCACTAGCGATCTCAGTAGATTATTGCTACAAACGCTGAACTGTGGTAAAAGTCCACTTTCTTAAAGTGGAATATGGGATAAAGGTTCGATACTTCGAATATGTATATACTTATATTATTATTTATATATAAATAAATAATGATTTCTACTATAAGCACAAGGCCAGCAATTTTGGGGGAGGGGGGAAAGTCGATTAAATCGACCCCAGTGCGTGACAGGTAAATTATTTTATCGACCCTGTGAGGATGAAAGGCAAAGTTAACCTTGGCGGGATTTGAACTCAGATCATAAAGGGCCGTAATCTATGCAGCAAAGCATAGCGTCCGACTCTACCGATACTGCCAATCCACCGCCCCCCTCTCTCTCTATATATATATACGAATAATAAATAATAATTACCACTATAAGCACAAGGCCAACAATTTTGGGCGGGGAGAGTCGATCAAATCGACCCAGTGCATTACTGGTATTTTATTTTATTGGCCGGATTTGAGCTCAGAACATAAAGCGCCATAACTCTATGCTGAAAAACACGGTGTCCGACGCTCTACCTATATATATAATAAATAATATAGAAACCATTATTATTTTTATATATATCACAACGGGGGAAAAGTAGCGTCGTCATTTAAACTTCTCATTGCACCAGCCACTGACTCTGCAAAATATATTTAGCACTACATTCCTCAATCGTTCTCAAAAAGTAAGATCTGAACTATCTCTACCCCCAAACCTTTGACACCCTTCTTCCTCGCGACATATAGATTTATCTAAACTGTACGACGTTTACCCTCACAGGTCACCATGTATTTTGTATTGTTCTTGTATCGTATTTATCAACTGTCAGTCTAACGGGGGATCATCCCTATGGAAATCTGAGCTCATCTTACCGTATCGTCATATAGTTTAACTATGCTCTACTTCCCACGTCTATTTAAAGGGCAGTGAATATGACCCCGTTGAGCGTCTTGGTCAGAACGGCAACACAATGACACAAATATGTGGAACTTTGATCAGTAAAGTGATATTTTCTCAATACAGCAGACTAATATTTTCGATAGAAATAGATCGTTAATTAGAACGACCAATAAAAGGCTTGTCTATTTACCACCGAATACTATTTATATTACTTCAGATATTTCACCGAGACTTGATATATGAAGGAGTGGTACATACGAAGCGGGAATCAATGAATTAAGTTTGCAGTAAACTATTTCGACTGCGATTGTCAAAATATAAATGAATTTACATCCATAGCAGTTCGTAGGAGAATTTTTTGCTATTCACAGAAAATATATTTAGATGAAACACTGGAATCTTATGCTAATATAATTTCGGTGTATGCGTAGATAATTTAAATTCCCCTCTCTCCGATTCGTGAAATGTCTCTCACTATACGCATATTCACACATACACATAGACACCCCTCCCCCCACATACATACATACAGGCACACACATACGTACACACGCCCACACTCAAACACACATACACGCACACACACACACACAAACGCACATAGACGCCCATACACCCACAGACAAACGCATACACGCAAATACACACACTCACATAGACACATACAGCCACACGCAAACACACACAGGCACACTCACACACATACTGACACACACACACTGATACAAATGCCTCCACACAAACACAAAAACTTGCCCACACGTATATCCCCCATATACATATACAGTACACATATAATGCATATATGTCTGTACTTATGTAAATGTGTGGCTAAGATGAAGAGCATGTGTGTCTTAAGTACATACCAAGTACAGAATCCCTATTAAAATGGCTGACGAGAAGTCTGTCTTCAGTATTTTGTATCTAATTTCAGCGACAAACATCTATCACCCCAAACAACAGTGTGTCCCTCGCAATAGGTTAGTCTGCCCATGCTCTAGCTGGAATTCGTGCTCCTTTCGTATCATTAGGGGACACGCTGTCAACGCCAGTATTATCTATATCATTGCGGTGGATTGGCAGAATCGGTAGAGCGTCAGACACCTTTCTTTGCAGCATAGTTATGGCTCTTTACGTTCTGAGTTCAAATTCCGCCGAGGTTAGCTTTACCTTTCATCCTTACGGGGTCGATAAATAAAGTACCCGTAATACACTTGGATCGATTTAATCAATTTTTCACAGTCCTTCAAATTACTAGTCTTGTGCCTAAAGTAGAAACAATTATTAGATTGAATGGCAGAATCAGTAGAGCGTCGGGCAACATGCTTTGTAGCTTAGTTATGGCCCTTTATATTTTGAGTTCAAATCCCGCCGAGGTTAGCTTTGCATTTCATCCTTACAGGGTCGATAAAAGTACCAGTAATGTACTGGGATAATTGCTCGCCTTGTGCCAAAAGTAGAAATATTATTATGAGGTGGCGGATTGGCAGTATAGGTTGGAGGTTAGACGCCATACTTTTGCAGCATAGTTATAACCCTTTACGTTCTATGTTCAAATCTGGCCAAGGTTAGCTTTGCCTTTCATCCTTAGTGTCGATAAAATAAATTACCAGTAATGTACTGTGGTAGGTTTAATTGACTTCCCTCCCCTCCATATTTGTTGGCCTAGTGCCTAAATCCGAATCCATTAGAAACAATTAATAAACTACATCATCATCATCCGTCATGTGAGGTCATCAGTTCAAATGTCTGCAACGTTTTTCAAAAAGTATGGAACATTCTTCTTCTCCTTAGACTAAATTATAAAAGACTACAGTAAAATGGTATAACTAAAATAACTTGAATATGCGTAATTACGTGTAGATGTGTATGGTTACAGGTGTGTATGTGATTATA
Organism: Eledone cirrhosa; assembly: GCA_964016885.1. Classification (NCBI taxonomy): domain Eukaryota; kingdom Metazoa; phylum Mollusca; class Cephalopoda; order Octopoda; family Eledonidae; genus Eledone; species Eledone cirrhosa. Next base: position 2,748,144 of record OZ024758.1, read on the forward strand.
TATATATATATATATATATATATATATATATATATAATTTACAGTGAATATATAAATACATAAGCAAATATACCAAAGCATACATAGAAAAGAATTACCTATATGTCTAACTGTACACATATACACACATATATACACGATATTGATGTGTTCATATATATACTAATACACAGGAACGTGAGTATATAGAACAGACGAACTTTACATACAGTATTATACACACATATAATACAATTCAGTGTTTAAGCTACATAACATTTAAAAAAAATCCAGTTTTCATTACTCTTTTATTCATTTCTCATGCAGCCTGCACCGAACAAGCAGCTAATCTTGTTCGAAAATTTGTTAGTTTCCTTCAGAATTTTCTCCATATATGAACCTATTGTTCCGAAATGTATTATTACAAAAGTTTATATTTTTCTAATTTTGTTTCATCTCAGAAAGATAAATTTCAAGTAAATTCAATACATAAAAATTCTTAACATTAAATCTTAGACTAACTACAATTTTCAGGAATTCATAAATTCTTTCTATATGTCAATGTAGCAGCCTAGTATCAGATTCTTCGTTGATGCAAGTTATTTTTTATTACACCAATAACGCTATTGGGAAAGACACCACCCCTTACTCTAGTATAGAAGAACTGCCTGGAACTTTATTTGACCGCAGCTATTGCGCACGCACACGCGCCTGATAGAGTATTTCAGTTGTACGCAGACGGTAAACAGTCGTCCCTCTCCGACACAATTTTTTCCCCTCGAAAAACCCCCAGCTGATGGATGCGAAATCCGAAATATAGGGACTATTAAATCACTCTGCTTCAGGATAGAGAGCTGCCGCCCTTTTAGTTCTGAGTTCAAATCCCGCCGAGGTTATCTTTCCCTTTCATCAATATGGGGTCCATAAAATAAAGTACCTTCTTTTCCTCCAAGTTGCTGGTCTTCTGCCAAATGTAAAAACAATTATTATAAAACTCTCTCACTATTAATATCTATCATACTTGGAGCAAATCAAGTAAATATATAAGTAAAAGTAACGTTAGTTACTTCTACTTATATATATATTTATTTATATATATATTTATATATATACAATCTCAAACGGGGAGTACCATGAGAAATGAGGCAAAATGGGGAGATTTTATTTGAAGCCAATAACTAATATAATTTTACTTATTCCTGTAAATACGGGAGACAACTCTAGAGATATTTCTGTATTACGAGACTACCATAGATGTATAGATTTCAATGTTACATGGCAGAATATTAATAGCAGATTCGGAAAATAATATATGAGATTTTCCATTGAAATGTTTCAGACGCCATTTTATACTATAATATTAAGCTTAATATGAGTCTAACTATATATTATATTGAAGTAAAAAATATGTATCTATATAATAGAAGAATTGAACATACGATGTATCTCTGTTTGCGTGATCTTAGAATTTAGAGAACGCTGTCTATTGTGTTGGAAAAGGGTTTCAACTAATCTACACTTAAACAGCAGCCATGTTGTCTAAAATAACTTCCACTACATTTCTTTGAATAGAATACTGTATAACAAAGACAATACATTTTAACCCTTACATAAGATATTTCACACACACTCTCACACATATATACATACATACACACTCACACTCTCACACACAAACACGCGCAAACATATATAACACGTGTGTGTGTGTGTATATATATATATATATATATATATATATATATATATATTATTATTATGTAATAAACAACATAAGGCAATTATTCCATTTACCAGTGGTTTCTTAAAAGCAAAAGGTTTTGCTTTCAATCCTCAGAATGAAAAATCCTGGTTTGTTTATTGAATATGGATTCTAAAAATTTAGAATCCATATTCAATAAACAAACCAGGATTTTTCATTCTGAGGATTGAAAGCAAAACCTTTTGCTTTTAAGAAACCACTGGTAAATGGAATAATTGCCTTATGTTGTTTATTACATAATAATAATAATTAAGCTCTGTTGCTTACATAGAGCACTCTTTTTTCCTGGACTTTTCCGATGGAATTACTTCATTTACACACATATATATATATATATATATACTGAGTGCGAGTGCTTCGTGTAAACCTACATCGTGTGTTGGCCACCGCCATAAATTCGGTTTTACTAACCTGCACTTGTATGTATGTATGTATGTATATATATATATATATATATATATATGGTCAGGTCACCAGTTGGTGCTACTGGTAACATGTATCCCAGTACAACCGGTTTCATGGTCGGGTCGTTGGCGACTAAACTGGCAACCCCACCAAGGTTTATTGGTGAGGAGGGTGACTTGGGACATCCTGCAGGACTAAAAACAAAACCTGTCAAAGAGCAAAGGAGCTCTTAAGAGTCAATAGCCATCCAAAATCACCGGGAGAGATGACTCCTTAGCCTATGTCAAGGCAGAATTCTAGGAGAAGGAAAACTCTGATATAACACCTGCAACTCTGATGGTATCCAATGATGTTGACTTGTTCTTCTTTTTGGTAAATATCATCTTGGTTAAGAGAGTGGGACTGGCTTTGTGCAGTGCCTTTGCTCACTATAAAAGCTTCACGGCACATGCATTGCTTTATATCTGGAGATCGCTCTGCACTTGTCGTCACCTGGTACCATGGGCCCAGCATTGTGTCAATAATTGTCACAAGTGTAGTGTTTGTACCAGAGTTTTCAAGTCGCTGGCTGGACTAAAATGTCACATTCGTTCAGCGCATCGGTAGGGGTTCTCCTACATGGATACAAAGTACTGGCCGTACTCGAAAACGAGTTGGCAGCCACTATATATATATATATATATATATTGTTTCATCGGTCCGATTTGACGAATGTCGATATATATATATATATATATATATATGCAGATATATTGTTTACAAGACATAAACAAAGTTTGACGCTCATATGCATGCACAAACGACCGTGTAACAAAGGACCCGCTCACACAGAAAAACAAATCTTGGAGCAGACACAGACGCACACGCACACATACACACACGCACATATAAACATACGCACATGTACATAGAGACACATGTAACAGCGAACATGTTAAAAAAGATGTACATAAACACATATATTATTGACCGTATTGGAAACCAGACAGTCTTATTACATGCGACCCACATGGCATAGACATAAATAACAACATTAATACAAGAATGGTATTGAAACCTCTATCTGGTCGGTAAAACTGCTTGAAATATCAACCAGATCCTCTCACATCACATCCTCCACTGTTAAACAAAAATACACTCGTATTATAAAACTGAAAACTGAGAGTTGACAGGTTTGTTAAAAGCTTTTTAGAGTTTTAAATCATCGCATTACTGGAGGGACAATTGCTTAAACAAGCAACTAGGATTAACTCAATCCCATTGCTGCAGTAGGGCTTGATGAACACGACTACAAATATGTGGTCTGAACCTGGAAGAGCCGAACTACCATTGTCATCACATCCATCTCTCCGTATGGTGAGCAAATAGTGTCTCACGTGCTGGCCTCCCCACAGCCCCGGCGGACAGAATGGAGAGACGTTTCCGAGGTGGAGGATAAGAGAGATGCGCATTACTTATGCTGAGATATTTTGTGCCTTATATAAGAAAGTTGCTAGAATCTTGTTGAATATCGATAAATATCTGAACAAGAAATCCAATATAGATATCGGTTCACTTTGATATACTAAATATCCTTATTCGCATTTTCGTTTAAAATTCGTAGATATAAATAGAATATGTATTACGATAGGTTTACAATTGTTAACATATGATTCTTATAATTTTAATATAATAGGTTTCATATTTCAATATATGTATTTAAAAATGATTCGTCATTACAATTCTTTTAAGTATTTCTGTACCTAATCTCAGGCAGGTTATAAAGTACATGTTTTGTTTAGCAGGCTCTTCCACTGCCGTTGAAAGAGTATCTCAACATTGAATAGCACATCTGGTATCAAGAAAAACTTTAATGAATGAATCATACAACATTAACTTGAGTTTCAGTGAGTTCTTAAAAAAGAATTATAAAGATTTTTGAAAAAAAAAAAAATTTATTCAATTGAAAGATATGCATGATCGAAAAAAGTGTTCAGAGAAGATTTAATGAAATGTTGCCGTTCCATATCTTGCTGAATTAAAATAAATGTTAGAGTTATAAAGTATTAGAATTCGTATTTATTTTAATGTTAGCAATATAAATTAAGGAATCTTAGTTTATAGAAGCAATTATTTAATACACAAACACCAGTAACAATATTTGTTTCTGGTTTAGGTACAAAGCTAATACATTATTTATCGACCCCGTAAGGATGAAAGGCAAAGTTATCCTCGGCGGGATTTGAACTCAGAACAGAAAGTAAAGGGCCGTTATTCAATGCTAAAAGGCCTGCTGTCTGACTCTCTACTGATCCTGCTAATTCACCGCCCTCCAGTAACAATAAATAAATGGTTTCTGGTTTAGGCACAAGGCCAACAATCTTTTGGAGAAGGCAAAGTCGGATTAAATCTAATCCAGTGCATTACTGGCACTTAAGGATAAGAGGCAAAGCTAACCTCGGCAGGATTTGGACTCAGAAAGTAAAGGGCTGTTATTCAATGCTACAAAGCCTGTTGGCCGACGCTCCACTGGTAGCTCTATCGATAGCTCACCTTATACAAATGACCAGCTCTAAATTTCATCCCTGCCAATTATTATATGTCAATTCTGGCAATATATTGATATATCCTACGATATATCAATATATTACCAGAATTAACATATAATTATCTCTCTCCTTCTTTCTCCATCATTCTCCCCTCCTCACTTTCTTTTTCTTATTCTCAATAAATAAAATTTCATCGTGTATTATACATAATTTAAACACACACACGTGTATATATATATATATATATATATATATATATATATTTACACAATATTTGCTCTAGGGTTTCTTATATATTTGATATATATTTATCCTTATCGAATGCTCTTTGGATTTTAGTCTTCACATTTATTATTACTATAATATATATATATATATATATATATTAATGTGTGTGCGTGTCTTTATATAAATATATATATATATATATATATATATATATATATATATATGAGCTTGTTAATGTCATTAGCTGGACACTGCAAATACTTCCGAACAACTTTTCCTATCAGTAGAATATGTTTTACTACGATAAGTATATGCTAGTGGTCTGTATCGGATGTTTATACAGACACAATATATATCTAAAAATAAAATAACAATAGGAGTAAAACAAAAATCAGAAAATGATATACTATAAAACGCAAGATAATTCACATACCTACACAAAGAGCTGTAAATATTTCCTGATCGGAAGTGAAGCATAATTTAAAAATACCAATGTAAGGTAATTCATATTAATTTATTCTCAGAAACAGTGTATCTCTTTGTTAGTCATTTGTAGCTTCTCTGAAAAACAAAACAAAACAAAACACAAAAAAACCGTTAATGAAAGAAAAACTAACGATATACTTATATATTTTACACAGGTTTAACTGTACGGAAAATAATTTAGTTTTGATTTATATACTTATTGATTTATGTATAAAAGCAAACCATCTCCCATTAAGTAGGAAGTTGTAAAAGAGAAGCAAATTGTTAATTTCGTGCAATATATACCAGTGATAGGAAAATAGTAGTGGTAAACCCTTGTAGTTACTGAATGTTGTTGAAGATTTCGAGCTTGAGTGGCTACTCTTCCAGGATGTCGCCCTGACCATCCTCCGGGGAAATGCCTTCTCTATTCCACACAGTGGCCAGTGCGTGGGCCCTCATTTTCTCACAAGAGTAAGATGGGGAGAGCGGGAGAGAGATGGCGGGGGAATAGTGTGAGTTTGGTTCTTTTGTGTTCGAACTTTGTGTGTGTGTATGTATATATATATAATCATAAAATCAACAGTGACATAAACAGGTACTCAAGTTTCATCGGGTTCTGGATCCCAATTCCTTCAGCCTGTGATGAGATAAATAAAAGACAGGCTGAAAGAATTGGGGCCCAGATCCCAACGAAACTTGAGTACCTGTTCATGTCACTGTTGTAATTATTTATACTAAGCTCGTCCTATGGACTGAGTGCTCTTACTCTTGGATATTTCCACTTAACTTTTACTTCAGTATTTGTATATATATAATAGTAGTATTAATATTATACTCTAGTTATAGTTATAATATTAATGGGAGTAGTTATACTAATTTAGAGGGTGATTTGAAGCTCAATGCAGTAGGAGTCACGCTGAGCTGTTATAAATTAGTAGTTTAAATAACACCAAAGAGTTAAAGCAATTGTAAACTATCAATTGTTTCTACCTGTATTGAACTACACATAGGAAGTTATATTCAGTAATTCCTGATAAATAATTCAGTACAGGTCTCTTCAGAGTTTATTAAAACGCTTCAGAATAATATTCGGCACAGTATAACATTCAGAACATCTAAAACATAAAGTCACTCATTATGACATCATGGTACAAAGTAGGACATTCGACAAAAAAAAACTTTGATTATGTTTCTATTTGATGGCGTGGCTGAGAAATGGAAGAGCCAGCAAGTGAGAGTAAATTTTGACGTTTGGCTGTATAACAGTGTCTGCTAGTATGGTAGAGATGCTATGTCCAAGAGAGTGATGCACTGCCGTGATAGTGTTTGTTATACAGCAAGAAAAATTACCATATTCGTCTTTTCTTCTCAATTTACAGCTTGGTCGTTTCTCCAAGCAATGTGGTATTGACAGATGTAGTGTTCATTCTGAAAGTTTCTTTAAATGTCAGTGAAGTCTTTATTCTGAGCAGAGACGCTATTGTTTGGCGGATTACTAATGCAAAAGTGAATATCGAATTTGTTTGGATAAACAGCGTTACTGTAACTGTTTTCATGTCTATCAACATAGGTTAAGCGTCAGTACCCCTCCTGGGTCCAGCAGTCAGGCTGGAGAAGATATTGATCCATAGGATGGTGAGTGAGACCTGATGGAATAGTCACTCCACTTCGACAAGGTCAAATTTGCCTTCCATCCTTTCAAGTTCGACAAAAAAAATGTACTATTCTACTACTGGGGTTGACCTTTCCTCCGTCCCTCTTTTACACTTCCATTCTCTCTCTCTCTCTCTCTCTCTCTCCTCATCTGGAAGAAATCTGCTTTATTTAAACCTAGAGACCTAGAGACGATTTGATTACAACGGCTCTGCATGTTCCTATCACAGAATTGAGCTAAAAAACACCTAGTAAATGAGTATAATATTGCTATTATATATATATATATATATATATATCCCGGGTTCAATCGGGGGTAACCACAGTAAGTAAGGTACTCAATACAAAGCAGAGTATATATATATTTAATATAGAAAAGGCTTCTACAGGACTAGAACTGTTTCATTCGGGAGAAAATCATCAGGAATGAAACAGTTCTAGTCTTGTAGAAGCCATTTCTATATTATATGAAGGGCTTATGCCCGAAACATCGCAACCACACCCTCACTCTCACTAAGCGTGAAACTAATAATATTTGTAACATTTACTCCTGCCTTTGTCTGTTTTTTTTTGTTTCTTGATATTCCGAGCTATATATATATATATATATATATATATATATATATATATATATATATATATATATATACAGAGAGAGACGGAGGGTATTTAAACACCCCCATATATTTATATACCTATATTATACAGATAAATCTATCCTTATTTTATGACAAAATGTCTTTTACGAGGTTGTCCTTAGTAAACACTGGTGATGGATTTAACCAACTTAATACCAATGCTATAAGGAACAACATATCATTTAGTAAGACTGAAATAGAAACTATATTGTTAGTGTTATTTTTTAATTTATATTTTATCCTGGAGAGAGTTCAGTGTGGTTTTAAACCGCTCCTAGCAATTACTCGAGTGACTGCAATAATTTGACACGCTAGACACCATACTATCGTTGACTTACTTTATAACCATAATTGCCAATGACGTAAGACGTAACCAGCGGCATGTTAATATGAGTTAAGAAGAAAAATATAACATTTTCAAATGGAGTTTAGAATGTTTAATTTGACATTAAACTGAAGAAAAATTTATCAGTAACGACATAAAGAAAATTATATATAGCAACATCTAATGGCAATTGATGCTGATACAAATATCAGAATTATAATTTACGTAATTAAGAAAGATTTTTTTTTTTATCATTTAATGATTTTTGTTTTAAAATTTCTTCTAAATTTTTTTATTATTTTTTTAGAATTTCTTTCTATAATACATATTACTTTTATATAATGTTTTCATATTTTACTAAATGTTCAAATTTACTGATGAACATTTCGAAAGTATAAAGACGAGATAGGTAGGTGACCGTAAACTTGGAATATAGTTCTCTCATATCACTTGGTGGTTATAATGAGAGTCAAATAACAGTCAAATCTCTATCATATCAAGCCTTACAACCTTGAAATATGAGCAGAATACATTGTTTTCCCTAATATACAATTTCTATATTGCATTTCTCTCTCTATATATATATATAATATATATATATATATATATATATATATATATATATTACTAAAGTTAAGGGTGAAAGCAGCGATTCTTTGCTTAAACTTTAATCTGTTATTTCAATAAATATTTGCTCTATGGTTCTTATATATTTGATATATATTTATCCTTATCGAGCCCTCTTTGGATTTTAGTTTTCATATTTATTATTATTAATATATATAGTATATAAAGTGTGTCCGGCGGTGAAGGAGGGAGATGGCGATTCAAGAAATGTGAATGCAGGTCTGAAAAATGCAATGTACTGCATCGAACCGGGTTATGCATGCATACACATATTGTATACACACATGTACATATATATATATATATACATATATATATTGGCGAAAAATGACGGAACCAAGCGTTATACCCAACATATGCTATGCTTAGTTTCTTGAAAGCCATGTCCCTGTTTGCTCTGATCGATTTTGCATTCCGTTCCTCACGGGATCAATAAAATTAGTACCAGACAAAATATTGCGGTTAATAAAATCTACTAAACCCTTTGAAGGCGATTTCCCCAATAAAACCACCGCCTAATAAATAAAACCAGTAAAATAGTTACAAAAAAAAGCCTGTGTGTGCATGTGGCTTGTGTATAGATTCCTGTATTTGTGAGTCTACGTCAAATAATCTTTCATCTTCCTAATGTCATTAAATAAGTAATCAATATCAGTGTTTTTATATCATAACATAAACGTTTACATTCCAATGCTTGTGAAAACCTAGTCTCGGATTTCAAGCAATATATGAAATTGGATGTGGTATTCCAATAATCATATGAAGACCGTAATCCTCACACCCCACACACACTCCCTTTCACCAATTGGTATAATGTATGTTATTGTTATTATTGTTATTATTGTTATTGTTATTATTATTATTATTATTATTAAACACTCCCTTGAAAACGAGGAAAACCATTGCTGTAGAAAATATATAAATGAACCCTAAAGCTTTCTATAAAGTTTCATATAAATGTCTCCCTGACTGTACACTTCATAAAGATAAGTATATTACCGAATGAACAAGATAAGTATATTCCGATGATGACATATGCTAATAAATAAAGCATATAATTTCTTCAACACATTATCAGAGGAAATCTGATTTCAAACTCTGCCCAGCGGGTCACCAACTATTGATTTTATCGACATCACGTCAGTAGAATGTAACACCAGTTATAGATGAAATGAAGTCAAATTGAACAACGGACCCTGATGGTTTCTCAGCAATTCTCTTACACGCCTATAAACAAGCTTCAATGAACAGTTCAGATATTTTCCAAAGGTTCCAAGGAAGGGATAAACTTCCCAGAAAGTTCAAAAGAATGTAAAACGTCCTCAATCCACAAAGGTGTAAATGAAGCAGATACTAAACATTACAGGTATATCTTCGCGATGTTATATAACCTCAAGGAATGAAATAGAGGAAAACTGATCATCTTACTAGATGAAAATAATTAATTGAGTGCGCTTCCTTTCGGGAAGATGCTTCTAACACAGTTTCTACCACATTACGACTGTATATAAAAGCATCTGATCACGTCCCCCATTTAAATATGGATGTAATATATATTGACTTCGAAAAAGCTTTCGGTATAATTGACAACTCAGCATAAACGGAAAACTAAGTGACGACATGACATTGACGAAGAAGTTAGATAGTTGTAGCTCACGGTGAAACCTGGATCTTTCTATCTATTGTTCTTGCTCGATGGGACTAGGGTTATCTCAGTCAGCGGTCTCATCGGCTTTACTTAGAATGCTAAGTCTAATCAGTGAATGAACTAGAGACCAATATGATTGTTGATTCAACGTTTTCTAAGATGGCAATCACGTGTAGACGAGAGTTTTGGGTGGATTCTGATATAATTTAGAAGGAGAAAACTAAACGGATAACTAGAACCTGTTGAGGAGATTTACATATGAGGATTGGTGAACTCTCGTGTTTACAATAGTAGAAAATCAATATATAGCGTGTATGAAATATTAGACACTGCAAACTCTTGAATCGATATTTTGTGTTTTAACCACAAATTAATCAAACTATTAAAAAATAGAGGCAGTGTGACAAAAAAACAAACAAACAACTGCAGACAGCTTCAACAAGTGTAATTTACAAATTTGTTTTTCACAGTAACTGCACCGTGCATGTATGCAAGCCCCTCCATCATTTCTTCAGCAGGAATATCTTTATTATATGGAGAGAGATCGAAGCCATTTATCCAGTCAGGGCGTCAAGAAATTACTGGTGTAATGGCTAAAATAGGCGGTAGCAAATAGTAACGTCACGCCTGGAAAGTCGACTCGAGGTTCACTAAGGACTGTGTTATAGCAGCAAATATAAAATAAAATATTTCTTGACTTTATAGTCGGTTTACATCTCAACCAATTACACACACACTTCTTTTAAAGACACCCTTCAATCACGAATGACTGGGATTTACACCTAGAGAGTCCCCCTCCGAGGCACAAGTCCGAGCAGTCGTCCATGAATACCAGTCACCTGTCTCCATGCCACCGATGATGTCCAAGGGAAAGCGAAAGGTAAAGCTTGAAACCAGTTTCTAGTAGATCTTCATTACATTTATTGAAATGTGATGCGCGTTTCACGATTGATCAGCTCAAGACTCGATCTGTATTACCATAACCATCAGGACCGATCGATACCGATCAAACCTTGATCTGATCAATAGCGAAACGCGCGTCACGCCTCAATCTATGTAATGAAGATCTAAAACCTCATCCTTTTTATCATTCTTTGCCTTTCATCCTTACGGGGGTCGATAGAATAAAGCAACAGTAATGCACTCGGGTCGATTTAATCAACGTTTCCCTCCCCCCAAATTGCTGGCCTTCTGCCTAAATCAGAAACCATTTTATATATATATATATAATGGTTTCCGATAGACTATATATATATATATATATATATATATATATATATTTATATCTGTATTTTTAACCGTTGGTCAATCAATGATAAACATTGATTTCCAAATATAATATCTATGGACATATAAAAGATACAGAAGCGAAAACCAACCAAACTGAGTGTGTTCTGTTATTATTTCTGGCAATATTATTACAACTATATATATATATATATATATATTGTGTGTGTGTGTGTGTGTGTGTAAATGTTTGTGTGTCTATTGATTCTGTTTATGTTTGGTTGGTATATTTATCTAATTGTTTAATATGACTTACCTCTCATAGAATATCACGTTCTTCTATAAGCTATCTACACAAAATCTTTAATTTACAACTTAACTGTTCATATGATATATTCTAATATTTGTTGCTGCACCTCAGCTCTCAACATATGATTGATAACTGTATATGGCAGGAAATGGTGAAATGTATGTACAAGATCGATAGATTTTCAATATCATAATAAATATTTATTTTGTAAATGCTAAGGAATGGCTGCTATTTTGATTTCTTTACTTCTTATAAACCCATCAAATACGGAAGGAGGAGGACTAGACTGTAACTGATATCAGAACGTATCAGCAATATTGTAATTTTGTTTACATATAGGATTAGCGCAGCAATTTCATACACACCTGGGAGGGGTCACGTCGTTCGGGTGAATATCTGAGATGATCAACGGAAATGGAGGCGCTATGTAAATGATATATACTCCTGGATACTAATGGTATGGGACTATCTATATATATTCATTTATGTATCTATCTATCTATCTAGCTATGCATGTATGTAAGTATGTATGTATATATGTATGTACTAAGTCCCGTCAGATGTATTGGTATTTTTCATGGCCATACTCGATAACGAGGGGGAAGCTATCATCGTGTATGTATGAATGTATACTTTTCTATGTATGCAAGAGATGTCAACATGAACGGACCTGTTATTTCTATCTCTTTCCCTTTTATACACACACGCACACGCACGTATGTACGTACGTACCTACGTACAGAATAATAGATGCACATACATGCATATATACATTTATCTATCTATGTATCTATCTAAAAGGGCGTGGAGTTTTATTAAAATCCACGGTAGAATGTCAATGACTGTGAGTAATTAGATTGGTGTTTTGTAAATGAAACTTAAGAAGAAGCGATGTTGCCTCATGAACTGAAATACTTGCAGATGATTCATGAATTCAGACGAGTTTCTATGAGGTCGTTCTACCTGCCAGAATTAGCATCAATCTTAATTCCTCTTCTTACATAAGTGAGTGTTTCAAAAAGTAAGGAGATATCGAAAACTGTGGCCATCTGTACACTGGGCATGGAAAACACAGCATTATATTTATCCCCGTTGGAAGGCTTATGGCAGATTTAGGAGTTAAAAAAAATGGGCTTTAAAATGTTGTATTACACTCACCTTAACAAATCACATATATCGTTAAGGACCTTTAAAAGCCATGTTTTCTCTTTTCAGTTCCTCAAGTCTATTCTTTTTCTATTTTGCTGTTGATGAATTTGCTTCAGAAATGTTAAAAACATTTCAATTTCCGATCTTGAATCTCATTACAATATCTTATATCATACTTTGTATGTTGTTCTTATCGTCTTATCTACACATACCCACCTCGCACCCACATACATGTACGCATGCGCAGGAAAAGGATGCACGTGCAGGTGAACACATTCTCATTCGCGCGCACACACACACACATACACATACACACGAATATTTACACTGACATTTATATGTAATGAGCAGTTTGTGTCAAGTGACCAAGTAAATCGTGGGGGTATTCTGTAAAATCATTTTATGAATAAAGAATATCAGACACTATAGGCGTTGAAGAATTGTGTACATATACACACAAACACTCTCTATCTCTCTCTCTCCCTTTCTCTCTCTCTCCGTATATATATATATATATATATAGTTTGTGTGTGTGTGCATATCTACACACTTGAATAACCCGCACCATATATGTATCAATATATATATACACACATGAAGGTCGGCGCAAGAAGCAAATGGAATCATTGGAACAGAAATAGGCTTCGCTATCTTTGGTCGAGTGAGTTAATTCCGATTTACATCAATGCCAAATTTACAGTTTATATACTACAAGAAGAGGCAAACACTGCTGTACAAAGGTCTTGACAAATCCAAAAATACAATCGAACTTCCATACGTATGAAGATGTTAGCTTATATTACAGCAGACATTTACACATACTTAATGTTTTAGATTCAATAAATGTTTAGTCATGGCTTATTGGATTAACAAACTATAGAATAATGTTTACACATGAGAGTGTCGTCGTAGAATTAGCTTTATAAGAATCGTATAAGAAATTCTGTAGGTCCATAGGCGGGATTTTTCACATTCACACCTGCACAGTGACCTATGTATGTATGTAGATATGTATGTATGTATGAGAAATCATTTCATGAATTTTCACCAATAGAGAAAGTCTTACATTGGAATTTAGACCACAACTGTGTGTGTGTGTGTGTGTGTGTGTGTGTGTGTGTGTGTGTGTGTGTGTGTGTGTGTGTGTGTGTGTGTGTGTGTGTGTGTGTGTGTGTGTGTGCTGATCAGTATGCTTTCAGTTATATATGTACTCGTTCATATGTTCTGTATGTGTATATGTAGTTATTACATGCTGAATTTGTGAAAGGTTTTACATATCTTTACAGTTCTATTAATGGACAGTACTGGTAACTTTTTAACTAACCGTGTTTTTTCTGATTCTGTGAAACCCAGTTCCTCAAGTCAGTTAGAACCCTAGTAGTGAGGCAGTTAGAACCCTAGTACTGAGACAGTATCCTAGTACTTTGGCAGATAGTGCCCGAGTACTTTGGCAGTTAGTACCCGAGTACTTTGGCAGTTAGTACCCTAGTAGTGAGGAAGATCTTACCCTAGTAGTGAGGCAGTTAGTACCCTAGTGCTGAATCAGATAGTACCCTGGCGCTGAAGCAGATAGTACCCTAGTAGGAGGCAGATAGTACCCTATCCCAGATCCACAAGTATCATAGGCAAAATATTCTTAATATATATCTGCATGTGGATTAGCAGTATCGTTGGAGGGTCGGACGCCATGCTTTGCAGTATAGAGCTACATCCCTTTACGGTCTGAGTTCAAATACTGCCGAGCTTAACTTTGCCTTTCATCCTTACAGGGTCGATAAAATAAAGTAACAGTAATACACTGGAATAATTGCTGGCCTTGTGCCAAAAGTAGAAACAATATATATCTGTATGTTTTTGTTTAGGAAGTTCCTTGATGTGAAATCGTCTGTTGAAATAGATATTGGTATATTTGAGTGATGCTTATTTTGCCAATATTGCCCATAAAATAACACGTATTATTTGATTTCCACTTCAGTTTTGTTATTAGAAATTAGTTTGTTCTTTCGTCACACATTCTGTGACCTTCTCATTGACTGTTACCTCTTCTTTTGAAGGTCACAGATGTCACAGAATGTGTGATGAAGGAATTTTGAAGAACAAACGAATAACTAATAAAACTAAAATGAAAATAACATATTGTGTGTCTATTTTTTATCGTTGTATTGGCAATATGATCATTCAAAATATATAAATACATATATATAAACACACACAAATATATATACAAATGTATATAGGTGTATATATATATATATATATATATGTATGTATATATACATACATACAAATATATATATATTTATGTATATATACATACATACAAATATATATATATTTATGTATATATACATACATATATGTATATATATACATACATATATGTATATATATACATACATATATGTATATATATATATATATACATACAAATATATATATATATATATATATTTATGTATATATACATACATACAAATATATATATATATATTTATGTATATATACATACATACAAATATATATATATATATATTTATGTATATATACATATATATATATATATATTTATGTATATATACATATATATATATATATATTTATGTATATATACATACATATATGTATATATATATATATATACATACAAATATATGTATGTACGTGTGCATGTATTCATGTATGTATACATAGATGCATACATACAATTATATAAACATATATGTATGTATATATCTATGTATGTTTAAATCATTCCAATGTACGACACTCCAGACATATGTATTAATACTTATACAATGAATTGATAAACATAAATGCTGATTGTTTGAAAAAAATGAAATAAATTAATATTATTTTGTTTAGATTTCTGAAAACAAAACATATGGCTGGGTGGGCTGATGTAGTATTTTCAATATATTTGTTTTAGAAGTGGAAACTGAAGTATAGAAAAGTATGGCTATTAATGAAGCCGTAGAAATACAGAAAAAGTTGAAATATTTTGGAGTAAATTATGTTGAAATTTTGCTTTTGTTTTCATATAATGACTCTTATCGTTAGGTTTGTCAGAGTTTCGAAGTTTTAACAATGCTCTTGCTAAACGACGAATAAATCTGAAAAATAAAATCTGAAAAGAATTATAAAAAGGAAAATAAAATGTATTTATATTTATATGTAAATAAATGTGGGTTGCTATAAAAATAAAAAAGCCATAAATATGTCAATACATTTTATCGGCAGAACTGTTTTCTCTGAATATTTTAACACTTTTGTCTTTGTATTAGAAACAATAGTGGAAGAGAAAAGAACACGAGTAAAGTATTTTATTGAAAGTATTTATATGTCTAACACGAATATAGATACGTTTCGAAAATAGAGGCAGAATAATGATGATTTATCAAATATGATTTATGATAATAATCAAAACTTATTAGTAATATTCCTCGAATTGCATGTATACAACACTCTTACTAAAGCAGCTTAAAATATTGACATCGGATCTAAATATTTAGCTAAAAATTCGAAAAGCACTGAATGTAAAAACATGCAGATTAAATCCGGACTTTATGGTTCTTTGTTCTATCAACACATTCGTTTAAAATATTTGTATTTTCGCATTCGACATTCAATTTGGAAAAAAAAACAAAAAAACATTTGCATGATATCTCAGTAGTTCTAAGAATTAATTTTCATTTTACAAAAGACCATGAAGATTTCACTGTCTTTCATACATATGTCCCTTGGCGTAAGTACGTGTCTGATGACGTGTAATGATACGGAGATAGATGTTTACAGGACATCTACGACGATAACCAGAAACTATATGATCTCGGTTTAAAATACTCACAGCAACACCAAATGTCTGTCTATTAAACATAAAATATTTTCTATGGGCCTATATATACTGTTATTCTGAATCACCCTGTGTCTTAATTCTAACCAGCCAAACGTGCACTATATTCATAAACATTCAAAAAGGATTGTTTGTTTACAAAACATAAGAATTTTACTGTCGTTCATAGTTCAGTCTCTCGGGGTAACTAAGCGAGTTTTCCCGATAAGTCATATCCTCTGAAATACATGTGTACAGCACGCTTTTGATAGTAGCTTAAAATGCTGACAGCGGGTCTAAATGTGTTTCATATACATACACATATTAGATATTGGCAGATGTATTTGAATTTAGCCGTGATTCTGCAGAGTTCTGATAGAAGCCTTCATGCTGTGAGTAGCTGTTATATTGTATATGAGAGACATTTTTTAATATAATCTTTCTTTTACATGGCATATAATTACATATAAAATAGACTCCATCTGATG
Source organism: Eledone cirrhosa (assembly GCA_964016885.1). Taxonomy (NCBI): domain Eukaryota; kingdom Metazoa; phylum Mollusca; class Cephalopoda; order Octopoda; family Eledonidae; genus Eledone; species Eledone cirrhosa. Next base: position 2,765,408 of record OZ024758.1, read on the forward strand.
GGATTGGTTGAGTATCATGGCACTGAACCTTTCTCTACAGGATACATGCCTGGGCATGGATTATTTCAAATTAGAATTTGTCCATGAACCAAATCTTCACTTTCTTCTCCATTGGTGTTATCATCAAAGGTAGAAGTTGCCTCAATAGAGCTTGGCACATGTCTGGTCGTAAGCGTTCCCAGACAGCATATACCTACTACTTCAGTAATATGTGTGTGTGTGTGTGTGTGTGTGTGTGTGTGTGTGTGTGTGTGAAAATGTGTTATTCCGCTTACACATTCTGTCTACGGGCAAAGAACACCTGGTATACCTTATCTAACTGGTCCATAACATAATAAGGAGTGAGTTACTAAATATTTGGCTGGTATTTCCACCTATGTTGGCTTATTGTTTATCCATCTGTTCGTTACAAATATCAGAAAACCCTACATGTTACAGATGCTTCAATATCCCAAAACTCAAATTTTATATTTGTCACTTACTTTCTGTCTTTAAGGGTTTTGTCCAAATAACACTATAGATAAACTAATTCCTCATCTGGCAGGAAAACAAATGATTAAACCAGACCCTACGATTCTTCTTCCTTTGACTGAATTTATGTAATTTTCGCATTAATTACGATATAATTAGCAACATATCATATTTTACTAATTAAAAAAAAAATATAAAACGTATTCCTTTGGAGTTATTACACATCCTTTCTTATCTCAGAACTAATTTAGAAAAAAGCCTGATATAATATATTGTTGCCCCAAAATGCAAATTGAGGTTATTTTGAAGGGTTTTCTGTTGTTCCCTAAAATATCCATCTAAATTTCGATAACATCTTGATAATATTGTAGATAATGTTATTGATAATATTATTGATAATATAGTAGATAACGTTATTGATAGTTTTATTGATATTAGCAGCGTTAAGTTTTGCAATGGTGGGGATGTTATTATTTGTATCGTTACACAGGCTGTTGTATAATTTGATGGTGTTGGTAGCAGCAACAGTAGTAGTAGTAATAGTAATCATAGCAGTAATAGCAAGTCGTAGTAGTAATAGTAATAGTATTAGTAGTAGTAATAGTAATCATAGTAGTAATAGCAAAAGACGTAGTAATAATAATAGTATTAGTAGTAGTAGCAGTAGTAGTAATCATAGTGGAAGTATTGTATTAGACATAGTAGTAGTGGCAGTAGCAATAATCAAGTAGTAGTAGTAGTAATAGCGGTAGTAGTAGTAGTGGTGGTAACAGTAGTAGCATTACTAATAGTCATAGTAGTAATATTAGTAGTAATAGTGTTAGTAGCATTAGTAGTGGTAGTATTAGCAGTAGTAGCATCACTAGTAATAGTAGTAGTAATAGTGGCAGTAACATTAGTAGTATTAGTAGTGGTAGTAGTAGTAATAGTAGTAGCATTAATAATAAAGCTGTTGGGTGAGAAGAAATGATAGAAAATGATCCCAAATCAATGTTGAAGACATCTGATATTTTGTATAAAGTCGGCGCCTTTCAAGAGGTTAGCACAAAGTCTTTGGGAAATGTTACATCGTGAACGGATGCCATTAAAACTAGAGATATAATATTCATACGTTTCATCAGATCATAAGCTCACATCAAACGAGCGTTCAAATTAAAATGGAAGAGCTTAGATTAATCTGCTTTCTCAGTTTAAAATCAAGGCAATTAAGGGGTAGATAGTCGAGATGAAGATCTAGATGCCATGTTAAATTTGTAGTATGCTAGCTATTGCTGCAAACTGGCGTCGTTGCACAACACTATTGCATTTAACACACATACCCACGCATTAACACACACACACACCCACACACACCCACACACACCCACACACACACAGATACACCTACACACACACACATACACACACGTACAGACACATACACACACATACACACACATACCCCCCACACACATACACACACACACATATATATATATATATATTCAGTAAAAGAGATTGAAAGAAAAATATATCTCTGCTCACACATATATATATATATATATATATATATATAAGCATACAATCGCACTGTTATATGTATATATAGATATGTGTGTGTTGTGTATATATTTGTATGTGTGTGTGTGTGTTTGTGTATATATTTATATATATATATGTGTGTGTGTACGTATGCATGTATGTGTATATATACATATGTATGAGTTTGTATGTATATATGTATGTATATATATGTGCGTGTAAGTGTTTACGTATGTTTGTGTGTATATATGTGTGTATGTATATATGTGAGTGCATTTGTTTAGGTATGTGTGTGTGTGTGTGAGTGTGTACATAGATATATATGCATTTGCATTAACCAACTTATATGTTTCAAGGAATATAAACATTTCTTTAGATTTGTATTGCTACAGTATTGTAGTTATTTTTCTTTCGGGAACGACTCTGCTACATTATAATATATCATGTAGTAACATACCTTGTAGCTATATGTCAAGTAGTTACACACCATGTAGTAATATATGTAGTAACCTATCATTTAGTAACATATCATGTAGTGACATAACATGTAGCTACATATCATGTTATATAACATGTAGTTATATATCACATGAAGTTATATATCATTTAGGTATATGCCATGTAGCTATATATCATGTAGTTATATAGCTACATGGCATATAACTACATGTTATATATCATGTAGTACAATTGTAAAGAGTTCTCTAACTGAAGTGTCTGACAAAGACGTTGATTTCACAGCGATTCTAGACATGGGTTTTTATTCTTACATTAATTTTTATGTATATCTGTAACACTTTCACACACACACACACACACACACACATTCCCTTATATACACGCACACATTCCCACATACACACGCACATACCTTCGCACACACATTCATGCCCTCATAAACTTTCACACACACACACACATCCACTCATACGCACACAAACTCACTTTCACACACACTCACACATCCACTCATACGCACACAAACTCACTTTCACACACACTCACACACATTTATATTATGTAAAACACGCCGTGTTAGTAACGATATAATATCAGATAGAAGCAATAATTAGTTCAACGATGATAGAATAATTTACATTTTAATTATTTTTCTAATTCTAATTAGTTACGTTCTTCTCGTTTAATCCGAGCTTAGCCATTATATCGAAGATATTTCAGAAATATCCCATCCTAATGTTAGACATCAAATCTAGAACTACATAATACTAGACAATTTGTTTTTAGATTGGGTGTGGATTCAATCAAATCTTAGCTATTATTTCTATAAGATCTATGTATGAGCGGTGTATTGGCAGTATCGGTAGTGTCTGGCGCATTGCTTTGCAGCAAAGAGTTACGGCCCTTTATGATCTGAGTTCAAATCCCGCCGAGATTAACTTTGCCTTTCATGCTTACGGGTCATGCTTAAAATAAAGTACCGGTAATAACACTGAGATAATTGCGAGCCTTGTGCCAAAAATAGAAATAATTATTTCTATAAGATCGAATGACTTTATAGAGGTGCTCTTAATGAAGCATGTTTAACCCTTTAGCATTTAAACCAGCCATATTCGGCCAGAATTTTCTCACCTCTTTTTGTTCAATGAAACCGTAACTGGCTGCTCATACTGACGTTAAGGTATTTTTCTAAAAATAAATAATATCAAAATCTCGTAGATTCGATATTATGGGAGAGAATTATGTAAGTTAAACCCTTTACCGTGAAAATACAATAGTACATATAGAGTAATGTAAAAGGTAAAGAGTTAATGATGGTTGCTCGTTAAGCCCCTGCCTTTCAATTGCTTATTCATATTATATAATTGTCGTATATTGACTTACTGAAAATATATTAATTACTTATCAAATGTGTTAAATATGTTAAAGGGTGTATTGAACCCCTTCATACCCATTTTTTGCGGCCCCAGAGCCCTTGCCGTTCCCTTCATTTTCCATTTTTAAATATATGTAGTGTTATTACTTTAAATAGATTTGTTTAAGATTTTTTTTTTGATTTTTTATAAATAAAACGTTTTTTCAAAACAAAATATATAGAATAATTTAAAATAAAACAAAAAAGAACCACATGGATAACATTAACCAACGTGAAACCATCTTAACCAAAATATTACAATTCTTTAAATGTGTTACGTTACAAAACTTCTTGGTGTATCAGATTCTGATGAAGACATGGACAATTAAATACATATTTCATTTGTATATTTTCGCAACATCAGTATAACTTCTGAATGTTCTACTCAAAAATATCAAATAGTGTGTTATACTATACTTAGAGTTGCAAAAATACATCGTGTAAATTATTAGAAAAATATAGGTGATAAATTTAATGTTATGAATATGTCTTTTCTGTTCACTTAATCCGATAAAACATACAAAATTCTAAAAAAGAGTAATTTGAAAATGTTAAAATAGAGATTGGCATGTGCAAATAATTTCAGAGTATGGTTCAGTTCTTTATCTGTGTTTGTTTTATATGTTGTATATTTTATTTTATATTCACAGCTATATAACATGTAGTAACCTGAGTTTTACGTAAGATTCATCGCAGCGCACATTCACACCCTACTTATTTTACATTACAATAACGTCATCATAGTTAAAATTATCATATTTTCACATACACTGCCTGCAATATTTCTCTCTGTTTCTCTTTTAGAAATACACTGATATTGCGCCATTATTTCTTCTTCTTTTTCTTCTCTTTTCTTCTTCTCTTTTCTTCTTCTTCCTGTTTCTTCGCCCACTTATTCGTGAGAGGGTCGTGGGGGCATACTAACCACATGTCCATAGTATCGGAACTATGATCTCTCAATTCGGAGAAGTAGCGGCTCTAACTGGGGTGACTCTCTCTTCTCCGAGCTACGCATTTTATCGAGTAACGTTACTCCAAAGACCCATGTATTACCATTAATCGACACACTACTTATTGTCTCTCAACAGTCATGCTCAAGATGTTTCTTAGACATGTCTTCGACCCTAACACAGATGAGATACTAAAACACCTTTTACGTACAAAGCTAGTGGGGTTACTTCGTAAATCATCTGGTTTTCAATCATTTTCGAAT
>OZ024758.1:2775485-2785485 GCA_964016885.1 Eledone cirrhosa
CACGCACACACACATATGCAAATTTATATATATGTATATATATACATATATAAGTATGTATATATATATACGTGTATAATATGCACACACAAGTATGTATATATATGTATATATATATATACACACATTAAATATATATATATATACACACATTAAATATATATATATATACACACATTATATATATATATATATACACACATTATATATATATATATACACACATTATATATATATATATATATATAAACTAGCTGTTAAATTCTATGTAATGTGTCAGTGATATCTCATATCTCTTGGGAGTTACAAAAATTGTTATTTGAGTCAGGAAGATTCTAAACTAATAAAGTTCAGCCTTAGTGCATTCAGCTAAACTTTGAGTCTTTGGTGTATGTATTAAAATCATTTTGTTGGCAATTAGATATTATTGAAGCGGTATTATATCGCACTTTAATATTGCAACAACTTATTGCCTGTAAAAATATAAAACAGCGGCGGTGAATATTCCGCTTTTATATGCTATCGTACGTAGACATTTTTTGTTTAATATATAAAGTACAAATACAGATATTTGTGCAAGGAATAGCTTTCTCTTTTATACATATCAATTAATAGAAATGAGGCTGTTATTATGAAAGGTGAATGATTCAATAAAAGAGGTGTGAATGACTCAAATGAAATGTCAAAATTATTACACAAACGATCTAACATTTAGGATGGTTCTCATTGTTTTTATTTCCATGTATCTCCAATTGTCTCTCTGTGTTAATGTATGTGAGATATATATATATATATTTAAGGTAAATAGATACAATCGGTACAGTATATGGAAGGTATATATTAGGTTAACCCTTGATATAGCAGGAAGATTATATATATATATGGAAAAAATGAAACGAAATTTCATTTCTCACTCTTAGTACGGCTGTATACATACTTATCTCTCTCTATCTCTCTATCTATCTAGATATATATATCTAGATTATATATATATATATAGTGAGAGATTGCTTCTGCAGGACTAGAACTGTTTCCTTCGAGTGAAACTGTTCTAGTCCTGTAGAAGTCATATCTATATTAGATATTTATACCTCTGCTATGTATTGAGTACATTACTTGCTGTGGTTACCCCCGATTGAACCCGGGACAAAACACTCTGACCAAACACTCACTCACAAGGCTAGTGTTGAAGACACTTGGACACAGTATCAATCTTGAGGATCGAAATTGAAATGAAGGGATTGTAACTGGAACTCTATATTCATACGGTAATGCCTGCTCATGTTTTCATACTTACAGTAGTTTATATAATCATTTACATTTCTCTAAATTCCATGAAATAAAACTAAGACATGAAGTTTATTCCTGTAAAGGATTTGTCACCAACAAATGCTCCAGGTAACTATAATATTTTTACTCCGAGACAAATACTGTAAAACTAATTTATCAGGTTTTAGGACAAACTAGACGACCCAATATTCTGGCTTAATGCTAATACTTTGTATATATCTAAGAATATTTCTTTAAAGAAATGAATACCACATCATATCTGTACCCTTTCCAGGTAAAATAATCCATTACTATATGTATGTTGGTATTCAATGCTAAGAAAAGGTATTTAATAGTTGCTCTGCTAATGGATTGGATATATAACTTCTAGTAATTTAGCACCATAAACCATTCTACGTGAGGCAAGTAATGCTCGGGAATATACATATATATTTTTACATATAGTTGAACAACCACATGTATATATATATATATATACATCTGGGGGAGTATTGTGTGTGTGGGTGAATGCTTGCGTGTCTGTGTAAGTATGTGTGTGTATGTGTGTACAAGTATGTGTATCTAAGCTTACGTGATTGACAGTATATTTGTAAGAATTTCTATCTGATTATCCACGTTTCGTATTTATATTCTCTCCCGTGCATTAACAGTAAGATATACGGTCATTTCATAAATGTTCTTGAATTAAATTTAGGCTTCTGTACTCTGGCCTGCTTCTTTGCTAATTCAATCATACATTCCTATGTATAGATAAGCCAGTATCACATTTCTATGTGATCTTCCAATTAGGAATATGTAGATGAGATATAATATATATAATTAGCTTCCATTCAAATAATACTTGCAGGGCATTTCACTTTACAAAAGCTTCTATTGAAGTCTGGCGTACACTAAGATCCTCTACGACATAAGCTGCATTTCATTCTGATTCTATGGAATATCAATACATGTTTTTTTTCTGTTCAGCTAAATCAAGGATTAGAAATGGTGTTGGCACGGCAGTAGTATATATCTCTCTATATCTATATATCTCTATATCCTTATCTTTATATCTCTATATACATATATACATAATCATAGTTATGATTATATATATACATACATATATACATATGTATATATACGTAAATATATATATATAAATATAATGTAAATATATATATATAAATATAATGTAAATATATATATATATATGTAAATATATATATATATACATGTAAATATATATATATCATATATATAATGTAAATATATATATATATACATGTAAATATATATCATATATATAATGTAAATATATTTACATTATATATATATATATATATTTGGCACAAGGCCAGCAATTACCCAGTGGATTACTGGTACTTTATTTTATCGACCCCGTAAGGATGAAAGGCAGTTAACCTCGGCGGGATTTGAACTCCGAATGGCAAGGGCCATAACTCTATACGTCAAAGCATGGCGTCCGACCCTTACCGATACTGCCAATCCACCATATAATGTGCGTGCGTGTGTATTGCATGTATGTATTAGTGACTGAATAATAATAATATCAATACTTCGTTTGTTTGCAAGCAAGCAGCCTCATAGTCGGGTTGCTTGATACAGATCTAACCTTGAGCTGATCAATAGCGAAACGCGCGTCACTACTCAATAAACCTAATGAAGACATAACATTGTCATTTTTATTATTATATATATGTATATATCGTATCTAAAAAATATTGTACATGATGAAAATATGATTAGAGCTACATTAAAAAGAAATGTCAAGCTTCACACCATGTTGGAAGTTTGTCTGTCCACTTTGCTTCAAACAAACTGAGAAACAATACTTTGAAGTAGATTCAGAGCTTTATAAATGTAGGAATTGTTAGCGCTTCTGTTAATCAACAGAGTTCATAGATATTAGTGGTGGGTTGTTTCCCTTTTATATTACGTAAACATTTCTTGAAAACGTTAGAAAATTAACTAATCACACGTTTCCAAGGTAGAACTACGTTAAGGTAGAGAGTTCGATATACTATCAATAAGTGGAGTTTGAGTGGATATATCTATCTATCTAGGGCGGGTAAAATTGCCGAGATCCATGAACCACTTCTCTCCAGCGGTCTCTGTCCCTCATTATCGCTGCCATGTCCTGCGTCTCCAAGAGACCAGTATCTGTTCTTAGTCCATCAACATATGTTAACCTCGGTCTTCTTCTTCTAGTGTGTCCATGCTGGGGCTCCCACAGGAGCACTGAGTGCAGTTTCAACTCTGGATGTCGGTGAGCTTGTCTAGCTAACCCTAGTCTCTGGATATATGAGCAGTGGTAGAGGAGGGCAACTAGAAAGCACGAAGGAATAAGAATATTTGAGAATAGAAATGAAGTAAATACCAAACCAGAATTGAATACAACACATGCGCATGTGCTTATGCTCAGTTAAGTGTAAATTGATATGACACAGCTACAATACAAAAGATTTTTGACGTGGCTAGCTCTTCATTCCTCAACCATGCACAGGTCATAATTTTGCCCCCATGTTTTTGTATATACACAGTCAGTAAAACACAGACAAGTGCCAATAAACGATTAATATATTTTTGCCGATGTTTGCTTTGCTTTTCATCTTCACGGGGTTGATAAAATAAAGTACCAGTCACACACTGGCGTCGATTTAATCGAATTTACCCTCCCTCTAAAAAAATTGCTGACTTCGTGCCTAAATCATAAGCCAATATATTTTGCTGTTTAAATTGAAATATATTTTCGCTATACGGTAGATTGTAGACATAGAGATGATTTTCCATTGTTAATTGTGATCTGTAGCCGACTCTAGGATCATATAAGTTTAAATCACTCGGCACCGATAGGAAAATATGATGACTAGAAATAATTACACAATTTCAAGAATATTATGGAAAATTATCCGAAGCAATAATGTGTTAATTTCGGAACTTCTACTTGTCTATTAGATTTTATACGACTGTTAGTAGCTTCGTTCAATTTCATAATATAAAGATTCAATAAAAACGTGAATTCAAAGCCTGAATACAATGCAAATGAAATTATTGTTTTTATCTCTATTTTATCAATTTCTCATTTTCTTGTCAAGAAATTGATGGAATATATTCGTTTCTTTAATTCCTTGAAGCCATTATATTTTGCTATTATTTTTGGTAATACTTGCTGAGAACTTTCTCAGCATCATCGGCATATTTCGGTGTCAACTTTGACTCAATCTTATTTGATTTCTTCGAATGGAAGTAAATGTAAATGAAGGTTTTCAGAAATATAAGCTAATCTTAGAGATCGTTGCAATCATAATTGTGATTTGTTTTGCCTTATGATTCTTTTCCTTCGTAGATAAAAAAAAGCTAGAAAACCAAATGATAAAATATAATGATGATGTGGATATATTCTTTAAAATTAGGATGAAACAATTAATATTACAAAGCGAAATGATATACCAAAAGATGAACGGAATATCAAAGTAATGTAAAATTACTGGGATAATTAAAAATGGAAACAAAGGAAAAAAAAGTTAATTGGTTTTATTTGGTTATTGAAAATCAACTTATACATGAATAACATTAATTAATCGTGGTTGGAAAATGACGGAAAATATTACAAAATCAATAAGCCTGTGAAACATTGGAAGGCAAATTAACATCTTTTCCCTTCTGTGCTAAACAAATATCCAACAAGTCTTTCCTTAGGATACTAATTCCTCTATATTTGCATCGTTGTAATATTGGTTATATTATGGCACTAAATTTGCCGGGAATCTCATCATCGAAGTTGTAAAGTTGTGAAGAGAACTGCCACGAAAGGAATTTGCTCAACAAACTCAAATAAATTTAGACGTATTTCAATTGAAGATAGAAATCAACAAATAGAAATCAATTAATACTAATTATTAGAATATTATGAGGTTGTATAATAATTTACTGTCTAAATAGGAAATACGTAATTTTTATTGAGGCATATGAAACAATTTATCTGTTTAGGATCTGATAAAGTTCCAAGTATCTTTCTTTAAGTTCCAATTTTCGTGAATGTAAAATACAATTTGGAAATATATATATCTATGTATGTATGTATGTATGTATATGTACAAATATATATGTGTGTGTATGTATGTATATATGTATGTATATGTACAAATATATATGTGTGTGTATATATATATATATATGTATGTATATGTACAAATATATATGTGTGTGTATATATATATATGTATATGTATATATATATGTGTGTGTATATATATATATATATATATATATATATATATATTTATATATTTATATGCATATACATTTATATATATATATACACACACACATGCATATATATTTAAATATATACATAAATATACATTTATATATATATATATATATACACACACACACACTCATGCACATGTATTTACATATATACATACATATACACTCATATATACACATGCATATACATACACACACATATATATATATATATTAATATATATATATATATATATACAAATGAAGGAGCGAGAGAGGGATGGTCAGAGACATAGAGAGGGATGGTGAGAGACACAGAACAACGTAGGTTGGAAAATTTCTATTCACTGAGAATATACTTGAGGGTTGATAATAAAACCTCCATTTCAGGAAGCTCAAAGGAAACACCTGGGATGCAAGGGAAGTAATGCGAAAACTATCAGTTTTTAGGAAGAAAGTCAGTGTAATAACAAATAGAGCTTCCCTTGAAGCCATCAGGCGAAATCAACAATTTTGTTATACATGTATATACAGCGAGATGTATATACCCCTCTGTTGGTTTGAATTAGAATGATGAAATTTAGATCTGAAAAGAGAGGGATAACAGTTATGCAGATTATGGGAAAGAAATGAAAATCTATTGATGCATTAAGAGTAAGGGGCAAGGGAAGAATATACGTGGTAATAAGTATCGTGAATACTTGCGGAACGAGCCAATTAAGCTTCATGAGATGCAAATATTTGGGATGGTTCGTACATAGGTCTCTTAGACAGAAAACAATTCTGATTTAACTATGCTAGGGAATAGCGTTAGTTGTATTGCATACTCAAAGTGAGAAATTTACAATTCTTCAATCCAGTGTATTGATTTATTATAGTACTTCTAGACATATGTAATATATTTTCTGAATGCCAAGCGTTGAAGCTGGATTTCAGACAAATAGAGTTGGTTTTTCGATGCAACCTCCATATTCCAGGGGAATTAGAAATATATGCAAAAGTTTGCACACGAAGCTTTTCCAACGAAAATTTAATCATGGCTACCTTCTTCTCGTCAGAAATATTTCTCTCCACTCCTAAATTATAAAACAAATCGAAAATAAACAAGAAGATAATAAATTTACACATGCAACACATAATAGATATAAATGTTCATAAAAATCAAACTAAATTAGATATTATTTGAATAGATTAAGGAAGATTTTAGTTACATATATATATAAATGAATAAAATTTGTCATAGATGTAAAAAAAAAAAAAACTCAACAAATTGAAGGCATAGTCGGCTGAAGAAGAGTAGAGACCTGATGCTTCCCAGAGTCTGAGATTAATGGGAGGGAGGAGATATAATTTGAACTCAGATCAAGGAGCTGGTCTGAACATGCGAAACAGATGTCTCCATGGCAGTCATGGGTATGTAATGTTGTTTAAACCAGGCAATGGATTTAATTTCCTTATATAAATAAATATATCGTTACACGAACTATAAAACGCCCACAAAATACTCGAGGGTTGGTTTTTGAGAAGGAAACAATAGGTTAGATAATACCGGAAGTGCCTCTCATGACGATGAAAAGGACGTTTGTAGAGAAAACCAATATTGTAGGGATTAGATAGCAAGGCGGTAATATCTACATTAGAAGGCGCGTATCTTTGTGGTTAGGGCATTTGGCTCGCAACCGGAAGGTCGTGAGTTCGATTCCCGGCGGCACGTTGTGTCCTTGACCAAGACACTTTATTTTACGTTGCTCCGGTTAACTCAGCTGGAAAAATTAAGTTGTACCTGTAATTAGAAAGGTCAGCCTTGTCACATTCTGTGTAACGCTGAATCTCCCTGAGAACTACATTAAAGGTACGCGTGTCTGTGAAATGCTCAGCCACTTGCACGTTACTTTCAAGAGCAGGCTGTCACATTGATCGTTGTAACTGACGGAGTCTCCAGTATGATCTATATAAATGACAATACCAATACTCGACCAAAGTATGTAGCATCGAGCACTCTAGAAAGTAGAAGAAACGATAACACTTTTTCGTGGTCATGTCACTTACTAGAAATAGCAACCTAATCTTACTGAAATATTACCATATTCTCTTAAAAGAGGAAGAACACATTGGATAATTTTATTCTGGAGAAGATGTAATGGCTGACATCTGGAGCGCTCTTATTATAGGACAATGGCTGACATATGAAGAGGTGGTACTATAGGATAATGGCTGAGATCTAGAGAGCTTTTACTATAGGATAATGGCTGAGATTTGGAGAACTCTTACTATAGGATCATAGCTGACATCTGGAGAGCTGTTACTATAGGTTCATGGCTGACATCTGGAGATCTCTTACTATAGGATAATGGCTGACATCTAGAGAGCTCTTACTATAGGCTAATGGCTAACACCAGGATTGCTCTTACTATAGGATAATGGCTGACACCTGGAGAGCTCTTACTATAGGTTCATGGCTGACATCTGAAGAGCTTTTACAGGATAATGGCTGACACGTTTAAACAGCAACATATTCTTATTAGCAGTTTAGTCATGTAGTGTCAATATTTCTATTAGTCTTTTAACAAGTTTATGTAGTTTCTCCATTATCCAAATATTAAAAATATTTTCACTTTTTTCCAATTTTGTTTTCATTGAGCCAGACTGGATAAGCGAAATATAAGTCTGTTATCTAAGTTAGATAAATAAATTAAAATAAAATAAAAAAACTACTTTGAAGTGAAACGTAAATATAATATTTGAAACTTGTGTTTCGAATTATCGGAAGAATATATTTGAATTGTTTCTATCTAATGTTCTAGTAAACACATTGATCTTTGCTCTTCGATGATTTATGGAACCATAAATTTTGATATCATACTTTTGGATTAATAAATTAATAAATATGAGTTTTCATGATAAAAATTTACGACCTGAACGGATATCTCTAAATTTACTATAAAGGCTGCACACTTAGTGTTATTGGTGTTGTTATTTAACCTATGGTTGGTATGTTAGCAGTGTCGGCTAGCATCGGACAACATTCTTCGTGGCATCGAGGTACGTGCCTTTTCGTTCTGAGTTCAAATCTACTCGAGGCTAGCTTCAACTTCCATCCTTACGGGGTCGATAAAATAAAGCTGCAGTGACGCACTGGGGTCGATTTAATCGACGTTCCACTTCCCTTTAAACTGCTGGCCCTGTGCCCGAATCAGAAACCATTATTTAGCCCAAGGTCAACTTGACTTAGTATAGTTAGAGTTTAGTTATATATATTTACCAGGTCTAGCGGCGATCATATATAATTCAGCTTGTTGGCTCCTGTTATTTCTTGAAAGTTTCTAATATTTAGTATACGAAATAATATCTATCTTATAAAGTAATAGAAACAGATTGAAGACGAAACATCGTGTACTCGCAATCCCAAACACATTTACATACATACCGTACATACATACCGTACATACATAACGGAAAATAATATATATAAATACACATTTGCACATATAATTTTGTGTGAGGGTGCGAACGGATATACAGTATTTTTGATAAATATAATTATTAGATTTAAGTAGCACACACAATTTCAAAAATTTACCGTATATAGTGACAACACGGGAGCCCGTGCATAATCACATGGAAACATCGAAGCCAAATACCCCTCAAATCGCTCCCTATATTCTAGTACAGGAATGGCAAACATGCAGCCCGCGGGCCGCATGTGGCCTTTTACAAGCACACAGTTGCGGTACGCACACAGATTTTTACAGCACGAGCATGTTTTATCTTCGTAAAATTAGTTATAATGTGCGCAATTAGTTGTCGTGTGTTACCTTCAAACAACACATATGTGACCGATATGACCAGCGGGGGACTCTCAGTTTGACATGTCAGTTCTAGAATATATTAAGTAATGTAGTGCAACATATTCGTAGGAAGATTACATGGTTATGACTTTCATATTAGGTCTACTCAATTGACCTTCGGTTAATCAACAACAACAACAAGAACACCAAGTCACGCTTATTTATAATGAAGTTTGATATATCTATTCAATTCTGATAAATCTTTTCCATTAAAATATATGGTTTCATTAAATATCTAAGATCACTTTGTTAAGTAGAAAATTAGATAGCGACAATTCACTTACATAGTTCTGATAATTCTGAAGACAAGATTGTTTTAAGAATTATATTTATAGCTTACTTGAAAATAAATTTAAATGTTTTAATCTAACTTAGATAAGCGATATACATTTCGCTCAAACAACCTTAGCCAATGAAAGCCAAAATTGTAAAATTTATGTATGAATTTTCAGCGTTTGAATAACATATTTGCATCAAGAAATTATTAACAAACATATATTTCTGCTGATGATGATGCTATTGTTGTTATTTCCCCCTCCGCCTCCTCCTTCTGGTAGACATGGTTGGGAGAATCCTATAAGAGTGGCTAATCTGTGAACATCATAATT
>OZ024758.1:2790485-2795485 GCA_964016885.1 Eledone cirrhosa
TAGGAGATGGAAAACTCTGATATAACACTTGCAACCCTGATGGTATCCAATGATGTTGACTTGTTCTTGTTTTTGGTAAATACCATCTTGGTTAAGAGAGTGAGACTGGCTTTGTGCAGTGTCTTTGCTCACTATAAAAGCTTCACGGCATAGGCATTGCTTTATATCTGGAGATCTCTCTGCACTTGCCATCACATGTTACCATGGGCCCAGCACTATGTGTCAATAATTGTCACAAGTGTAGTGTTTGTACCAGAGTTTTCAAGTCGCTGGCTGAACTAAAAAGTCGCACTCGTTCAGCGCATCGGTAGGGGTTCTCCTACATGGATATAAAGTAGTGGCCGTACTCGAAAACGAATTGGCAGCCACCATATATATATGTATACTTATACCTATTGTAATTTTGTCATTATTACTACCGAGGTTTTGATTCCAGAGCCTAGCCAGATCGATGCAGATCAGTAGCGGAACGCGCGTCACCAACCAATAAACGTAATGAAGGAGTAACCATTCGTCCTCGTATTACACTCCCTGGACACACACACACACACATATATATATATATATATATATATATATATATATATATATATGAAGCGAACAAAGAATCAGTGTTGCATCATATACATATTTAATTAAGTATTATATATGTTTCACTGTCGATCAGCTCGAGGAACGATCGATTAATGGTCGAACCTGACTCTTCAGATATGTGTTAACATGTAGACTCGCGTCTGAGATTGGTTGAATATTATCCCAATTCATTCTTATATGCTGCCACACACTCGGTCAAATGAGTGTGCCAACACCGTATTCTATCTATCTATCTATCTATATAATGAGGTATATGGTTTGTTGATTATTATTCAACAGAGTTAATTTCATAAGCACTCTACTGTGTTTTATCTGGAGTATGATTAAGATTAACAATAATAATAAATGGAAAATATCTTTACAATGCCATATTTATTTCATTACACAGATATTGACATACCTTAGCTGGCTTATACTATTATGTCAATATCTTAACACCAAATATTATATTTTATCTGATGAAGCATACTAACATTTAGTCTCCTTGAAATATGTGTATAGAAATAATTGTGCTATTATAAAGATATTTTCCATTTATTAATATTGTTTATATATACATATATATATATATATATATATATATATATATATAAACCCAATGGTTGCACGCTATATCTCGTTCAAATGACACCATAGCGATTTTAAGGCGGACTAGTTGAATGCTATGACTCTGTATTCAATGTATATTACAAAACTCGGTGTTGGTTTCGGATGGAAAATCTTTCATGATAGAACACTTTAGTCAGTGTTGGCATCAAACTGAAGCACGTACATATATATAGAAAGGAGAACTGAGACACGAGCATAACTGGCCGTTTAATGGTTCTGAAATGATTGTTTTCAAGTCTCTCATAAAAGTACAATAAACGTCAAGAAACAGTGATTCGCAATATAAATCTTGTGAAAATCTCTATAAATATAGAAGAACATCAAATGTAACAATAAAATTAGTAATAACAATAATACAGTTATGAATAAAATGACCAACCATAGATAAAATAAATGCTACATTTGCGGTATTGGTTTTTTTTTTCCTGTTGTTCTTCTATGCCAATTTCCGTCATCGCGTATCTTTATGCAGACATCTTAAAAGTTTAATCGATGAAAATCACAGCAGAACGTTGAGCACAAAATACTAGCTGACCATAACAAGAAGCAGAGTTTCCCTTCAGCTAACGTTAACTGTAACAAACCGTTCTTGAAATTATTGAATATTAGAGAAATATGGCATAAAAACTATATCTGTATGAAGAATATTGAAACAATGTTTGACCAAACAACACAAATAATAACTTGCCATTAAGTAAAATATGTCGAGCAATTATCCCAGTGTATTACAGGTACTTTATTTTATCCACCCCGTAAGGATGAAAGGCAAAGGTAACATCGGCGCGGCAAATAAAATATACTGCTCGGATCTAGCTGTCGAAACGGCCGGAGCTCAGCTGTCGGCGTCCTGAATCTTTTCATATTACCCATCCTACTAACCCAAGTATCGAGTACTCTGGTGGGTTATGATCCACGTGGTATTTTACCACACATTTTCTGATATATATTCAAGGTCTCCCCAAAAATGTATACACACTTCAACAGCATTCTAATAAATATTGCATGTACAGGTAATCAAAATCAGTATACATTTTTTTGGCATATATATATTAAAATATATATATATATATACACGCACACGCATATATATATATATATATACACACACACAGATAATTATAGTATAACAATGGGGTAACTCTGCTGAAGGGAAGTTTTAGATCAAAGCTGGCATGTTTTAGTTGGAAATTACAAAACCTTTTATTATGTATATATAAAGAATGTTTTGAAGATAGCAACATTGAAATGTATTTCAATCTTGTTGCTGTTGTAAAAATAATAGGTCTTCAGCATCAAGTGCCGAACAAATGTTTTCGGGATAAAATACAAACTATTTTGAACTGCTATTACTTTTGATATTGTCTTATTTAGCTTTTTGTGACTCTGTAGGATATAGTAACTTGTTCATATATTTGTGTTTATGTATTAGGAATGTTTTTAAAAAGAATTTGTATCCATTTGTATTTTGAAGTCTAATTTTATTCTGAGTTTTTATCTTGCTGTGATATACGTTATTAACTTCTTATTTATGTCGAACTATATCTTGGTGTTGTGCACCGATATACATCCATGGAATTACTTTATTTTGCGTTTCTCAGAATCGAGATCAAGTCTGTGTCTCCCAGTTGCGGTTATATAACATGCTCGCACCACAAAACTATTGAACAAGTACTATTAGTTCTCTTACTAACTGGATATAAAAAAAGAAATGGAGGTAAACCGTATTGGTGCTAGAACATTTTCAATCTAACAACAATTTTGTGTTTGGTTTATTCAATCCACAGAGTTGCTGCTGTTACATGTATCAACATAATACCTAATTCTCAATAACTCTCCTTAAGGGCCAATATTTTAGTCTTGATTAATGCACAATCTAAGAAACTGTTATCGCTTACATGAAAATCCGGTCGTTCCCCAGATGCGTGGCATACATTGCACGAAATTGTTATCGGAAAGACCAAAATGTTTGGCGGGCTCTACAAAAGCATTCACAATTAAAATCAAATAACTGCGATGACTGTCAAATGGTTCACTCTGTAATTATTGATTAGATGTATAATATTTTATATATATATATATATATATATATTTATACGTCGATTATATATATAATCATGTATTAGATACTCTATATTGATGTAAATGACCACTTACACACATGCACATTATATATATGTTTATACATTTGCTGTAGTTTCCTCTTTCTAATCGTAAGAAATATTACAGACAACATGGCGATTATATACGAACGTACGAAAGAAATGGGAGGGTATGACAGCAGTTATTTCTTACATAAGTTCACACGTTTTAATGGTAGTATGTGGTCTATCAATTGATACAAATATTTGACTCTTTATCAAACCTGAAAAGAGAAACGAAAATTCTAATCTGGTAGAAATTGAACTGTGAACTTAAATGTTTTGTAACGAAACATTTACGAGGGGTTTAATCCCATGTACTATCATATATGCCACTCACCAATGATAACATTGGAAGAGTAAAGGGGAGGAAAAGATATAACTATCAGTTATGAAATAAGTTGATGATAAAATTCATCTTTACTAATTGCTTCGCTTTTCTATTCGTGATACAGAAAAATGTTTCGTTTTTCATATTATTTGATAAGGAAAATGTTATCATTTTTTTTTATCTAAAGCTATACAATACGGCAAACTGCAAAATTGTTGTTTGTGTAAAGAAAATAGAAAAATAAAGAAACCTTTAGAAAATTTGAAAATGCCATATCGAAATGATTGAAACAAAATATTGAAAACAACAAAACATTAAGGAATGAATTGTAAAGCACAGGGGAATTGAGAATCGGAAGAAAAACGTTTTCTATTTGATTGAAGCAATCTCTTATCATTGTACATTTTGGTAATGGAATTAAAGAGTTGATGTTTCAAGGAACACGAAGGCACAATTATTTGTCACTTGGATTCACAAGAATTTGCATTAATAAATTTGGTGAATAGGGCTATAAATGTTCTACAATTAGCTATGTGAAAGAAATACCATTTCTATAATGAAATATCTCTAGTTTTCAGTTTTGCAAGAAAGAACAAAAAATCAATATAGCATTAGTTCAAGCTTAGTGATTCATGTTAAAGTAGCAATTTATTAAGGTTTTAGACGAAGAATTCTATTTTATTTTTACAAGGTATTATATATTTTGTTTTGATTTACTGTATATTATTCACTTTATAATGGCTTTTTGTTAGATATGATGTCAGGTACATATGTATGTACCTGAAATGCTACGTCACTATTTAAATGAAATACTATTATTTCGTTACTGCGGTGAATTGGCAGTATCGGTATGCTTTCTAGCATAGTTACGTCCCTTTACGGTCCGAGTTCAAATCCCGTCGAGGTTAATTTTCCTTTCATCCTTAAGGGGTCGATAAAATAAAGTACCAGTAATGTACTGAGTATTTGCTGGCCTTGTGCCAAAATTAGAAACAATTATTTCGTTACCTAGGCATAATTATAGAGGGAGCATTAGGTATATATGCATTTCAGAGTATTAATGGCATAGCTGAAGAGGGTTTTCTCATACAACCAATCTATACCAGATCAATGACATCACCCCAAAATCTGGTGACACTGGCATACTGTAACATTGGTATAATTTGTAGAGAGAAGTACAAACTACTTACGTATTTTGGTATGTTGTTCTATATTTTGAGTTAAAATATTACCATGTTTGACGTTGCAGTTCATCACTCAGGGATCGATAAAATAAACCAACAGTAAAGTACAGGAACATATCGAAAGATTTCTCTTAGTTACGATCA
>OZ024758.1:2802985-2840485 GCA_964016885.1 Eledone cirrhosa
TTTGAATAACTTGTTATTTTATAGTCTTATTTTGTAGCAATTGTTTTCTAGTTATTAGCTCGTTGCTTGTAATATATGTAACTGTAAATATTTTTTCTTTGTTTATTATAATGTATTTCGTTATAAAGAATATAATATTCTTCCCTCACAGTACGTTGATAAACTCTCATGGATATTTTGAAATCTCATTTATATAACAATAGTAGAACACTTTCTATGAAATCAATCATAGAAAGTTTTCTACTATTGTTAATTTTGACTCACATATAGTAATTGTTAAAATGCATGATTTAAAATTATTTCTCTCAGTAATGTTCCCATCCTGTTGTGTTATTCCATAATTTGGCATTTTACCATTTAAGCTTCACTGAGCAAATATAAAGTAATCAGATGGAATCTTCATAATGGTGCGACCGTTCAATGATTATTAACATTGAAACTTCGGTATTAACTTTATTAGGCAGAATTATTTCAAATATATATTTCAACTGAGAAAGTTATTTCGTGATATCTAAACGTATAAATAACTCCTGAAAATCTATGTCAAGACATCTTTCCCCCTACCTAGGTGTTATATAATATATTATTTTATCTATATACAGTATAACACAGAATAGGGGAACTTAAATATCTGTTCAGACAGACTGAATTATTATCTATAACAGCAACAACAACAAAAACAATTCCTCCACCACTACTACGGCTACTAATAATTAGTTCTACTTTAGGCACAAGTCAGCATTTTGAAAGGGAGAGGAAAGTCGATTAAATCGACCCCAGTGCATTACTGGTACTTTATTTTATCGACCCAGTAAGGAGGAAAGGCTAAGTTAACCTTGGCGGGACTTGAACTCAGACTGTAAAGGGCCGTAACTCCATGCTACAAAGCATGGTGTCCGACCTTCTGCCAATCTACGAAACACCATATTTAAGAATATAATATCTAGTTGTGTTAAATTGTACAAGAACTAATCATTCCACTATTTGTATTTAGATTTAAATATATATTTTCTTTGTTTTTGCATGTTCAAAATAAACTAAATAAATGTTGCTGAAACCTTTCAGAAAATATACAAATTATGTGAACTACTTTTTACTACAACAGATGGAGTGAATAAACGTAATCAAAGATTCTAAATGACAAGCCGAACATTACAAACGGTGAATCAATAAAAATACTCGAAGGGTATGTAAACGTGATAGAACTATTTAAAAAGAAATTGCGGCTCGTTAATGAGAAACATGAAAGAACCATTTTGTGACTCTTTAAGCATACCCTGAAATATTCCATGTAAAAACATGATTACTCATAAACCTTACCTATATATGGATATATTTGAAGAAAAAATAACAAGAAAAAGGAATGATATTATGTTGGTAGATTGGGAGTATAGGTACAGCATCAAAACCAAGTATTTGGAGTATAGAGTTATAGTCCTTTATTTCTGAGTTCAAATCCCGTGGTTATAGTTGTTGTTGTCGTTCTTGTTCTTTATGTTGTTTGTTTGGCAGTATCGGTAGATGGCCGGACGCCATGCTTTGCAGCATAGTTATGACCCTTTACTTTCTGAGTTCAAATCCCGCCGAGGTTAGCTTTGCTTTTCATCCTTAAGGGTGCCGATAAAATAAAGCAACAGAAATGCACTGGGGTCGATTTAATCAACTTTTCCCTCTCTCCAAATTTCTGGCCTTGTGTCTAAGGTAAAAATCATTATCTTGAGGTACCTGACATTGAAAGTTAATACTACATGAACAGGTAACCTAAAATATTAAGAAAGTAATGTATGTTTCCGACTAAAGTAGGAATGATAGTTATAATTCTTTCATACACTATATTTGGTCAATTCATTACATTAAGATTGATACAGAAGCTTGCCACCAGACTGAATAATTACTGTATGCAACGTTGCAAATTATTTGATATATTCCAGTTACTAATTAAATGAAAATAATTGTAGCAATGGCAAAAATGTTCTCATTAACTTGATACTGTTTAACCACTGTTTCTGAGAAAGAAAAACAGTTATTATATTTATATATACATATACGTGCTTCAAAACATTTATTGGTAGCACAATGTACCCTAAGTTTCCTCTACGACATCAACTGAAAGGAAAAGGTTATATATATATATATATATATATATATATATACGTACATGAAAATATTGGTAGCGGAATGTTCCCTACGATACATCAATTGAAAAGAAAACCCATTTTTGTTAGAGTTTGTCGTATGATGTTATGAATACAACAATAAAAAATATATTTTAACCATAAATATCCTTTAATAATTCTTTCTAAT
The DNA here is from genome assembly GCA_964016885.1 of Eledone cirrhosa. Classification (NCBI taxonomy): domain Eukaryota; kingdom Metazoa; phylum Mollusca; class Cephalopoda; order Octopoda; family Eledonidae; genus Eledone; species Eledone cirrhosa. The sequence goes on from OZ024758.1 coordinate 2,805,290, forward strand.
TTTGACATAAGGCCAGCAATTATCAGTGTATTACTGGTACTTTATTTTATCGACCCCGTAAGGATGAAAGGCAAAGTTAACCTCGTCGGGATTTGAACTCAGACCATAAAGGGCCGTAACTCTTTGCTGCTAAGATAGCGCCCTACCCTCTACCGATACTGCTAATGCAAATGTATCCGAGACTGTTATATATTACTTCCATTTATATTTTAAGTATTGATGCGAGGTGTGAGATACGTGAAGGATTTAGTTGCCATGTGTAGGATATCAAACTATTATACAAATATAAATGTTTTGTTTATATTGAGTGTACTTGACTAGAACTGATTCGAGTGAAATAACTCTAGTTTAGAGATTCTACACAAACACTTTTCACTGTCGTATTAATATTTTCCACTCCGAAACACTGAATATGTATCATTTATCACTGAGTGTTTATCGGACCATTCCAGATATCGATACACTATATATATATATATATATGACAAAATATATAGTAACTAACTGCTGATTGTTTGCTCAACCAATTAAATCGATTAACATAAACACTGCTTTGTTGAAGATTTATTGAAATTTAATTAATTATATTAGTTAAGCAGTCTAACCTTCATCTTTAGCATGATGCTATGATAAAGAATGACATTTCGTGTATAATTAATAACTTAATTTGAATGAATTTGTCAACAGAACATTATTTATGTACTAATTTGTGGAGTCAACTCATTCATTACATTTAATTACTATATATTGTAATTAGCTATATTATATATATATATCTATATATATATATATATATATATGTTCACAGATTAAAATATAATTCTCTTTTGAATTAAACCAAATAAGATTTGAAAGCAGTCAGGTGGATTACATTTTTTATATGAGTAGGGGATTATATTAGTTATTTACATCTGCAAAAGTTTGCAGGCCACGGCAGCTATAATCAAGTGTGTAGTTGTATATTTAATTAATCTTTGATATTTCTTTCAACATGGCCTCAATGTTTCAACAAAAGGATTGTTAGCGATTTGATGTTCCGATCGTGCGGAGGAGCTTGGTAGTACGGGGTCCAAGAACGACTAAGGTCTCGCCGGCGACCGGTGCAAAGAGAAAGCGGTCGGACAATGCTCCGTATATGTTTTACTTCCTTTTCCCGGTATTTCGGGCCGCGACTAAGCTGGAGGCGGAGAATAGGTCAATAAGAGTTATCACTCTTGCTTGCATTTCATGACCTGTGGACTTTTTAACGGAGTTTCGTTCTAGAAAATTGACTTGATTGGAGCTTTTTTCCCCAATAACCATATTCAGAGAACGTGACTGAATCACAGACAGACACAAACACACACACACACACATACATATATTTGTGTGTGTGTGTGCAGGTATATAACTTTAGAATCTATCATGTTATAGAATGTTTAGAAAAATTTCAAATAACAGATCATCCTTGCAATACACATACACACACACACACACACACACACACACACACACATCTATACATATATATATATACATATATACATATATATATATATATATATATAATTCCTTTCGGTTTTCCTGCGATCTATTAACAACGTGTACTAGAAGTTCTATCTATTTTTTCTCTTTTGTATTGCAATTGGAAACATTTGCATGTTCAGAGTATTTTAAATCTAGTTTAACACTCTAAAATAAATGTTTAAAAATATATAAAATAACTTCACATTTATTTCGGACTTGTTAATCATTTTCCAGCACCTTTTGTAGTAATCGAAAAGTCAGAACAGTTTCAATTGAGATTTTTCCGTAAATTTGATGGATCTAAAATACTTGAAATTGCCATAGGCTAGGAAGATAACAGATTTTAATATGCAGCTGTGCACGGCCTTACATGGATCAATGTAGAAGCGTCGTTCCTTAATCAGGTGAGTGACTAATCAGGCAATCAGCGTATAGTAAATGGTAAGTTAGGCGCTAACAACATTAGAATACGTTTTTATCGAGTTTAAATTGCCAAAACTACAAAACAATACAAATCACTCTTAGAATCTAGAAAAATCCAAGTGGCAGTCAACAAAAACAAAGGAGAGCGCGTGAAATTAGAATTACACATAGACACACGCATACATGCACACACACACACGCATACATGCACACACATACACACTCACACGCAAACACGTAGAGACGTAAACACACACACAAATATACGCAAACACTTACAAACACACACACACACACATATGCACACACAAACACAAGCAAACATGTAGATACGCAGTCATACAGAGAAACACACACACAACGCATACAAACTTAGACATACACATACAGGCATAAAAACACAAATACTCCACACACATAAATATATATATATATATATATATATATATATAGACACACATACACATGCATAAACACACACACACACATCTATATAAGGCTGTGTGTGTGGTTTCCTATGTAATGTTAAATACCAATAAAACAAAAGAAATATTGTTAGGAAAACTTAACATGATGTAACGGATGATGATGATAGTGATGGTGATGATGATAAAAATGATGGTGATTATTATTATGATCATGGCAATGATGAGGATGATGTTGATGGCGGTGGTGATGAGGATGATTATTATGATGATGATTATGGTGATGGTGATGATGAGGAGGTTGATGTTGTTCATGTCAATGAGGATGAAATAATACAACAACTAACTCTAATAATACATTCGATGTCTTTTTCTACTTTCTCATCATCTTTCTTGCGCTTTCTTTTCCTCTCAACTTTCATTGCAGTGAATGTTGTTATCTTTTTCTTTTTTCCTCGATTATAGCAGGAATGAAAGAGATAATAATAATCATCTCCTTTCTACTTTCATTGCTGTTCATGTTATCATTTTCATCGTCATTATTGGTTTTATAAGGCGGTGGATTGGCAGTGTCGGTAGAGGGTCGGAGTAGGGTGGTGGGTTGGCAGTGTCGGTAGACGGTCGGACGCCATGCTTTGACGCGTAGAGTTACAGCCCTTGCCATTCTGAGTTCAAATCCCGCCGAGGTTAACTTTATTTTATCGACCCCATAAGGATGAAAGGCAAAGTACCAGTAATACACTGTTAATTGCTGGCCTTGTGCCAAAAGTAGAAACAATTATTGGTTTTATAGTAACAATAATACTAATATTGATAATAAAACTATTTCTACTTCTACTACCACCATCACAACTACTAATAATTATTAATATTGTTATCAAATCCAGCCGAGGTTAACTTTGACTTTAATCTTTACGGAGTTGATAAAATAAAAGTACCAGTAATTCACTGGAATAATTGCTGGCCTTTTGCCAAATGTAGAAACAATTATTTTTGTGATTATCGTGAATATTATTACTGTTGTTGTTAATATTGTTGTTGGTATTATTAGATATATTTAGATGTGTTAAAATGAACCTCGTTTTCCCCCGTCTACAACACCACACATTAGAAAAAAACAACCCCAAACTCTAAAGAAAATGAAAGAAATGAAATATATATATATATAATTGTCGTCGGCTGAGGTGGGGGTGAGAAGTAGAAACAAATAAGAAACGATCACACGTAGACGAAATGTAAAAAAATACAAAACAAAACAAATTAAGCAAATAAATTTAAAAAAATGACTAAAAATACTCAGGAAAGACAAACAAATACTTGATCAAAAATAGCTGACCAAAAATATTGACAACAATCGGCAACCAATCAATGAAGTTGTTAATAATCTTTCTTGGTAAAAATTGTCAAAAGAATCGCTTGGCTAATAAGAGGCAATATCTAGTTTTAAATGTGCTGCAAAACGAATACGTATTCAATTGGGTTAGAAAGGCAGGATCTATATAGTTGATACTTTTATCTAAATTTTCTTTGTCCTTCTCTAACTCATTTCTCCAGAGATTTATCTTTTCCATTTTTTCCGCCAGGTTTTTTTTTTTTTTTTTAATGCTTTATTTTTCTTTCCTTTAACTTTCCTTGTATTCTCATTCCTTCTCCGACAGCCTTTCTCTCTCTCTCTGATTACTTCTCATACTCTCTCTCTGACTTAGCCTCACCCTCTCTTACAACCTCTCTCTCTCTGACTTACCCTCATTCCCTCTCTTACAACCCCTCTCTCTCTCTGACTAAGCGTCATTCCCTCTCTTACAACCTCTCTCTCTCTGACTAAGCCTCATTCCCTCTCTTACACTCTCTCTATCTCTCTGATTCACTCATTGTTTCCCCGACACCCTATCTCGCTCTCTCCTTCACTCTCATTCCCTCTCTGAGACAACCTTTTTCTCTCATTCACTCTCATCTAACCCCCCCCTCCTTCTCTCTCTCACACACCCATACATATACACACAAATCTATACATTACATCGTTGACATATCCATCCACCGCCTCTTACTCTCTTTGTTTCTTGTTCCCCTTGTCTAATACTTTATACAATGTTAGTCTTTTCAAGAGAATCTCGTAGATTCACACGAACTCCACAAACACATAAACAGGGTCACACAAAATTACATGTTCAGATGTGTGAGTCTGTGTGTATATATACGTACACACACACACACATAATACATACATACATACACACACACGCACTAATATATATATATATATATATATATATATATATATATATATATATATATATATTACCTACATGTATATCCAAATATAGAAAGATATAAAGAGTTATGGTGAGACTAAGAGAATTGTACACACAAACATGTATACATGTGAATATATATATATATATATATATATATATATATATATATATATATATATATATATATACATATACTATCGTCTACATTGTTTTCGAACAATTGTCCAGATTTAGAGTAGAAGATGAGAAATACAAAAAAAAAAAACAAAAAAAACAACAAACAAAAAAAATTCAATAACAAACCAGAAATAAAACAACAAAACAAATCCAATAAATAAACAAAAAAAAATACATAAAAAAAAATGTATTAATTCGAAGTACTTGAATAATGGAAATGTTGATTTAATACCAAACTTTTCTTAGTTTCGCCTACAGCTTTCTGCTTTAAGAATTCAGCACATCTTTTTACTACTACTATTATTACTACTACTATTACTATTATTATTGCACACAGCCTTCTTCTTCTCCTCCACCTTTATCACCTCCTCCACCCTCATCACCTCCATCTTGTTATTTTCACAGTCTTTATCATAGTTTTTAGCTGATATTTTCTGTTATTGTTTCCATTGCTCTCATTATAACTATTACTCCATCTTAGTATCACTGCTCATCATGTTCTGCCAGCCTTTGTTGTTTAGTTCAAACCATTCCTTTCTTATTCCTTTAGTTGTATAGCTTTCAATGATGTTACTTGTATCCCAACTATTTATAAGAGAATATCATTGAATGGCAGATACGAAGAAATGCCTTAACTACTTAACAAAACTATCTAAATATGTATATATATATATATATATATATATATATACATACATACATGTAGAAAAGGCTTCTACAGGACTAGAAACAGTTCTAGTCCTGTAGAAGCCTTTTCTATATTAAATATTTATACTCTTTGTATTGAGTACCTTACTTACTGTGGTTACCCCCAATTGAACCCGGGATAAACATTAAGAGCGAAAGGGATCGTCCTGGTGAGAACCAATTCAGTTCGAAATGCATCGACGGTTGTCCCCCTTGCTTCTTCTGGACACCACCAGATGGCGATAGTCGCGGTTGTTTGCATAGCTACGGCTTTCTAAATGTTTATTTATAAACATACCGTATTTCTTTAGAAATTCTAACTCTATATATATATATAGTATTTCTTTCTACATTTTGCTCGTATATCTAGAAAATTCTACTTTAGTGTTGTTATAGTTTAGCCCTAAGTTGACTGTTTCAATAGACCTATAACAAAAGGCATTCTGTCCATGACCATACTTACATTTTCCTGATATAATATATTTTCGAAAATACTATTCAGTGTATTATTCTTTGGAGATATTTCGAGTGAAATTTCAGAGACATGATTGCTATTTCTAGCGTTTATAACTTCATAGAGGAAGCTTCTTTGTCTCCTTTACTCTCTATTTTCTTCTGTATGCGAGGCACTTATAAAGATACATATGCTTCGAAGTACAGGAGAGAGGAGTGTACAAATAAAGGTGAAATGTGGCAGCATTTTGAATATACAGGACCATTGGGTGAAGAAGTGCCATGAAATTCCAGTAAAGGAAGCCGCAGCAGAGGTAGATCAAGGCAGACATGAGCAGAGTTGGTGAGAGATGATCTCAAATCGCTGAGATTCTCAGAGGAGATGACGAATAAACGCGATGAGTGGAGAAATGCTGTTCTGAAAATGACCCGTCCAACCCATGCAAGCGTGGAGAAGAGGTGTAAAATTTATAATGATGATAATGAAGGAGGCGTGTGTGTTGTCTAGAAAAATAGAGGAGATGGAACAGGGGGTGAGGAAATGGGGCAACAAAGACAGGAATCAGCTTTATGAGTTAAATTAAATTCGGTTGTCCTGCATTTTCTTATTCCTATTTAGTCAGGGCTTGTGTGGCTGAATCCATATATATCACATATTTCCTCCGACAATGCAGGGAAAATGAAAGTATTCTCTTCCCTAAAATCAGAGTAAAATGTTTTAAACAGAGTAGATACTGCTAAAGGTACCCACCAGACAACCAAGAGAAGCAAATGCTGCAAATCTTCTCACCCAGGGCGCTACCAGTTTTGATAATTTACTACCCGGAATTGTACTGTCTCAATAGAATAAAAGACCATATTGTTCTCTGTGATATTTCAAATAAGAACACAAAGAGCCTGAACAAATAGCACAAGTCATATTGTCATAGATTCTAATGAATTTCAGTCAGGCGAAGGTGTTACGCAACTGAGGCATTTTAAAGGGCTTGGATTTCTTGAATGTTCATAATCTAGATTTTAAACAGAGGTCATTGGCCATGTTATCAATTCTATAATTCTCTACCTAAATATCTAACTTTCATGTTTATAGGATCCTTCTATGATGATCCAATTTATCAAGTACTTCGAAGCTTCTTGGCTTATATCATTCGATTATGCTTTAAGCATATTAAGAAAGAAAATCTTCCCCAATTTTAGGAGTTTCGGTTTTAAGGTGGCTAGGGCCACTGACCTAACTACAGATGTCTCCATTAGTGTTATACTCGATTTAAATAAGAGGTGATACACTATTTAGAAAAATCCCAAATCCGAAGGTACCTTGGTTAAGCAAACTTCCATGCTATTTTTCAGGCTCTTGTATCGAATATAATTAGATTCCATTTTTAACCCTCCCAATCTATAAATATAAACTTCATTTATCCCACACAATAGGATAATTAGAAACATATATATTTTTTGAGAGTACAGGATTTCCGTGGTCATGACAACTGTGAGGTTCCTAGAGTTATTAACTAAGGCAAGTAAAATGAAATCATCACATGATCCACATGACATGTGCAATGTGTCCTAACACGGAAGGGCCGAACTCCCACTGTCATCGCCTCCATCTCTCTCGACCTCCTCATCTCTCTCTTGTGAGAAAGAGATGTAATAAGACAATGGCTTCCTGTAGACTTACAAGGTAAATACTCCTTTTGTTATAAATTGTCACTGAATATTATTTCTTAATTCACAAATCCTGCAGAGTATTATAGACATTATAAAACACCACCATAGGGCGGTGGATTGTCAATAGGGCGGTGGCTTGGCAATATTGGTAGAGGGTCTGACGCTATGCTTTGCAGCAAAGAGTTACGGCAGCAAAGATTTACGGCCTTTTATGGTCTGACTTCAAATCCCGCCGAGGGTAACTTTGCCTTTCATCCTTACTGGATCGATAAAATAAAGTACCAGTAATACACTGGTATAATTGCTGACCTTGTAGACAAAAGTAGAAACAATTATACCATATACAGTTCAGGAGTGATTAGCGACAAAGTAAAACATAGGTCACAGAGTGGAAAAGCTAGAGAGGGTAATGAAGGAAGAAAATACAAAGCAGGTAAAAGACTTGTGTCAGACAGGTGAGGAGAATAAAAGGTGTCAGTAATAAAGATTTCCTGTAAGAGGAGGTAAAATCAATAAAGTAGCACTGTAAAATAGAACTGTATCGATAGCTATACAGTAAAGGATAGGTGTAGTGATAAGAGAGTAATGAGATGTGGGAAGTGATGCTTAAATCGACAGAGCAGAAGATGAACATACACACACTGTCACAAATACAAACATACATAGATGCATACATACACACACATACACACATGTTAACGAGGTAGTGTTTGCGGCAATCCAAGTAGAGGTTATGAGTACTCTGTATCGAGGATAGTTCTTCACCCCTTATATATATATATTATATGCCGAGGTTAACTTTGTCTTTCATCCTTACGGGGTCGATAAAATAAAGTACCAGTAATGTACTCGGTAATTACTGGCCTTGTGCCAAAAGTAGAACCACTTATATATATATATATATATATATATATAATTTTCAATCATATTTTATTTGTTTGACCCGAATTACTTGGTCGTTTCTATGGCTGTGCGGATAATGGTTTAACCATCGTCTCAGTGTGTTTGGCCTTTTAACTTATGTTGTAGCTCTAGTTCACTAGCTTCTATGGAGCGCTTGCCACACATCTCGGAAGTTGTTTTTCGCTAATTTCCAATAGCCGAAATACGATTCTCGCTAATTTATATTTGTATATATATATATATATATATATATATATATATATATTGTTATACTTGGGGAGGGTCATATTGTTATAATATTGCCAGAAATTATAACAGAACACACTCACTGTTTGAGTTGGGTTGGTTTTCGCTTCTGTATCTTTTATATCATATCAAAAACCTTGCAACACAAATATATATATATATATATATATATATATATATATATATATATATACTATAAAGATTTGGGACCCCGACGGTTGATCTCTTTCCGTTTCAAAAGCTAGTTCCAGCAGACTGATTGGCGGTTAAATGGCGTTGCATAAAGAGGTGTCATTTAGATAGACATGATTGTAAATATAAGATGATGCAAAATATAGGAAGTGTCTAGGTTAATATATGTTAACTAAATTGATATTAAAATTTCTTGGAAGAAAACATAAAGTGATATTGTTTGTAGGTAGTATTTAGTCTCAAGCCTCGAGTTATCGCATCCTCCCCTCGTTGATTAATTCCTCATAATCACCGCCCCCGCTCTTATTCCAACCGCCGCAGTTATTAAATTTAGCTAATCTATCTCTGGCGACAATTGATTTTCAGTAGACATTTAAAAAGATTATACATGGCAAAAGAAAAAATAAATGAACATTACTAGAAATCCCATACTTTATAAAATAAATTATATGGGTAGGGGTCTCAATATGTAAACTAAACGACTAAATCTCGTTTTTAAAAAACTAGAAACATTACCACCGCTTATTCCTCAACCCGCTTATTCCATCCGCCTCTATTATTTGGGCTCCAAGAGCAGTTGGGATACCAATATGTAATCAAAAGGATTAATTCTGGTTTAAAAAAAGACTAGAAATATTCCAGATATTCCAACCGCCCCCACCTGCATATTTCAACTCTCCTGATTATTCCAGCCAGGCCCTATTATTAGGACCCCCAGACTTGAAGAAACCATATAGAAGTGCTGGAGAGGAGATTTATTACAAATTCTAATTTTTGTAATGTTAAGTTAGCTGCAAGTATAATTTGAAAATTATATTTTAAAGGTCAGTTGTCTAGATATTGAATTATTAATAGAACATACGACTATAAACTAATTATGGCGCTTTTCTAAACTGATATATACGTATTTATACATACGTACGTATATATAGAGTGTGTGTGTGTGTACATATACATATATGTGTGTATATATACATGTATATATATATACATGTGTGCTTCTGTATATATATACGTGTGCGTGTGTGTATATATATATACATTTGTGCATATATATATATATATATACACACGCATGTATATATACAGAAGCACACACATATATATATATATACGTATGTGTGTGTATGTGCATATATATACATATATATATATGTGCATATGTGTATATATACATCCAGAGTTGACATTGCACTCAGTGCTCCTTTGGGAGCCCCTACATGGACACACTAGAAGAGGAAGACCAAGGTTAACATATGTTGATGCCCTAAGGACAGACACTGGTCTGTTGGAGATGCAGGATATGGCAGCACTAATGAGGGACAGAGACCGCTGGAGAGAACTCGTCCATGGATCTCGGGAATTTTACCCGCCTTAGATAGATAGAAATATATATACACGTGCGTATTTATACGTGTGTGTGTGTGTGTGTTTAAACGTGAGCTACCTTCTAGCCCCGTTTATGGTTACCCTTTCTTTGGGTAGTTTTACCACTATATTTATATCGTCAACATAGCGCCAGTACATTGCTATGTCTATGAAGATCTCCCATCATCCATCAACAGATTGAACACATCGCCAGCGACGCTGATGCCAATGCCTGGCCTCCTCTTTGACGTATGTTTAACAATTGAACCCATGGTCCTTTTGGTTAGTTTTAATATTCGCTCCCACCGTATGTGCTCTCATTCTTCCTACCAGGTTGTGGTTTTCGGGCGACCCGTATGGTTCTGGTCCACCCGCTCGCTCTTACCATGGGGTTCTTTTCGGCTCTTTTGGATTGATGCTGTGAAGTCTAATTGTCAGAGACTTATGCATATATAATATATATACATATATATAAACAGAGTTTTATGTGTATATTATATATATATGTTTGTGTGTGTTTATGTATATATATATATATATATATATATATACGTATACATATGGGAACATTCGGTGTAATCTAATTATATGCGGGTGGTCTCTACTTGTAAGTGCTTATAATAAAATGATATCTCGTAAGTCTTTTGAAATGTTGTCAGATATGTGTGCTAGAAGAGTTATCGTGGGGTGGGGTTGTGTTAAGATATCGTTGGGGTATGGAGGAAGGTTGTTACAGGGTTTATAAAAAATATCTAAGCATAATGGCGTTTACACTAAATAACAGACCGTTTATGAGATTAGTAATGGAATATTAAGTATTGCTGAACAATACATGTTTAAAGTGTATGTTGGTGTGTTGGTTAAGTATAAGTTTGCTTGTTCTTCCTTAGCGTTAGTCAAAACGTGACATTTGGGGCAATATTACTTTCCGTATAAGATGATATAATGTAGGTAACAAGGTCATCTCAATCAGTAGAAAATGTGGTGATTATAAGAAATATTATGTATAACATTTTGAATTTTATCAGCAATGAAGGACAACGACCGCACAATATAATGGATGTTATATTGGCAATAGATGAGGTATGAACACAAATGGTTGAATGTTTGAACGGTAGGTTATTTAATACTTGCTCAAAATAAACACTCGTATTTCGCTGAGACATGTCTACCAACATGACCGTAATGAGGTAGGGCAAAGCCTCATACTCTTCAGAATCTCAAAAGTTGGTTAAATGATGGAATCTTTGTGTAGGATTAACCTGATATAATTCTATTCACATCTAAGATAAGTACTAGCCATTATAATCAATCAATTTATGACAGATCGATTGTGTAAAAAAAAAAATTGATTATTTTGTTGAAAACATCTGCAGGAAAAATAAAAAAAAATGACTGAGTGCAGCATCAACAGTTTCAGTTATATTTGTTAAAATAATGGAAGAGTTATCTAGAAAACAACTTTGATGGACTTCCAATGTAAGGCATAATTGTTTCTACTTTTGGCACAAGGCCAGCAATTATCCAGTGCATTACTGGTACTTTATGTTATCGACCCCATAAGGATGAAAGGCAAAGTTAACCTCGGCGGGATTTGAACTCAGAATGGCAAGGGCCGTAACTATGCGTTAAAGCATGGTGTCCGACCCTCTACTGATACTGCCAATCCATAATAGGATCAGATTTGATGTCGATTTTTACACCAGTTGCTACGATTTATTTTGACTGTTTACGTTATTTAAACTATTCTAAGAAAACATTTAAAGGTGTCAGGAATACAGGTAGATATAAATGCTTGACAAATCTAGTTTTTCACACATTTTTTTAGACTTGTCTGATTGAAAGAATATTTATTGATATTTTTCACAATTTGTATTTTGTTCTGGAAATTGTTTAGAAGTTATAACTGTCTCGTATAAGTTTATACTTTTGATTAACGTAATTAGATTATCTTCAAATGGTTGATGAAATTTATTTTGTTGTGGGCACTTATTTATCTTGAAAGCATAATTGAGTTTAGAATTATTATCTGATTGTTTAGTGTAAAATAACGATCTCCAGCTTTGACTTTTGAATGATTTATTTTATGTTTAGGATATTTTCTTGGAAGGTATGAAAACGTTTACGAAAAAATAAATATATTCTCCTCTATTTTTCTTCATGAATATATAATAGATTTGACAGTATATATTGCGTACTACCCCAATTGGCACTATATGCAAATTACCACTTCCAGTGAATGGTCCCCAGTTGTTGTCACAACACCTTTCTATGAGAGGGAAACTCTGGAAAAAAACCTGCGGCTTCAGAAGCATTCGATGATGTTGACGAGTTCTCCTTTTCGGGCTTATAGTAGAAATCGTTATTATCGGCACCATGTCCTACTTTGTACTGATTAAATCGTATAAAATTCTATCCTACCAATAACGTCCACTTTTCTGATAATGCTAGCAGCAACACAGTCTCGAACACATGTAGACATTTCCCTTCTCGCTGATTTGTTTGCTTTTCTAATTCACTTTTATTTATCATCTGTAAACTTAAAACTTTTCCCTAAATGCTCCAATAGAGACATATGTATAATTAAATTTTATTTGAAAAAAAAGGTGAGTAGAACTTTGAAATTTGAAGATGGTATTGGTATTTAATAAACACAGATATTAAAACTATTTTTATATCTATTTTATGAGTTGCTACTTATTATCTACCGTTTCTTTCATTTTAATGAGTTGTTAAAACTCTTTAAAATGGACGAAACGTTAGATAATAAGTAGCAACACGATTCAAAACCAAATCATGCCAGATATTGTTTCGTTTCTCAAATTAAGTTCTCAGCGTTAAAAATATTATACAGCTGAGGAAGCAATGTTTGCCAACGAGGGTATGCCGCTGCTCCCCCTCTCTTCTGAAGCCTTGAGTGTGTGTGTCTGTGGATATGTGCCTTGTGTATATATATGTGTGTGTATGGATGGGTGTTTAAGAGAGAAAGGGGGTGAGATAGAGGTGGAGAAAGAGAGATAGAAGGAGAAATAGGCGGAAAAACACCATATCCTATCTTAAATAAGCATCTGTATTGTACAAGCACTCATAGAAATAGATATCTTTGAATATATATTTATACTGAAATACAGTTATATATACACCGCACACACAAACATTCACACAAACACCCACCCGCACATATATCTATATATCTCTCTCTCTCTCTATATATATATATAAATAAACTTCTGAGATCAAATCCCACCGAGGTTAGCTTTACATTTCATCCTTAAAGATCCGATAAAATAAAGTACCAGTAATGCACTCGGGTTGATTTAATCGACTTTCCCCGCATTCAAATTGTTGGCCTTGTGCCTCTAGTAATCTGGTTCTTTCCTGGCAGTATCGGTAGAGGGTTGGACGCCATGCTTTGAAGCATAGAGTTACGGCCCTTTATGATCCGAGTTAAAATCCCGCCGAGGTTAACTTTGCCTCTCATCTTTACGGCGTCGATAAAGTACCAGTAATAAACTCGGGTAATTGCTGGCCTTGTGCCAAAAGTAGAAACAATTGTTATTATCATTTATATTGGGAAACACATATTCCCAATTCAACTAAGGCTTCTTACATCAGCGTTTTGTTTACAATTTTACCACCATGCTAAAATTCTTGAGAAAAATAAAGTAAAGATAACACGATTCTTTATTTTCCTTATTTCGTCTTCTCTTTGAAATGGTTGCGAATCTTGTTTAAAATCTTTCTCGCTGCCGCCAGATTCGGAAATTGACACCAAGTAACAATGTTGATGTTTCGCTCCACGTGTACCCTGTTCAAGGAAACCACTCATGTCTTATATTTTGGGACTAGATTTTCTAAAAGGCCCCTAAGTTTTAAGAATATGGGTGGGTTCAGAGAGATTCTGCTACTTTTGGACACACAATAGAACGGGGTTCGTAGGGGCTTGTAGTGAAATCGTTACTAAATTTCTAGTCTTATTCATGTTTCCTATATTTTTTCCTTCTGTATATTTTTTCTTGCTTTATTTACCCGTTTGAGGTTTGTTATTTTTCCTACAGTTCTTTTTATATTTATGTCTGTGATGTTGGTTAGTTCACTGCGGATTAAATATAGAGGACTGTATGAAGAGAGGACTTGTTATGTTGGTAGTGTTGGTGACTCGTTGTTGAAGGAAGCACGTAATTGGATATTCTTCAGGATATCTGACATAGGCAGAACAAGTAGTAGTAGTAGAATTGACATCTGTCTAGAACACTTTTCCGTGATACTATTTAATAAACATCCACACACAGACACACACACATATATATATATATATATATAGATATGTGTATTAAATATGTATATATATATTATATGTATATCATATGTACGTAATATATATATATATATATATTATGTGTATATATATATACGTAAAATATATATATTATATGTATATATATATATAAATATGTATATTATATTATATATATCATATGTACGTAATATATTTATATGTATATATATATTATATGTATATATATATATTTTATGTATATAAATATATTTATACACGCATATCTGCACACACACTGACACACACACACATATTCATATATATATATGTGTGTGTATTTGTGCATACAGATTCGTATAGATACTTGTACACAACCACATGTAAACAACCACACGTATCTTTCAGATACCTAATACATATTGAGGCTTGTCCCTTATACAGAAACGCACACGGTCATACATGCATACTTACATGAACAATGATAGATTGAAATGCCTGTTCGTGGGTTTTTTCTATGTTTATCAGGATATCCATCTGTGAATGCAACTGTTTAGATATGTTTATGTCTATGTCTAAATACCAAATATTTTTTAGTGTCGATTCTTCAGAGTAAACTACATTTAGCAGCTGCCAAGCCTGTTTGGCCATCCGGTATTCATTCTTGAAGAATTTCTAATATCGTAACAGACATTTCTAAACCTTTTTTTTTCTATCGCTATCTCGTGTTTAAGTTTTATGTACACACACTCGTCAAAAGAAAACTTACGACCTAAACATTTTCGAACATTGACTGTCACGTATAATCTTCGTGTGTAATATATATTTTATATTTAATCTCTGTCATATAACTCCTAGGGATAGAATGTTTGACAAAATCGTTATCCGATATATCGTTACATAATTCCCAGGATAAACTTTCTTCTTGCATTTTTGATAGCTTTTAATGCCTTTAAAGACTTTTAAACACGATGTAATAACAGCTATGGGGTCAGTATGGTGTCAGTATTTCAACAAAAGCACCAACTAAAAAAGGAAGAAAGACTTTGTTGTTAGAAATACGTTTTTGTATTCCAAATGTAAAACGTTTTATTTTTCATTATCAAGGTAAACCGATTCTCAAATCTAGTAGAAGGTAATTGTGTCCCTGTTACAGTTCCAATATGGTGTGTTGTTCACATATATAAAATAGGAGAACTGATACACAAGGTGGTAAAGACGTTTGGTTCTCGACGGTGAGATTAGAGATAAACTCTAAATGTTGAAACGAACTGCACTCGGGCCTGTCCGAGATGCGCACTGGGTGACGAAGCTATCCCGCATGGACACGTCCAGCGTCCTAGAATTGTTAATCCCATACATTTCATTTATGTAACTAAATGTTATTTGGAAAATATAAACATCTCTGTCTCTCTCACACACACATACATTCTTCTACATAGTAATCCTTTGGCATAGCATCCTTGATGATGAAGGTGTGGTTTTTTTGCAATGTAGGGTTGATATACATTTTTAGCATTTTTGTTCACTTGCAGCACCTAAATATTTTAAAAACATTCTCAGCAACACTCAACCTACCATTGTCTTAATCCACCCCTTAAAATAAAGAATAAAATAAAACCTCCGTTTGTTCATGCTGTACTTTTGATATAGGTTAAACCAATAAACTTTGAAATAAATGGAAAAATGGCGAGAATTCTACTGGTTTGAACGTGGTCAAACCTAATATTGTCGAATTCACCGAAACTATTAATTTGGACATAGTTAGAAAAAAAAAAATCCAAACATCAAAGAGAATAAGCTTATTTTAGTCATCAAAAGGCGTATTGTATGGAATATATCTGTTAGTTCTTCATACAGATAGATGTCAGTCAACTAAATGATTCATAAATATCTGTTCTGATGTTTCGTAGAGAGAAAATGTTGACAAAATATAGCGTTACTTTCAAGCGTTCTTTCTTCTTAATAATACACCAGTTTTTTTCTATACATTCCTTTTAAGATTCTAACAGCTGCTTCAACTCTGCGGAATATATCAGCTTAAATAGAATAAATACCGTTAAATGACATATTTACGCTACACTGAGACTGCATTTAAGAAAGTACAGCAGTGTTTTCAATACATTCTGTCTAGAAATATAACATTATGGATGGGTGACAATTTGACAAAAAATAGAAACTTCCACAAACGCTTCATTAAAAAACTTTCTAAATCATAATTATTACCATCATCACTAATCTACTAGTTTCTCCTCAGAAATGAAGACATCACATTGTGAAAAGAACAAGGCAAAATTTCTAGTAATATAGCATATTGTACAATGTCCTTATAATTTACAGTGGTATTCTCTCTTAAAAATACCAACACAGACAACCAGCCACACACACGCCCAGCCTCACACAAACACACAGATTGATACAGATGCACACAATATTACAAATATGTGTATATGTATCTATCTCATCATTGAACATCCATTTTATGATATATATATATACACACAACCACACACACATATATATATATATATATATATAAATATATATATAACACATATATACACGCACACACACATATACATATTTATATATACACGTACACACATACATACACACAAACACACATATACACACGCATATATACACACACATACACACAAACACACACATATACACACGCATATATACACACACATACACACATATATACACACACATATGTATACACAACCCCCCCCCCCCCCATACACATACATACCCCCCCTACACATACATACATACACTCCCCTCCACACACACATATATATATATATATATATATATATATATATAAAAATATACAGACATATATTTGAATGTGCGTGTTCAAGTTAGGGTGTATGGATGTACATATTTTTATATATACCTATTTGTTACTTCAGAATTATTCTATAATAAAAGCCACGTCTCAGATGGTTATAGTTATTATATGAAATCTATAATATAATTAATATATCCTTAAGCATTTAAACAGATACGGGTTGGCTTCGACTTATACGTGGAATATCTAAAACCCATTTTCTGGCAACTCACGTTAAGTAAAAATGAGACGATATCACCAGAATGTTCGCACAAGAGAGAATATATATATATATATATATATATACATATACACACACACACATTATATATAATATAATATATATATATATATATATATATATATATATAACGAAGGAGTTGTGGTAAGGAACCAGATGGACCATAACGCACCAGAGTAATCAATACTTAGGGTAGTAGTGGGTAATAGGAAAAAGTATGACGCCGACGGCAGAGCTCAAGCTGGTCCAGAAATAGCCGTCGAAACGGCTTGAGCTCTGCCGTCGGGGTCATACTTTTTCCTATATATATACATGATGATGATAAGAAGAAGAACAGCAATAACGACAATAGTGGTTTCGCATATAGGCACAAGGTCAGCAATTTTGGGAGAGGGAAAGTCGATTAAATCGACGCCTGTGCGTGACTGGTACTTTATATTATAGACCCTGTAAGGATTAAAGGCAAAGCTAAACTCGGCGGAATTTCAACTCCGAACGTAAAGCGCCGTAACTCTATGCCACGAAGCATTTTGTCCGACGCTCTACCGATTCTACCAATTCCCCCGCCCTAAGTAATGATGTTACAATTAATAATTATTCTAACGCAGTTCTATGTAAATGTGTAGCTTCTTTTACGTGACCCTCCAGGGAAAAACACAGAGAAACAATGCGAGAGAGAGACCCAGCAAACGTGGCTACAACAGCTCTTGTTACGTTATGCAATATTTCTACTTTAAGCACAAGGCCAGCAATTTTTGGGGAAAGTCAATTAATTCGACGCTAGTGCATTACTTGTACTTTTTTTTATCAACCCTGTAACACTGAAAGGGAAAGCTAACCACGGCAAGATTTGAACGAGGGCCGTAATTCTAAGCCGTAAAGTATATTATCCGACGCTCCATTGATACTGTCAGTCCAGCTCCCTGGGTACACTGAAATATCACATGTTCGTAAGAGAAGGGAATATTTGGCAAGGCGAGGATTCAAACGTGTTGGAGAATAGAGTGCAATGTTAATGATCTTTCTACGCTTAGTCTATAGAGTTTAATTAAAATTTCATTTACAGTATAGATACAATCAATGAATTTCATTTAGCTTTACATATGATCCATGCAATTGAAAGGGTTGTGCAACCTACTACATTTAATAAATTACATGTTGGTGACTAATTTACGAAAGTCTATGATCGGAATTAAAAGAGTTATCTGCCTGAGAATCATTTGATGATATAATTAGTTGCTTGATTGAACGTTTTCTCCATATACCAGTTAATGAATATATTTGATCGTGCAAGTTTTGACAAGAATGAGATTTTATGGAAATTGAATATTTTTGTTTCAACCTGTTGTATTATAATGTAGATTCAATATGAAGCCAACGAAAAAAAAAAAAATGAATTCATTCAATATAATTTTAATAAGGTTTTCATCTATTGTGATTTTTTTTTTTTAATTTTAACCTGCACTATTGTTATTTTTCTCTTAACTATGAATTAAGTCGGAATATAATAAATGCTTTTATTGTCATATTTAATCATCTTTTATGAATAAATAGGATTCTTCATTCTAATGACGGATAACATTTGTAGATTGTCTTCTTTGTCTAAATAACTCGTCTTAAACTTAAAGTAGTTTCGTTGTTCCGCTTACACTGATGTGTCAGTGGTCAAGCAGCTCAGCCCGGTAAAGAACACAATTTCTACTTCATACAAATTTACTTATTTGTTTATTGACAACGGGTAAATGGGTAGACGCAAAATGTGTAGAAGTCCCTCGTATGAACTGTATCTGTGCATCACGACGAGAGAGAACACAACAATGAGGTTATGGTTCGAACGTGAAAGAGCCGAACTCCCACTGTCATCGCCTCCATCTCTCTCGCTCACGCCATCTCTTTGTATGGTGAGCAAATGGGGTCCCACGTGCTGGCCTCCCCACAGCCCCGGCGGACAGTTATTATTGTAATTGATAGTATTGGTAGAAGATCGGCAACCTTGCTTTGCTGCATAGAGTTACGGCCCTTTACAGTTTGAGTTCAAATCTTGCTGAGGTTAACTTTACGATTAAATCGACTCCAGTGCGTGATTGGTACTTTATTTTATCGACCCCGTTAGGATGAAAGACAAAGTTAATCTTGGCGGGATTTGAACTCGGATCATAAAGGGGCTAACTATGCTGCAAAACATGGCGTCTGACCCTCTACCAATACTGCCAATCCACCGCCCTTGATAAAGACGATAATTATTTCTACTTTTGGCACAAGGCCAGCAATTACCTCAGTGTATTATTGGTACTTTATTTTATCGACCCGGTAAGGATGAAAGGCAAAGTTAACCTCGGCGGGATTTGAACTCATATCATAAAGGGCCTCAACTCTATGCTGCAAAGCATGGTGTCCGACGCTCTACCGAGACTGGTGGTCTCGATAAAAATGCTAAAGACGATAACGACGATAATGTTAGATA
Organism: Eledone cirrhosa; assembly: GCA_964016885.1. Taxonomy (NCBI): domain Eukaryota; kingdom Metazoa; phylum Mollusca; class Cephalopoda; order Octopoda; family Eledonidae; genus Eledone; species Eledone cirrhosa. Next base: position 2,825,413 of record OZ024758.1, read on the forward strand.
AGATTTAGATAAGGAAACAAATATGATGTGAAGGATGACATCGAAATGAGAATGACGATGATAATGGCGATGATGAGGTAGATGACAACGATCACAATACCATACATGATGAGGAAGGGGACATTGATGATGATGATGTCAATCTTCCTAAAGACCCACCCCGAGAAATATAAGAAGAAATAAAGACAATCCTTAAAGGAGACACAAGAAAGAGAGACGACCGTCAACTGAGGGAATGTATAGTGTGGTAGATTATTGTTAAACTTGAACTGGAAATAACGAAAACAATATATACAGATACATACTACCCCCCCTCTCTCCTTATATATATACATATGCATACACATATATATATACATATGCATACACATACATATACACATATGCATACACACATATATATATATATACATATACACACACACATATATCGACATATACATATATACGTAAATATAAACATGGCGCAGACACACGCACACACCACACCTATATATATATATATACACTCATACAGAGGCACACACCAATATATATATATACATATATACACATACACCCGTACCTACATTCATATACACATATACAGAGACACACATGTATATATATGTATATATATATATATATATATATATATATATCAACTTACACAAACTAGATAGTGTTAGAGTTTCTCTTGTATTTTTATCATTTAGTTAGTTTTTGATATCTTTAATTAATGACAACATATATTGTATAAATAACCATGAAAGCAAAAAGGCCAGGCACTCATAGATTAGGTTTTTTAATTAGCGTTGCTTTCGTCTGTTGTATATATATTTTTATATATTTACTTTGTTTGCAAGCAAATAAACAAAGATATTTGGTGAGTATTTTTATTTATAACGATTTGGAAAATCTAATCAAAGCCCGATTAATCTATTTAGTAGCAATTTTTTTTTATAGTGAAAACGAAATCTAAGGTCCCTTGAGAATTGAAAGAATGTATATGCCGAAATAAAACGCCCATAACAGTAGTCAACACTATATTTATTGCCGGTGATATAGTAGTGATGTTAGAGAAAACTTGTGGCGCGGCTTGCAAATAACACAGCATCTGTTTTACAAAACTTGGTATTTATTTGCTTCACTTTCTCTCTCTCTCTCAACACACACCCACATGCAAATACACACATACATCAACATACATATACGCACACATGAAAACACACACAAATATATATATATATATATATATATATATATATATATATATATATATTAGTTCCACAACAGTTAGTTCACCATACCGAGAACAATTGTTTCACCTTATGCAGATCTTCAGCTCGGCCTGAAGATCCGCATAAAGTGAAACATTTGTCCTCGGTATGGTGAACTAATTTCTGTGGAACTACTTCTACCAACCTCGTCCCATGGACTGAGTGCTCTACAGGTAAAACCCTCCAGTGTTTTACTATTATATATATTCAATATTAATAAGGCTAAAAAGTGAGTCTTAAGCTAGAGTTTCCCCTGTTTATCACAATTGTTTATACATAGAAGTTCAGACATCTCCGAGAACTTTTCAGAGTATAGTTATATGGTATGGTCCCGTAACTTCTGATAGAATCGTAGGGGCGCCATATTAACATATGGCGTTTCGTGTGCAGTTTTAAGCCTAGCTGAGGCCATCCCTCTCCAGGCCTCAGTAGAGCCGATTTCTTCCAGAGAGAGAAAGAATCGAGCCCAGTAATAGACTGATACTTTTTGTATCGACCTCGAAAGGATGAATGGCAAAGTTGACTTCGGTGGGATTTGAACTCAGAGAGCAGGAACTAATACAATAAAGTCTTCTATCCGACATTCTAATGACTCGAAAGGATGAAAGGAAAGTTGACCTCGGTGGGATTTGAATTCAAAGAGCAGGAACTAATACCATAAAATATTCTATCCGACGTTCTAACGACTCGGCCAATTCGTTGACTATATACTTTATACGTGTGCTTTGATCAAACCTTAAGAAAATGAGTGAATAAACACAAAATTAAAAACCGATGAGGTTAATAACCTTCACGAAGAGAACGAAACAGATTAAGAAGAAATATGAATCAACTAAAATAATATTTACAATCAGCAATTTTTAAAGAGACGAAAAATATATCTGAAGTACAACATAAAAAGTATAATCAGCAATAAGGAGTCGTAGGGAAAGATGTGTCTATAGGAAAATTATACAAATCACAGATGTCTAAGAGACAATGTAGACAAACATACATGTATCAATGGTTCAGTTACTGTTCTATTGTAGGATGATAAAACATTCTCCGCAATGATGGCAGCTATATTCTAGATCATTCACAGTCTGTCACCACATTTTTCAGTAAAAAAAATTTGTGCCTTGCGGGAAACTACCAAACAGTCTCACTTGCTTTCTCAAATGATTAAAATATTCGAGAGTGTGTAAGATAAAAATTTATCGAGATTCCGAAGAAACCAATGGTGGTCTGCGTCGGAAAATCAAGAAATAAACCTAAAAATATCAGTAAATTTCTGTGCCGTAGGGATTACGTAGATACCGAGGCTTCTGACGTTTGATGTGAAGTAAATAGATTTATCTTATACATTTTATTTATTTGCTGAATGAGAAAGACAAAGCACGCAAACTTATTTGACTTTAAGAATTTCATTTGCTTTTTTATGCTCTAGAGTCTTTCTCGATATTTACTGGTTTGCCAGTGTGTCAAACCACCTTCAAGGGTTGTCGATCATATTGACACCGGAACTTATTTGAATTCTTTACTTTAATATATATATATATGTGTGTGTGTGTAAGCATTTATATTTGTGAAAAGCAAATGAAAACAACATCAACACAGTGGAAGGTTTGGGTACACTATAAAGATATTTATTTGTTTAACGCTTGATATAGTAAAGAAATATATTAACGTTTCGGGCGTTAATATCCTCATCAGAATGAAAACTAAAAGGTAACATATATAGATAATTAAGAGGAAGAATTGGAACATGGTATATCAGACAAATAGGACACTCGGAAGAAGAGATATTAATCCTGAAATAACAGGACATATTAATAAATTAAGGTAAAAAGCAAGCCTTATTTCTTACGAAATAATTATTTTCCGTCTAAACCTGCATTGACGTGGCTTTCAAACTTCGAATTCTTTATACATATATGTATATCAAAAATTAGATTAAGGAAGTCATGTCTGAGAGTATCAGAATCGTGCGTAAATCACCTGTGGAGGTATGCTCTAAGATTTCAGGTAGTAAATATTGAATATTTATTATGCTACCTCCGTAACTATGTATGTTTACACTCTTCACAAATTATCCCCTGTAACTCTTTGACGTGTTTATTTTACATACATACGTCATCTTACTTTTAATTTAATAAATATATTTTATATATATAATGTTAATAAAAAAAAATGTTTCTATTAACATTACTAGGGATCTGACGAGCCGCGGATTACAGAGTCGGGTCAGATCGATACAGATCGAACTTTGAGCTGATCAGTGGCCAAACGCGCTTCACCAACCAATCGTCCTTGTTATCCTATTTCACTATAATACACTGTCTAGCTCTACATATCGAAACTGAGGTGAACCTAAACATCGAGTGCTCACCCGGGGGAACCTACACCTCTCCCAAAACTGCTGGCCTTGTGTCTATATAAGAAACCATTATTTGTAACAGCTCTGGTCAGTGAATTGGCAGTATCGGTAGAGGGTCGGACGCCATGCTTTCCAGCATAGTTACGTCCCTTTACGATCTGAGTTCAAATCCTGCCGAGATTGACTTTGCCTTCCATCCTTACGGGGTCGATAAAATAAAGTACCAGTAATGCACTGGGTAATTGCTGGCCTTGTGCCTAAAGTAGAAACAATTATTTGTAACAGCTCTAGCGGTTTTCATTTGAGGCAATGTGGATCACACTAAAATATGAAAACCTGTAAAAGATATTAAGTTTCTACAGAAGAACCTCGATGCATTATACCGATGGTCTGAATAGACAAAATTAAATATAGGAAAGTTTCTTGCACTTTGCTATAAGTCATTCTACATAGTAAATTCTAGATATTTAAGAACGAAAGTAATAGCAATATCAGAATCAGAAACTGTGTATGAACTCGGCATTTTATTAGTGCCGCACTGCTTCATGGGCATTTTACGAAATTGAATAAAACTTGTCGAAGATTGACAGAAGAGATCCTATAGGCATTCACAACCATAAAAGCTCAAGCTTCTTTTCTGAAATATATTTGTTCCGAGTCAAATTGATTGTTGCTTTCAGCTACGATTGTCTCATACCGTGTAGTCCTAAAAGTTTCACCTTCCCCGTGAATCCTTCTTCTTGTATGACATATGTAAAATATTTAGAGAGAGACCGGTGGAGAGACCTAGGTGGGGACCGACGAGCCAGACCAAGGAGTCCTTTGCAGAATCATGGATTGAAAAGATCAACGGGAGCAATCCTGAAGAACATGCAGCAATGTATTGCCAGGGTCACCACAGTTTCATGCTAGGCTGTCCGTGATTTTCTATCGATGGAGACGATGGACTGTTTGGGCATATGTTGTGCGGATGCAATTAAGATTCACCCATTGCATTCTGGGAAGGGCATAGCTAATGCTGTCAATGACAGCGATGGGCAAAAATAAATCTGAGGACAGGGACCAGCGTTCTCTGGTCGGCTAAGAGACAATCTACGGTTGACGGGCAGATGAAATATAGAAAAGATTGAGAGAGGAGGAGGACAGGGAAATGTGTGTTGGCTCATATAAGTGACTGGAGGAAGGAAATAAAGGCGATATACAGAACAAGTTTAGACACACACATCTTCATCAACTCTCAAACCAGTTAGGTTTTTCGCACGAGGCTCGTGGATTGTCTCTCTGTTGACTGTTGGCCGCTAGTCATATATGATATATATATATACAAACATTTTCGCACATATTCTCTGTCTCTCTCTCTCTCTCTCTGTATATATATATATATATATATATATATATCTGTTCCCCTGTCACGTCCGCTAACACATGTATACACATACATATTGTGTTTGTACGTATGTACCCATATATACTCATACACATCTGTATTTGCGTTCGATACATACATGCATATTATATATATCTATATATATATATCTATATATATATATATATCTATATATATATATATGCACACACATATATAAACACGTGTGTATATATATATATATATATATGCATGTTATATACATGTAAACACCAAAATACCAACTGGAACGTACATACACGCGTATGTGTATATACTTTCTATACTTTTCATTTATATATATATGTATATATATATATACATATATATACGCATGTATGTACTTCTCAGTTGCTGTTTTGGTGTTTGTATACATGTATTTACATGTATATAACATGAATACATGAATACATATATATATATATTTCGTTTTTATGTTTTTTTGTATAATTTTTGTTGAGAATAAATGTGATACACCTAGGTAGGTTTGTGTTGCCAATAAAAACATACTCAACAGTTGAATTTCATTTCAATTTATTATTAATGCTTAATTAACTGAATCGTTCGTCGGTTAGTTTAATAGCCGGGGTGTTTATTTAGTTTTTTAATTATCAAATATCTTTAGTGACACCTTCTGTGTCCTCTTTACTGACTACTCTTGTTTCTCATGTGTGTTGTTTTACACCATCTTGTAAAATGGTTAGATAAAGATAAATTATTAGATAAAGATGATGAAAGATTTATTATTATTTTCAATGGAATATACTAGATATATCTTACGTTAATATTTAATTGAATATCAACACAATTTCATAGTCATCGCTCTTCATAATTACCTAAAACTTGGTTTACTAGAAAACTTTATTGTTTCCAAATGTGTCTACTAAATGTTTAAGTTATATATTTAAGGTTTCTCAAACTGAGAGTTAATATATTATTTTATCTCTAACTGTGTATCTGTTTCGGTATGGAATTTATTGTGCTCCGTTTAAGTTAATTTCTCACTATATTTGCAAAATAATTACTGGCGTAATTTCGATTGTAGATTCTAGCAACTTAGATACAAGTACATTGCTAACGCCCGTCTAAGAATCAGCAACGTTGGGAATTCCTTTTTAAATTCCATTTCAGTTGGAACTAACATTATCATTAATGAAAAACATTATTGGAACTACGGATTAATGTTTCGCTGAAAGCTGATGCAATTGGATTATAGAGATTATAGATTTATGTTTGAATTTCACCTCGTTATTTTATACCAGAAAAATAATCACCATCAACAATCATATAAGTTAAATGAAATCTATGCGTCATAAACAATGATATTTAAAATTTAAAATGAAAGCACATTGTAATGTTAACGATTCCACGATTGAGTAAGATCGATATAAAATAATACTACCCTATCATTGTATTCTAAGTATTAAGACGTCTAAGGTAAACAAAAATTAAACAAGGTACGAAAAGTTTAATCTTTATATAAAAGCAAAAAGAAACATGGCACGACTTAGGTATTCAGAAAACAGAAGGATTATAAAGTTATCCTGTTTCTCGACCAGAAGTACATATAAGTATATAAACCTGAAATAGTTCTGAAATTAACGATAAAAAACAATATTGGAGACAATGGATTGATTTATCCGCACGCTGGAATAAGAAGACTTGGGATTAAAACAATAACGATAAAACTATACTGAATAGATGTTAGGAGGACAGAGAAACATATGTTATATAAACCCGTGTGTGATTAAGACTTGAAGTAAAGAATAATATTTGTTTTCAACAGATATATTCTATTTAGATCATTTCACTATTGTAACATTAGTAATGTGTAGTTTCATGAACATGGAAACGAAAACATTATAAATCACGAGGCCTATTAAATTGTACTCAAGACGAATCTATGAACGAAAAATATCTATTATATGTGTGTGCGATGAAGCAGAATTTGTGACGTAAATATATACACACAAACACTTATATATTTTTTCTATTTATCTATCTATCCATCTAAGTATCTATTTACCTAGATATCCCCTTCTCTCTTTCTTTCTCTCATATATATATGTAAAAGGTGAGTAATATTGTAGAACAATAAAACTATGCATTTATCACATGTAGACTTAGCACTTTCCTGTAAACAAGTGCTATTATGCCTCATATCCTTATTTTATCTGATGAGAACGCAATTGTTGTCCCAGGATGATTTTGTATTCGAAATGCGCATAATAAAATATATGGAACTCTTTTAACCATCTTTTAATTTCTTCTTTATATATATATATATATATATATATATATATATATATATATATATATATATATATATATATATATAGGAACACGTATGACCCCGACGGCAGAGCTCAAGCCGTTTCGACGGCTATTTCCAGAATAGAAATAGCCATCGAAACGGCTTGAGCTCTGCCGTCCGGGTCATACTTTTTCCTATTACCCACTCTACTACCCTAAGTATTGAGTACTCTGGTGCGTTATGGTCCATCTGGTTCCTTACCACAATTCCTTCGTTATATATATATATATATATATATATATTTCATTTTTGAATTAATTTTCCAAGATTTCTTATCTGAAATCGTGTGTTGAAACAGATAGTGTTATACTTTGGGAGGGTCATGTTGCCAATAAAAAACACCCGCACCTGTTGGTGTCATTTAAATTTATTATAAATTTCCGGTTGGTTGGTTGATTCGATAACCGAATGGTTATTGACAATATATAAGCAACCATTCCGTTATCGAATCAAGCAACAAACCGGAAATTTATATTAAATTGAAGTGAAAACCAACAGGTGCATGTGTTTTTATTGGCAGCATGGCCCTCCCAAATTTAGCACTACATACCTACCAACCTACATACATACATACAGTGCTAAATTAGGAACATCCTTGTTAAAGTATGATCTATTTAAAAAAAAAGAGAAGAATGTCTATTTATATATCTGCATATCTGTCTAACTGCCCAGTTGGGAGTTCTATAAATTATTATCAACTCTAATTGTGTATCTGTTATTAAATATGTAGGCAGAAGCTGGTCGTTGCAACTTAGAGAATGTTGCGTGCTAAGCACTGCCGATAACAATGCTCTTAATATTTAATATTTCCTCTACTTTCAAAATTAAAGATCTAACTTTCTAAATAAAAGAGTTAACTGATATGGAAAGACCGTTATCATTATTGCTGCATTCATCCCCAACAAACGCCATCAACCAGAAACATGATTATCAGTTACATACACATATTCTCTTAGCTATATTTTACCTCTCAACTGTTAAACGTGCTTTTCCTACACGAAATGTAAATTCTGAGCTCTATCACTATCGATGCATGTATTGCATATCAAAATATGCATGAAATTTATTAATAAAGGGATTATATAAAGGAATTTGTACACATAGTAACAGCTTTTGATAAGAATGTTATTCATAATATAAATTTTTGCGGAAATAATATTTAAAAATTTCTAATACGAGATATTTGTGTTATATTTTATTCTGAACAAAATCTTATTTTTCCAACAGAGAATCAAACTCCACCCTTCTAGCATAAACATCTAACTAACTTTAAATGCTCTAAATTTACACCCTGCCGTCGCTAAATTGGAGGGATACATTTGTTATGATAATCCTAGAGAAGACTTTGGTGGTCATGACTGGAGCATTCCTAATTAAACGTCCTGTAATCTGAAGCTTAAATACATCGTTTAAATGAAGAAGCCTCCGAGTTTATCTCCAACTAATCAATCGCATCATGTCATCTTATATAACATTACACATTAGATATTTTAAACATTCATAATTCTAAAAGGTGGGTCAGTGCGGGAATGCCTACCTTCAGTGGTCTGTTCCTTCAACGTCTGACCATATTAGAAAAGCTCATTTTCTACACTATTCATTAACTCAATACTTTAAAACATGTACTGCAACGTTCGTCCATTGAATTTGAATTCACTAGAACATTTTGTTATAGTTACATTTCTTACTGAAATCTGAGAGCGGCGCACTCTGAAAACCCACATTTTTCTTCTTAAAATGCAATTGGATTCTTAAGATACAAGACATCACAATCTCAATTTTTGAAAATCATGAAACCGTGCAACCGTTAAAGTCTTTGTAAAGAAACCTTACTAAAATCTACAATCTCCGCATTTTCAACATTTTTCCTATATTTTTCCTCGTGTGGGATTTAAAAATCGCCTACTTTCTCATGTATGTATATATATATATATATATATATATTTGCATAGAGGAGTGTCGGTGATGAAAGATTAATTAATCTTGAAACACCGGTGTCTGGCATCCTACACCTAATTAACCACACAGTATGTGTATGCTTATATTCAGTGACAAATAAGGAAAAATCATTTTCATTACGAATATGTTTCTTAGATAGAGATGCTATACGTTTATTGTATATAAACATATAGCATATGTGTATAAAAAAATTTATATACACCCATAATATATATATATATATATATATATATATATATATAAATAAACGGATGGAGCTCAGTCGTCGGGCTCCTGACTATTTTCCTCCCTCTGTCTCTCTTTTTTCACACACACACACACTGTGTGTGTGTGTGTACATACACACATAACTTTCCGCAGCAATTATTTCCTAATATTAAAAGAATTACAGACGAACGTGTGAGGACATTGAAATAAGTTATCCTCTCCTTTTTATCGTGTTTAAATAATTATATTGTTTAAATAATTAATTCTAATTACCGTCTCTGGGGACACCTTTTAGTGCTGCAGCTTGATACCTTCATAGTTTTTATTAGTCCTACTCTTGCTTCTTCTGCCGCACATGATGTTTGTTTTATTATAGTTAATATATTTCTTTGTTGATAGTTTGTTAATGTACTTTGGTGTTTATGGCGTTTGTCGTTGGTTTGTCAGCACGTTTGTTTCTCTTCTATAAATTCTACATTATTGATGTTACTATAATTGAATGTTTTGTCAGTTATTCATCATCTTTTTAATATCTTTATAGTTTTCCCCCTTGTTTTTTTTTTCAAAATGATTCGTTGCTTTGGGAGTTATTATATTGAATTTCATCACAATCTTTTTTATTGTTCTTTACACACCAGTGAACCCTTTTCAAGTGAAACCACCGATGAAAGACCTTCAAGCTATAGGGGAACCAACCTCTTCCTCAATCAGTGCAACAAAGGTTATATTATACAATAAATTCATCGGTTTTAAGTCGATTATATTTTATCTTACTCAATATGGTGTTTTTTCTAGCTTGTCAAGTGACCCTGTGGAGGTATGCAAGCAGGGTTTAGTTTCATATGTCTTAATATTCTGTTTATCGTTAGCGTCAGATCTGGACATATGTTTAGCCAGAACTAGTAACATTTGTGAATATTCCGTCCTTTGTATCAGCAGGAATACCGTCACACCAGGAGCCCTGTGTTTTTAGGTGGGTGACTGCAATCTTTACGTCCACTAGGGAGAGGGATGCATCCAGATCAGTTTTCATCTAATGGGTCTTATTGTTTTGTTTAAGACTATGGTATAAAGCAGATTTAGCTACTAATTCTAGTTTATATTACAAGCGGCCTATATGGGTGTCTTCTGGATGGTCTTTTGGATAACGTTACTCGACAGAGTGCGTAGCTCAGAGATCAGAGAATCACGTCAGGTAGAGCCGCTACTTTTCCGAATTGAGAGATCACAGCTCCGATATTAAGGGAATGTGGAAAGAATAGCTGGCCAGATTTTACGGCAGGAAACTAACCGGCAGGAGACCCAGGTGTAGACCCCGAGCAAAATGTTTGTACAACATCGACGAGCTTGGCTGGTCTCGCTTGGGGACCAGGCAGGATAAGTTGGAGATAGTTGCTTCTGACAGGACTCGCTGGAAGGAGTGTTTCATGACTCTTACGAACCTCTTAGGAATATGTGCGCGCAGAAGAAGACCAATAAGAAGACCAACAACTAGCCACTTGGTGATCTCGTCTAATGCCACCAAAATACCAATAAATATACTAGTGTAGGCATTTGGTAAAGTAATGCACACACAATCTATTTGAAATATTACATAGGCTTAATCACATGTTGATAATGAGAGCTTAAGAATAAACCTTAAAATTGTGTGGGCTTCTATTAAAAATATTTCTTCAATCCCGCATTTTATGGGCCTCTCTTTCTTCCTATCTAATAAGTATTGCCGCCTTTTTAATTGAGTTCACGGTTTAATTCAGGATAAATCTGGTTTTTAGTTTTGAAAGTCCATGGATATCTACAAGATCTCCGATTAGTCGAAACAGTAAATTGGAAAGAGTGTTATAATGGATTAAATAATAATTGTTTCTACTTTAGGCACAAGGCCAGCAATTACCCAGTACATTACTGGTACTTTATTTTATCGACCCCGTAAGGATGAAAGGCAAAGTCAACCTCGACAGGATTTGAACTCAGATTGTAAAGGGACGTAACTATGCTGGAAAGCATGACGTCCGACCCTCTACCGATACTGCCAATCCACCGCCCAATGGATTAAATAATAATGATGAGAAATTGTGTGTATACATCTATTATCTCCAATATGTTAGGTACTACTAACGACTATCTTACCACATCTGACAATCAAAAATCCACAGAATTCAAAATTCTTTATTAGAATTGGATAATAGTTAGGACAGTAATTTAATATAGAAGAATAACTGTTAATCCGATAAATTGCACAAATGCATCTATCTATCTATCTATCTATCTATCTATCTACCTATCTACCTACATATCTACCCATCACTATCAAACTCTCCATCCATCTATCTATCCATGAAACTCTTCATCTATATATCTATCCATCTGCCTACCTATCTATCTATACAACCATCGATCCATCACCCTATCTATCAATCTCTCCATCAACACACCTACGTACCTACCCGTCTACCTATCCAGGAATCTCTCCACCCACCTACCTATCTCTACAGCTCCCCACCCCAGCTTGATTAATAGCAGATTAGTCAAGAAATTCAATAAAACTGAACAATCAGCAAAAATGTAATTGCTTCACAACTGTATATATTGTAAGAAAAAACTAGTGTGTATAAAATTATATATATGTAGCTAAATATAAACATACATACATACACATTCGCGCACACACACACCCACATATGTGCATATATATATATATATATGAGTGTTTAGTATACATACATAAATATGTGCGTGTAGGTATACATTTGTATATATATATGTGCACATGATAACATTCGCAGGCACATATACATATGCACACACTTACACACATACTTATATATGAACATATTATATATATATATAACTACAAAGGCATCATCATCAACACTCACAACAAAACATCAGTAATTTAGAGAGAAAATACCCCCCCCCCAAAAAAAAAAACGAAAACTAACACTAACAATTAATAACAAAACAAAACAAAATAACTTATTGGAAACCGAAAAAACAAACACACAAAACACACATGAATATAAAACAGAAACACAAATATAAATACAAAAAATACCCCCCAAATCCTCCAAAAATCTTCCAAAAATCTACATAAAACAACAATAAAAACACCAATGCCTACTGTTAAAAATACTAGGAAAATAAGGCCAGGAAAATGAACTTTGGCGACGAAAGAGAAACTAGCTTTCATTTATTTGTCACATTTTCTCTTGTATTATTCACCTTCTGTTGAAGTGCTTTGCTTTATATTTTATTGTTATATACATTATCTGTCAAAATGTATTTATTTTTAAAATTGTAATTCAATTTTTCCTCTAGAGAACAGCAAGATTGCTTGGAATATAAGGTTATTGACACACACATTATATATATATATATATATACATATTATACACACACATATGTATATATACACATATGTATATATATATGCATTATACACACACATGTATATATACAGACACATATATGTATATATACACATATAGACATATATATATACACATATAGACATATATATGTATATATATACACATATAGACATATATGTATATATACACATAGATGTATATATACACACACATATGTATATATATATATATATATATATACACATGTATATATCTCTATATATATATATACATGTGTGTGTATATATATATATATATATATATATATATATATATATATATATATACATACACGTGCATATATATGTATGTATATATTGAGAGAGAGAGAAAGGGGTGAATGTTTGTGATTGAGTGTGTATGTCTCTATGTATGTACATACATGATTGTCTTTAATGAAAAATCCACCTTATTGCTACAGAGAAATCAATACTATTTGAAAGGAAAAGAATAAAGAAAATATTTATTGCAGGACATTCACCCCTTGACTACAACAAAAGATAATTCAATCACAGTTGAGCTGTGAATTGGACGTACACAGATACACACACATATTGTGTGTGTGTTTATATATATATATATATATATATATATATATTTATCTATATGTATGTGTGTGTTTGCCTGTGCCCACCCTAGATAGATAGGTGTATGTACCTATATATACACATATATTTACATGCATACATATATATTTAAACATATATATTTCAAAAAATTTAGACACTCATGTGTGTATATATATATACGTGTGTGTGTGTGTGTGTGTGTGTGTGTGTGTGTGTGTGTGTGTGTGTGTGTGTGTGTGTGTGTGTGTGTGTGTGTGTGTGCGTGTGTGTGTGTGTGTGTGCGTGTGTGTGTGTGTGTGTTCATTTAAGGCACGCGCTATTTAGGATAAGCTGGGAATCGAAAATTATGACTATGGAATTAGGACGTTTCGTAGTAATTTGAGTACAGACAATATTTAAATATTAGGGGACAAGAAAATCCATAACCGGAAAAATCGCCAATTTTACCGTTATGGGGAATTCATAATCCCTAATATTAGACCCAGTGCTCTAGTCAATATATGACGAGAGCTTCTAATTCTATTTCCATATATATATAACGTTTTGGATGCTAGTCCTTCATTAGAAGAAAGAAGGAGACATTAATTAGATTGAAGGGACGGGCAGAGCGGAATCGGAAAAAATATTTTTAGACATATATATATTTATCTGAAACTAATTTTTCCGATTCTGCCCTCTCCGTCCCACCAATCTATCTTATTTCTCATTCTTTCTTCTAATGAGGGTCTAGCGTCCGAAAAGTTAAGACCCTCTTCAGAAGGTTAAAGTTATATTTGTGTATATACAGAGTAGGCAAATGAGACTGTGCTAATGTATTTACAAATACGAATTTCACATTATATTGAAAATACAGATATAACTTTATCATAAAATTCGAGTGTATAACTCCCCAGAACAGATTCAAATGAATATATATACTTATATACACTTTATTATACTACTTCCTGTTGTCAAAACTTATGGTAAAATCTAACAATTTCAAACTTCACTCGCTCCTGTGCAATAAACAGACGTGCTTTGTTGATTATATATATATAAAGTTGTTACACAATGGTTATAACAATGTCCATTGGTGAACTAACTATGTCCATTACGAACTGAGGATCCGCTAAGGTGAAACAATTGTTCTCGGTATGGTGAACTAACTGTTGTGTTAGTTCCTGATATGTGTATATATTTATATATATATATATATATATGTGTGCGTGTGGGAGAGTGTGTGCACGTGTGTACATAACTTGTTATTTATTGCTTTAAAAATGGTCTCGATTTGGTGTATTGCCTCATATAATGTCGTAAAGATAAAGAGAGAATTTAGATAAGGAAAATTAAACACGCAAAAAAAGAAATATAAAAAGTCTAATAGAAAAAAAATACAAAAGAAAAATAAAATGAAATAAAATAAGTAAAAACGATAAAATGTCTCATTCTGATATTTATTGTGACGTGGAATGTTCTGGAGAAAATGGGGTCTCTATGTTGATAAAGATGGCGGCTGTGGAATGTTAGTGCTGTTGCACATAAGGCTCTATCAGGTTAACTATGATATTAGGTGGGGTTGGCCAGGGGTGGGGCGCTCATTGTGGGGGAAGAT
>OZ024758.1:2845485-2852985 GCA_964016885.1 Eledone cirrhosa
TGAGTCTTTTAAAGAAGAAAAGAGATTTGAAAATCCACTCACAACATAAATATAATATAATGCGATAGGGTAGTGTCTCCGACTTTATCTATTTACTCACCAAAATCTATTGAAAATCACGCAATTATCGTGAAAATATGTCCTCAATTGTACGTAAATATTATTTGATATTAGGAAAGCAAGCAGTAACAAGTAGAAAAATGTTATAATTACCACGAATTTCTCCATCGATTGTTGCCAATGTTATCTTGCATAAACAGTATTATTTTGTTTTGACCAAATATGTTACAGAAATACATTCTTTATACATCACGTACATTCCATGGTTCTCTCTCCATATGGGATAATTATTGAAACATGTTTATGTTTATGAATATTTTTTCTAATCCTACTCACACCTTTCTCCTCTACACATTTATATTATCCACCCACATATTAATCTATCTCTTCTTGCATGTTCGTAGGCCAAATGATGCAAACCGATTTGGGTTATTTAGTTTCTCCTGCTTCAACGTATTCAGAACAAAAGTTAGCGACATCTGACTGTGAAAGAAATACGTGCCAGCCTCCCACGCATATCTCTCGTTGCACGTAAAAGGACGATTTGCTGGCTACTCCCATCGCGCCACCTATAACGCTGTGTCCCCATTAGTGCTTTAGAAACCACCAGCAGTCACTAATAACAGGGGGCGCAAGCTTTCCTATCCCGATGTCATCTTCAGAGATTCTGGAATTGAAATCCAGGATTTGGTAGCGGCAATGAACGACAGACCCACGTGGAGAACAATTGTTGAGTCGATATCGGCTGAGGCTGCCGGATGATGGCGATGATGATTTAGCTTTGTTCAAATCCTGTCAATACTATCGTTGCCTGTTAGATAAAAGGAAACAGTCAGTTTGTGATGTTGTGATATATACTGACCAAAGATTACTTTAAATTTCTGTTCTTATCCCCAATGCTAGAAATCAGTATTTTTATTATTATCATATTATTGAGCGTTGTCTGAGCCGAGCATATAACGCTTATTTCTGAAAGGGCCGTGGGAGCAGTCCTCAAAGACTCCTTCCATCGGTGCCTTTCAAAGGTAACCGTCTCCAACTGATCAGACTGGATCACTAAGAGAGAACAGCGAAGCTCATAGATGTCTATCTTGCTTGGGGTCTATTCCTGGGTCTCTTGTCGGTGGTTTTCGCCTGTCATATCTGTCCAACGATTCTTTTCCGAGATATTCTAACCGTCTATCCATAGTATTGGAGCTGTGATCTCTCAATTCGTAGAAGAAGCATGGGTTCCACATTATATTGTAGGGCAACTTCAATTGGTTGAGATTGTATGAAGAAAATACTAGGTGAATATTACTTTCTTTACGTTTGCGACAAGGAAGTACAAAGACAACTTACTTTATATAAATGGTTGCATATATCGTTCCGATAGTTCTAGTTCTTCACTACAAGAAACCTGTAATAATATACCTATTCCAATGACAGACTTGAGTCCCATCAGTATGAGGTGAATAGTGGACGATCAAGACTGAAATCCGTGTGTATACCTATTCAGAGGCATATTCAGACACACACACAAACACACATTTAGACACACGGACACACACAATATATATATATATATATATATATATATATATATACTCACATACACTTACATATATATATATATATATATATATATATATATACTCACATACACATACATACTTACATATATGTATATATATATATACTCACATATACTTACATACGCATCATCTTATACAAGGAATATCTGACAAAGCGATTCTTGAAAATGTGAAAATAAATTATTATGTAGTGCTAAAGATAACAATGCTTGTGGTAATAAGCTATTCTCAAGACAACATAAAAGTCTGATTATAAAATAAGTGGATTTCTGTCCATCTTGCCAATAAATCAGAGGATGCGTGACTACGTAAGGTCTCATAAATATAGACAGAAGACGATGTGATAAAAGCAGAGACGTGGCCTAAAATATCGCTAACGCCAGATAACTGACTACCGATATCTTCATCCGTCTCTATGACAATTGAGTGGTATATTTTCTCTTCTACAGGACATTGTGGTGTCGTAAATATGAATGTGTTGCGGTTATTTAGCTTCACGTCATTTCTGATCTATCAGTATTATAACCAAGTGCACTTTATTCATCACCCCTCCATTAAACGTTTTTTTTCATAGGGAATCTTCTATTACATTTTAAATGTGATTTTCTCCTATTAAGATGGCCTAGTGCGGTACGAGGGAAACTGGTTGCTATTACTAGCAAATTAAAGAGTCATGAAATCTATTCAATTTTCTCTCGATAGAATTAAATTTGTTTCGTGGCCAAATTAACAAGAAAATGAAATAAACTTGGTTATAGATATCATCCAAGTTTTCGGTCTAACAACATTCACCTAGCCATTACATGTTAACAGAGTTTAACTTATTGCAAACAATTTTGTAAGGTCTCCGGTCTCAAGATAATATCCTTCTTTCATCTCACCATCCCAGATAGTTTAAAGCTGGGGTGTGCATCATATTCCATTGGCGGGCCACTTTTGAACATTGGAACAACTATTAGGGCCATTAATATTTATTAAGCACGATTCCAAAGATTCACCAGAACTTCTTTCCATAACATGGAACTGGGAAATTATAACACACATAACCCTATCAGTGAAGCCCTTTAGTATAGGTCAACTAACAGAAAATTGTATTATGTTATGAAAAAAATTCTAAATAAGTCTACAAGGTAAAAATTAAAAACTGTTATCGCGGGCCACTCTGACTAGTCTAGCAGGCTGGATTGTGGCCCGCGGGCCACCTGTTGCATGCCCTGCTTTAAAGGGTCAGGAGTGGTACTCGTTTTCCTCCGACAAGACCATTTAAAAAACAAATTCTTTACCTAGCAATTGGTTGGCAGAAGTTGATTAATTAAACCACAGTATTTCACGGCTATTTTATATTTTGACCTCGGAAGAATGAAAGGCAAAGCTAATCTCGGCGGGATTTCAACTCAGAACGTAAAGGACCATAACTCGGGCGTCTGACACTCTACCGATACTTCCAATCTATCACCCGGATCCACTGCTGTGATCCTAATAATTGTTTCTACTTTAGGCACAAGGCCAGCAATTACCCAGTGCATTACTGGTACTTTATTGTATCGACCCCGTAAGGATGAAAGGTAAAAAAGTTAACCTCGGCGGGATTTGAACTCAGATCGTAAAGGGACGTAACTATGCTGAAAAGCATGGCGTCCGACCCTCTACCGATACAATGTTTTCTAATCTGAGAACAAGGCTGTCAATTTGCGGGGAAGGGAAACTTGATTAATTAAGCCACAGTGTTTGATGTTTTACATTATTTTATCGATTCCGCAATAATGAAAGGCAAAGGAGGCTTTGATGAAATTTGAACTCAGAGCGTAGATTACTGAAACTAATACTGTAAAACAGTAAATTCGATACTTTAACAACTTTGTCAGATCACCAGGTTACTGTCACCCTAAAAATAGTTGATGATTTAGGCACACGGCCAGCAATTTTCTGAGAGGGGAAAGTCGATTAAATCTACCCCAGTGCATGACTGGTACTTTATTTCATCGACGCCGCAAGGATGACAAACAAAGCTAACCTGGTCGGGATCTGATCACAGAACGTAAAGGGCCGTAAGTCTATGCTGGAAAACATTGTGTCAGACGCTTTACCGATACTGCCAATCCACCGCCCTAGTAGTAATATTAATAATAATACTTATTCTAATAACAACAATGGAAAAGATAATGATATACATTAAAGAAAGATATCTCCGACAAAAGCTTCTAGAAAGAATTGTGGATATAATTATAAGAAAATGATGATGAATATTATTTAGACAGACAATAACAAATATAAAAAATTATATCAACCTTCACCAAATTATTAGAAAGACTTCTTCACACAAACACTAATGTATTTATGTGTATAGCTATACTCTCAACACACAGCATCCAACATATTGACTGTCAAACACAGAGAGAAAATGGCGCATACATCCACCATCATATCAATATAAAGTTTTTTATACATACAATCATATATACGGAAAATAGACGTGTTTTTATATGTAGTTAACGCTCGAAGAGGAAAACTATCGATATTATCTGATAGCATAAAAGGGCATGGTCTTGCTATCGTCCGTATTATGTTTTGTTATAAGTGGATACAATGCACAGACAGAAAAATAGTTATACCCATGGATTTTAGTAAACAAACTTGCTAAGATTTGTGTTTCAAATATATCGATATTTTGATACGTAGACTGATGAATGAATCCGGAGGGTAATATATTCACAATGTTATACTTCTTGAAGAAGATCATGATCGATTAGACCATGATCGATACATTATATTGCTAGGAATTAATTACTCGACCCTGAAAGAAGGGGCGGGAATGGTGGCTGAGAGGCAGACACGGTGGTGGAGGGAGAGGCATGGTGATTGAGTGGTAGACACAATGTTTGAGGGGTAGGCACGGTGGTTGAGGGAGGGGGCATGGTGCTTGAGGGGCAGGTACGGTGGTTGAGGGGCAGGCATGGTGGTTGAGTGGGGGTGGTCGTTGAGGGCTAGGCACGGTGGCTGAATGGTAGGTACCTTGCTTGAGGTGCAGGCACGGTGTTTTAGGGGCAGGTACGGTGGCTTTTCACGGTGCTTTGGGGGCAGGAACGGTGGTTGAGGAACGGGCACGATGATTGAGAGGTGGGCACAATGGCTGAGGGGTAGGGAAGGTGGTTGAGGGAGGGGCACGGTTGAGTGATACCACTGGTGATTATACAATTGCCAATTTTAAATGGAAGTCACTGTTGATCAAAGTTTAATCCCCAAAGAAGAAGAATACATTTAGGAGTGTTTGGGGACTGTCACCAAGACGTTCTCAGGAATAAGTAGGCAAAGAGAAGACTCTGAAAGAATAACGCCTATAATGAAAATGGTGAAATCTGCACTCAGGTTGTAAATGGACATAAAGAATTGCCTCCAAGTATGTTTTGTCCTCTACAAAATCGACTCACTATCCATTTAAGAAAGAATAGAAATGCTTATTAATAGATTTATGAAATAATGTATGTTTAAGAGGTTTTCTTTCACAAGTATTTGCTTCCTTCCCGATTGCTGAGAATGAGTATGGGTGCTGCCTGTCCTTCTCTGAAAAATAACCAAACACTGTCAGTGTGAAAATAACGAGTTTATGAAATCGCTCTGTCCCTAATATTGTTGAAACGAGGGCAGTCATAAATATTTGCTTAATATTAATAAATTTTTATCTGAAGTAAATACGTTTAAATCATATCAAAATTAAATAAGCCCTATACAACTGTTCGCTGAAAAGTACATAGGCCGACCAAGATACTCTCATGGAATGACCAAATGAGGTGTATTTTTAACATAAGTCCCTGGAAAGAAACAATGTAGTTGTTAATAAGAATAATTTAAATTAATGAATGCATGATTTCACACCTCTAGAATAACTACATATGTTGACCAAGATACTCTCATGGAATGACCGTATGAGGTTTATTTTTCAACATATTAACTGCGTTTCTTTCCAGGGACTAAGAAGAATTTAAATTGATGTATTCAATATTTCACAGCTCTAGCATCACTCCTTCAGAGGCTGACAAAGGTACTCTGGAATGTATAAGAAACCATCATGATCCTAAGTCCAACACCCTTACCACTAGGCCACGTTCCCCCACGCCTGATCTAGTAAACCTATGATTACATTCCTTTTAGTTGGATCGCTTCCATCCTTCATGGATGTTAGTGTATCTTAGATCAAATTCTCTCATATGTATATGAGTTTCTTCTGTTATTACGTTACGGTACGACCTAAGGGTTATTTGGCAGTAATGTCTTAATGTTCCATCACTGGCCCATGGGTAAAACATGTTTTATCCATTAGTAGCTTTTACACGTATGGATCCATTAGTGCGTATACGTGTATGTGTATACGCGTATATTTCTATGTTAGTATACGTATTTATATGTATATGCGTGTATATTTCTATGTTTGAATGTGTATTTATATGTATACATATGTATGCGTGTATATGTCTGTTTGTATGCGCATTTATATGTATGTGTGCATTTAAACTTGAACGGAATTCTCGAAAGACAGTCATTTGCAGAAGATAAATGAATCATTGAATCGCTTCTAATCGCTTGGCATTGAAGATTCATTTCATCTAACTAGAATTACTTAATAAAAGCGCTGAGCACTTTAAAGTAAACAATTCACAACCGGTTTTAATACTAATTACTTATATCAACTTTCGTCTTCCAACCGCGTTGCATTATCTTCACATTACATATCGCAAGAGATCAGTATTAATGAATGATATATGCTCTTGTATAATCAAACTAATAGATCATGTTTTATTCTAAACATAATTAAATTGTACATGTTTGCAAACAAAATATTACAGATTTAAAATTACAGCTAACACACAGAGAATATCGAATCACACACCTCTTGAGGAATCGTGCTATTATTTACACTAAAATGGGCGTAAGTTCCACTTCGAAATTTACATATACAAACATACATACATAGGGCTGCGTGTTCGTGTATTTGTGTATGTATTTGAACCTCTGTTTTTGACTATGTATAAGCGTATGTTGTATGCGTTAAATCGTTTTTCAGACATCATTGGGTCCACATCAGAAGGCATGTAAAACTATCACTCAAATGTATTTGCATTGGGAGTGTGAGTGCTGGAGGAAATTAGATTATCAAATTACAAAAATTAAGAAACTAGAAACGGATAATTAAATGAATAAAGTAAGGAAGGTGGCAGTGAAAGGAAGCCAGCTGGTGATAGAGGAGTGTTGCTTGTTATTTAGGTGCGACTATAATGTGGTCAGTAATGGTGAAGTTGTGGTTATTATAAATATGATGGATTGGCAGTATCAGTAGAGGGTCGGACGCCATGCTTTGCATCAAAGAGTTACGGCCCTTTATGGTCTGAGTTCAAATCCCGCCGAGGTTAACTTTGCCTTTCATCCTTACGGGGTCGATAAAATAAAGTACCAGTAATGTACTGGGTAATTGCTGGCCTTGTGCCAAAAGTAGAAACAATTATAAATATGTTGTAGATTTGAAGTATATGAATGTCTAAAACTGTTGGTGATTACATGAATATAATCTTCCTGTCTTTTGTTTTAGCAGATATTCATTGCTTTCAGACATTGAAACTTAGCCGTGGGGTGTTGTTCACATGTATTTCACTCCCTGGTGTATGGTCTTGCTTTTGTTAAGGGTTTTATAACGTTCAGTTCTTATTATCAGTTGAGGAGAGATGTGACCTTCTTTTGAGATTCATGTCTGAACGAGGATTTATGCGGGATTAAAACAATTAGCAGAATGGGCGATGTAGAAGTTTCGGAATTTGATGATTTTTGAGTTTGTATATTTCAGTCCGGCAGTGTGAAATGTATGGACGCATTTTCT
>OZ024758.1:2865485-2872985 GCA_964016885.1 Eledone cirrhosa
TGAGGAGATGGAGCTGTCCGTCTTTCTGTTGTTTTTTCCATTAGCGTTTCACTACTTTGAATATATACATGTACGAGTAATTCAAACAAAGTAGCTCGGCATTGCTGCTAGAATATATATTTTAATCTTTGTATTAAACACCTTTTCAAAAAGCAATATTAAAAAACAGACAGTCTCTTATTTCAAATGCTATATATCATTTGAAATATGACATTTTTATATTAAAAGGAAACAGGCAAAAACATTAAGATAAAATTTAAACAACTATTAGTTCTTCCATTTTTTAGTTTTCTTTCCTTTATTGAATCTCTGTAGGACATGAATATACTCTTTCGTTTTGTTACTGTTGAAATAAGTTCCTAAAATGCACTTGTATCTAGCCAGCTGTCACATAACTTCAAATAGTTTTAAATTGACAACATATTTCTTTAGGTATATTTTTCAATTACAGATATAGAAATAATCAGTTTTGTTTGTTGAGTACTAAGAGTTATAGTAAGTATTCAGCGTTTAAGAGTTGTTTTGTGGATATGCAATAAGTACTACGAACACATTTACAAGATCCTTTAATCTGTGAAGGATATGCAATAAGTGCGTATATATCAGATTAAACATGTTTTGTAAATGTCATTGTAATGAAGCCGCATGCATAGAGAAACATATACGATATATGTATATATATATATATATATATATATATCATGTATATATATATATCATGTATATATATATATATATATATATCATGTATATATATATATATCATGTATATATATATATATATCATGTATATATATATATATATCATGTATATATATATATATATCATGTATATATATATATATATCATGTGTGTGTGTGTGTGTGTGTGTGTGTGTGTGTGTGCGTATACTCTACAATAAACATTTCTGAAATATCGCAAGACGGAGCCGGAGCAATACATTCACAATAGAGATATATACATAAACATCACACTATAGTCATGCGTAAAGCTACACATTGAAACACACGCATAAACACGTGTGTGGTCTGTGTGTGTGTGTGTTATACTAGAACAATTAAAACGAAAGATTGTGAAATATATAATAAATGACTGAAAGCCGCTACAACACGGTAGAAATATAAAGCGCAAACGATGCTAAATAAAACAAAATAATGTGTATTTTCACATGATATTTCAGGGCTCTTGTCAAATGTGAAACGGAAACGGTTTCAACGCAAAAACGAACGATCGATGTATTCTCTGAAGTGGTAGAAAGTAAAATGTTGAGTTATGCCTGTTCAAGAGTGTGTGCAGCTGGTTATACCATGCTCCCTGTTAGCAAGGAATTTTTATCCCATATTCTCAGAGACATTTGAACTTGCTTTTTATACCAGAGTTTGTCAAATTGCATATTTTCCCTAATGCGAATACAAACATAACATAATATATTTCTTCAAATACCTCTTATTTAATTTCAGCTACGATACTACACACGAATAGATAGCATCAAAACAAAAGTTAAAACATGACAGGCAATGTATCATTCCTATATAAACGTTTAATCATGTGTTTTAGTTGTTATATTACTGTAAAGCCATTCATGTATAGAGAAACAGGTAAGAGTATACATTTTCTGTTGCACTTGCAATCCCAGTTAAAGCGCTACATGTATTACGCTATGAAACCTTTTAAAATCGAATGTAACATTCGTCACTTGAACTATAATAGTTTGTCATAGTGTAAAGCACTATACTATTGGATTTACGTAGACACTTATAACATCATTGTTAATGCATTTCTAGCATTTTCCAGCTAATCATAGCCTTCGCTCTTTCGCCTTTTATCCAGCCATCAATCTGCCAAATTTAATATGTTGAACACGATTCAAACAGCGCATTGGGAAGATTCATCATGTCACTTTTGATTAAATAGACACCAATGCAGTTTAAACTGATGAGTGTGTGCATTAACAGAGAAAGGAAATGCAGCAACTACTGTTCTGTTCTTATTTCGTTATAGTTAAATCATGTAACAGCAAGTGTCAGTGTTCAGAATTCAGCGCATAGGTGAATTTTGTTGAAGGATAAACCTTAAATTTGATGAAGACTATGAGGCCTCCCTGCGCAGACAATTTATATATATATATATATATATATATATATATATATATATATATATATATATATACATACATACACACATGTATGTCTGTCTGTGCGTTTTGAACAATGAAAATAAAACAAAAGGAAGATAGATTCCTAATTAGTTCATTGTTTTACGATCGTTTATGAGGGTTGGTTGATCATTATATGTCGATATATTGACTAATAAAAAGGGGTTATGTCACAGGTTCATCATCCGATCAGGTGATAATTGCAGATTTTGTGCGTTTGTAAGCTTTATATATATATATATATATATATATATATATAAGCCATTGCAATAAATAGGGAAGAGAAGAGATAAGCACGTTAGTCACCTTAATAGATAAACTTAAGAAAATTAAGAAAGACAGGCCTAGACAACCAACGGAAACAATGCAAAATGAAAAATTATTTTAGCTGAGAAAATGGATGAATAAAACTACCTTGCTAATTGTATTGATGCCTTGATTATGCAAAACATATATTAATATGTAAAGGTACGTAACTATACACACACTCACACACACACACACACTAACTTTCTTAATACACTTGAATCATGTGTAAAGAGTAAAAATGTGTCTAAAACTTAATTTTTATTAGATATTATTTAATAAGATATGGAATTAAACAGGCAGGACTCCCGAAACTTCCTTTTGGATGGCGTGCTGCTAAACAATATATGTTAATCGGCGGGGGAATATGGTACTAACTACAAACAAATATGGATTTTGTACTTTACAGACTAAAATTAAATTCTCTTGAAATATAGGAAGAAGGAATCAGCATAATATAACATTTTCAAGCTTATGTATATTAGCGAATTCTTTACAATACATTGTATATTTATTACTTTGGCATTTCTCATAATAGCTTCATCTACAGTCATTTTGCAACATATAATCTGCATAGAAAATTTACTGAAAATTTTCATATTAATAAAATGGCAAAACAGTTTTCCGGTAGAGGGTCGGACGCCATGCTTTCCAGCATAGTTACGTCCCTTTACGATCTGAGTTCAAATCCCGCCGAGGTTGACTTTGCCTTTCATCCTTACGGGGTCGATAAAATAAAGTACCAGTAATGCACTGGATAATTGCTGGCCTTGTGCCTAAAGTAGAAACAATTATTATACTGAGAATGATTAAACAAAACACACACACACAAAAAGAAAAAAGAAAAGAAAATAATGATAATGATACTAAACTTCTATTTCTGACATTTAATGTCCAAAATTTTATCAATCTACAAGCAATGAACCTGATGTCTTTTGTATGGATCGAGGAAAAAAAAAATGAATCAATATAATTCTGTATCTAGTCCTATGTTCATTTTATGGAAGCGACTTTGTTTCAAAGAGTGACTTTTAACCTACCATTAGAATATTTATTCTTCTCTTACATCAATATTATTATTCTTTTCTTATGTTTTCCGTTTTACAATTATCTGGTAATCAATATGTCTGCAGAGCTTATCCTCTAAACACGTGATATATATATATATTTTTTTTACATTTTCTGAGTGATATACAAAGGTAGGTAGATTATTGAGAATTCTTTATGTTGTTTATATTATAGAAATCGAAGTAGGAGCAATGAAGATAACAGGTCTGATTTACTTACATAATACTAACGAAACAATACATTCAACCTAGTCTAGGTTACCTCTTATTAAAAAACAGTCTGAGTAAAACATCTGAATAATGACATTGGCAGAAAAGAAAAAATATGCTTTCAAATATATTTCACAAACACATTCACACACATATATACATATATATATATATACACACACACAGATATATATATTTATACACACAGATACACACATATATACATATACATACAGACACATATATATATATATATATATATATATATATATATATATACATGTTTCTGAAATGTATTTGGAGGCATATCTTTCTTGATATATATATGTTTGTGAAATGTATGGGGAAGCATATTTTTCTTATATATATGATGATGATGATTATATATGATGATATATATATATATATAGATATATATAGATACATATATAGATAAATAGGTATATATATATATATACATACATACAAGAGGAGGATATATATGTATAGGTGCAGATAGACACCAAGCGGTTGATTCAAAGAACGTAACTCGATAGTTTTATCTGAAGCTATTTTTTAAATCTCTCTTCTAAAATCATTATCTGAAAGCACAATTCAAAATCAGAAAATTTCCTATTTCAACTATTTCTCTTTTTTACATTAACAAATATAAACGCAAAAACCTAACATAAAATCCAGACATCTATTAATTTATCTATTACTTTTTTTGCCGTCTTTCTGTACAATTACACCACTGCAGGATAACAAATATACTGTTTTCGTTCAGATCTGTTGGAAATATATTTATACATTTATAAAAAAACTAAACAGATGTTACATAATTTCAAATAGTTTTAAATTGACAATATATTTCTTTCACCAGTTTTTTCAAATAATAAGAAATAAGGCGATTGTTTTGTTCGTTGCGTTCTAAGATTATAATATTTTCTCAAGGTCTATAGAAATGTCTAGGGGATAAGCACTAGAAGAATATCTTGTTTTGAATAGTCTTCATGAATTATAAATATTTGGAAATGCCCGGATAATGAAACCACGTAAATAGACAAAGATAAACATGGTAATATGATCACATTCACTGTATTGTTTAGTTACAAAATAATTGTTTCTACTTTAGGCACAAGGCCAGCAATTACCCAGTGCATTACTGGTACTTTATTTTATCGACCCCGTAAGGATGAAAGGCAAAGTCAAAAATAATCCCAAGGAAATACAGTCACAGACGTGTATATATATATATATATGTACACGCGTCTATATATATATATATATATATATATATATATATATGTGTGTGTGTGTGTGTTAAGTATTTCCGTAGAAAAGAAAAAAAATGAGTGCTCTATGTATTAAACAGAGCTATTTAATTCTATAATAAACAACACAATATAATTATTTCATTTCCGAAGATATCAAGAAACTAAATGATTCTTGCAAGGAATATTCAATTCATTCGTCAGTCAAAATAATTATGTCTTGAATATAAATTTTGAAAATGATATCACGAATGGAAGTTCGTTGAGAGAATCTTCTAGTTTCTTGAAATCTTCGGTAATGAAATAATTACATTATGTTGTTTTCAGTTTTTATTTTACATCCCAGTGAAAAAAACTGAAAAGGTTTACCGGGAACCCTACTCCCGACCAGGATCGAACTTCAGACCGGGATCAACACCGTCTATGATTCATCCAACTAGGCCACTGAAACAACTGATTTCTTACCACACTTTCTTTGTTTATATATATATATATACACACGGTAAACATTGCCTCGGGAACGTAGCCTTATTATGTAAGAAGCTGCCGGATGAGATCATGGCACTGGGTACGCGGAATTGCGTGGCCACTGTCGACATTGAAATATGTATCACATTCTTATCAATAAAGGACTTTAACATCTGAAACTACTTCGCATCATTTTCTTAACCTATATATATATATATATATATATATATATATATATATATATATATAATATAGCTTTTGTCACTGTGTTTTTGGGATCTTGTGATGTTGCTGGCGAAATATATTTAGTCAAAATTAATGAAATATAAAATATGTGAAAACATAGATAGTATGCAAGTCTTTTAAATAATGTTTCTTGTTGATTAATTAAAAAAGTTTCTTTCGAATTAGTTTTCTATATTTTGTTACATTTAATCTTGTTGGATTCCACGTGTTTTACATCGATTCTGGAGACATACAATGATTAGAGCTACACACGATAATGAATATTCCTTGGACAAAGAAATGAATTGTTACCAAAATATATATTCTTGAAGTTTCTTCGATAAAATAACGGGGGTTATTGACAGATTTCGAATTTTATAATTTAAGAAAATAATCGTTAAACACAGACTCATAATACCAACCTTTTAAATCCTAAACATGTAGCATATACCAAGGACAGTAGCATCCACGGAAATATTTGACCTGTGTTGTCAAGAGGTAACACACATTAATTCAAACTGGAATAAATTTTATGATGTGTGAAAGAACAAAAGGCTTTTCATCACGGCATAATGTTTATTCAGCTGTTTATGTAAAATCCAATCAGGGATTACCATGAAAAAAGTGCCCTAAAACGTAGAGAAATGAGGCAAAATGAGGAGATTTTACATAACGAAAGCTATACCCATTTTCATAAGAGAAGACATCACTCATACCCAAAACTGGGTGGGAGATCTACCCGCCCGACGGGGAGAGTTGACAGGTTTGAAGAGAGCAGACTTACTATAAACAATGACCTGTATCTAATGCGGTGCATATTTACAGTTAAATATTTAGGTTCACAAAGTGTAAATACTACTTGAAAAGTTCGCTATCAAACTTTACAAAATCGATAATAACATAAGGATAAATAAAAGATACCTACGGACGTTATAGTCAATAAGCCAATATCTTCTGATTTGACCGAGTTGTCACATTTAATAAAGTAATAAAGTATACACGCAGTAGGAAATTTTAGAATCCTTAAAATAGATATAGGTTCTCTTATGAAATTGTCTGAGTTATTTGATAGTATGTAAGATACATATATCGTTGATTAGATCCATAGATATATGAATTACGTAGCTTTATTGACCTCTGAATATTGAAAATTAAAACCAACGCCGATGAAATTTGAACTTATACCTGTTGGATTTCATATGGAAATAAAGTAGACATTGCCTATTAAAAGTTTGCTCGGTGAAATAAAAAATTACAAAAATAATAAATTAATATTTAGAAGTAAGCTGTATTATCTGCTGAGGAAACTGTGAGCACGATACATATCTATAACATACTTATAGATAGAATCTGCCCAGCAACTTCGGAAAGTTGGGTATTTCAAAAGGTTTATAATGATCCAACAAAAGCTTGGAAATTGTAAGAATAAAATACAGATTAACAAAAAGAAACTCCTCATATCCTATAACTCCAGATATACGCTTTCAACAATTTTGGGAAAATTATTACAATGGCTGACAAGCGAAGTATATATAATTCTATTCTTACCGGATACGCATGCACGCTTTTCGAACTTTTTTTTCTACTCTGGCAATACGTTTGTTGAAATGTGTTTTATTTAATGCATATGACAATTTATTATTATCTGGATGTGAGTGAGGAAATAGAGTGAATATGTATTTACGTGTGTATTCAAAGGAGATGTGCACTCACCCTGACCTCATCAAATCATTATCAATCAAATACAAATGGAATCTGAGTTGCAACCCACCTAACTCGTTCGCGCCAACTGCAAATGGTCTTCCGTTCACGAAG
>OZ024758.1:2877985-2880485 GCA_964016885.1 Eledone cirrhosa
CAATAAGACGATTTGAAATTAATGCATGCAAGATTTAACAGCCCTAGCATAGTCAGTCCGCGAACCTTTCTGTCTAAAATCGTATATATCTTTCTCAATTTGTCAAACACACACACACATATATATATATATATAAATATATATATATATATATATATATATATATACATAAAACGACTGGCGAAGCGAACTCCTTAGCCATTGGGCTATGCCTGTCTTTATTGTAAAATATACTTGTAGTGAAAAGTTAATGCCATGTAGCATCCCAGATGTGGAGTCTACTACTACTGAAAGGGACTATTGTTATGCTACCTGGCCCCTGTCATCCCCTGGGTCCAGACCTGTAGGCTCGGGCTGGGAAGAGAAGCCTGTGGGACCCCAACTATGCTTTATTATCTATTATAGTTTCTCTTTTCAAGTAAGTGTATTCTACTCTCTAAAATGTTTGCCTCTTTGATTGGGAAGATATCAATAAGATGCAGTGGAAATTGAAGATCACTTAGATATTGTTAATATCGTTAATCCTTAAAATGTAGTTAATTCAACAATGGAATGGTTGCTGCGCAATATCGAATCGCTCTAGGTTGGGCAGCTTTCAACAAGAACTAGGAGGTACTACCATCAAATCGTGTTTCCTACCAATTCCTTCAGTTGTGTTATATGGTTTTGACTGTGTTAATTGGACGACAAGGTCACTTCAGAAGCTCTCTACATTCCAGAACATTATGAGACTTATGACTGGCAAGCAGCTCAGCGACCATATTTGTATCAGTGAGCTGCTCAACATTACCAAACTTAGACCAATTACATCAATTACCAAGTCAAGAGTACTCAAACTATACGGCCATATAAAAATAGCAACTGGTGGTGTGAGTAGGTTATGCCTGGAAGGAAGGTTGGCTGGTAAGAGAAGTAGATGCCGGCAGCCAAATCGATGGCTTGATAATCTCAATCTATGGACTCGACTTGATCTTTGGTCTTTAAACGCGGTTGTTGGTGATCGAACTTTCTGGAGAGAGATATCACATGTTAATGTGCAGTCTGCAACTGGCGGAGTTTAGCGTCAGAAGAAGTTAATTATTTGTTGGTATGTGGGTGACGTGTGTTAAACATATATTCTTATTTCTATGAAGTCGTTCAAGATATATTCTGGTTCAGTGTACTTTATTTGATTATCTATTTTATTAAAATACATCTTGAACTCATAAAAGTGTAATGTTTCTCCTGCCGTAAACAGTTCAATAGACCTAATGTGTTTAACATATGTACACGCCTGTTGCTTTTCTACTCTTCAGAATTCTAATGAGAAACCATGTAACAATCCAACACAGACATTGATGATAAACGTCGTATTCTCTAATAAAAAGAAATATAAAAGAAAATACTATTAAATAATTACTTGATTAATATAAGAATATGACAATTGCCTAAAGAACGTTACATTTAAACATATTTACAGATAGTAGAATCCAATTTATTTCATCTCAAAGAACAGAGATGTAATTCCGTGTAACATATGTTCATATGAATTTCATTTCATTACCCAGTGTTAACATTATGTAATCAGTTCTGTGAACACCTGCAATTAATCAGGTATTCCAGAACACTGATTTATTATACGAAATACGTCGACTATATAGAGCTGTATATTTACCGATCCCCTTCCAATCTTTGCTCTCATAATGTTATAACGAAATACCATAGTTTATATGGTTTCAGAAATATTCAAATATTAATTATCGACCTTTCCTCCCCCACACATTATTGGCCTTGTGCCTAAAGTAGAAATCATTACTTATAATATTCTCTTTACTTTATGCAAAATCTATCACTATTCAAATATTTCTGAAACCCTATAAATTATGGAATTTCTTTAGAAAATTATCAGCGTTATGGATCGGAAGAATGTCGCCAAATACACTGCTGTATATAGTCGACGTACCAGTATACGTACTAATTAAATCAATGCAAGTCTTTGATCCGGCTGGATCCGCAAGCGAGATTGACCGAGCTCATGGATGCTATCTAACCCCTTGATTGGGATCTACTCCTGGGTCTCCTGTCTGAAGAATCTACCCAGCCATTCTTTCCTGACACATTCTAAGTATATGACCAACATATCGGAGCTGTGATCTTTCAATTCAGAGAAGTAGGGATTCTGCCAGGAACGACTCTCTCATCTCAGAGCTAGGAACTATAACGAGAAGCGATAGTCTAAAGAACCTTCGGAGGAACCCCATTTCGCCTGCTTGTATTTGCAATCGAATTCATGCAGTTATTACTCAATATTTATGTCTACAGGATAAAGGGGGAAAACCTCCGTCGGCCTCGCAATGACCATGACATGTCATCATCCAAGATTCATGGCCACAGGTAAGGTATAATTATTATACTATATATTTTACCAAATCAACAATAATGTGAAACGCTAGAGTAATTAGAAATTATGTCCTTTTAACTTTCCTGTTCCTATTTCTAATACGCATTAAATAGATATATA
>OZ024758.1:2882985-2895485 GCA_964016885.1 Eledone cirrhosa
ATAATTATTTATATATACAACACACACACATATTTATATATATATATATATATATATATTATATATATGTATATATATATATATATATTTATATATACATATATGTATCAATAATACGCTACAAAATATGGAATGCGACAAATGAAGTCTGTTTATCTTAACGAACGAATTTTCGCAAGTATTTTAATTTGTGTTGAGCTTATACTTATCTGCTGGACAAACCGAATATAATATATTATAATGTACAATAATATATATAATATAATTATATATATACATATATACAGATACATGCACATACACGCATATATATATATATATATATATATATATATATATATACATATGCACACATATACATATATATACACACATATGCACACATACACATATATATACACGTATATATATAAATGTATACAAACATGTATACATACATATATATATATATATATACGTATGCATACACATATATACACACATATACGTATACATACACACACACATATATATATATAAATGTATATTTATATAGACAAACTCGTATACATACACACATATATACACGCACACACATATATATATATATATATATACAAACTCGTATACATACACACACACGCACACATATATATATATATATAAATGTATATATATACACACAAACATGTATATATATATATATATATATATATATATATATATACATATATACACATATATACACATATAGACACACATATGCGCGCACACACACATATATACATATATGTATGCAAATATACAATATTTATAAATAAATATGAATAAATAAATAGGATATATATATATAAGTGATAATATGTATATATATTATATATATGCGGCAAGAAACCTGAAAAAAACAAACTCAATAGACTATGTAGTATAGTATCTAAACTAGGTAATGTATGATTCGTAGATACGCAACAAAAAATATTTACTGACATTTGATGATTAGACCAACAACAACATTGGATAATGATTTCTTAACAGATAAAGAAATAGCGGATAATATATATAATTTCTGTTTTTATATACATCCCCTCCCCCTCCCTCTGTATGTATATATACACACACACGCATATATATATGGTGATATATATTTATATGCATATATATTTATTCATCTATTTATTTATATACCTATATATATATATTTTTTTTTTTTTTCTCGCGTGTTAGTTCTTTCGTTGTTACTGTCTCCGCGGGTGATTTACCGGTCGCCATCTTTAATTTACAAAGCCCTTTAAACTGTATGTTATTACTCTAAGGTTTTATACCTTGTCGAGTACTTGGCTGCACTTCTGAATGCATTCGTCGATTTAGCTGCGGCTCGAGCTTCGAATATGCTGTACTTCCGCGTGCGTGCGTGCGTGCGTGTGTGTAATGCACACACACACACACACACACATAATTGTTTATATATATATATATATATAAATATATATCGTGGCCTAGTGGTAAGAGTGTTGGACTTACGATCATAATGTCGTGGGTTCGATTCCTGGGTTGCGTGTTGTGTTCTTGAGCAAAACACTTCATTTCACGTTGCTCCAGTATACTCAGCTGAAAATGAGTACCAGCAATAGCTGCAGGTTTAACCCTCCGATGGACTGGCGTCATGTCCAGGGGGAGTCTTGTATTCTCAGTCGCTTCCCGCCATGAAACCGGGATAAGCACCGACCAAATGAGCCTTCTGGCTTAAGACAGACTTTAGACTTTTTTATATATATATCTCACCTCTAAATGCACTCTACCACACATGGACACACACACACAAACACACACTCACTCACATACACACACACAAACGCATCTCTCTTCCAGACACATATGTATAAAATATATAATCTTTTTAAAGCTATCTTCATATTCTATTAACATTATCTTTCAGGCAATATATAATGGCAACATTGAGGACCGAATAAATTAGATTACCGATATAAAA
The DNA here is from genome assembly GCA_964016885.1 of Eledone cirrhosa. Taxonomy (NCBI): domain Eukaryota; kingdom Metazoa; phylum Mollusca; class Cephalopoda; order Octopoda; family Eledonidae; genus Eledone; species Eledone cirrhosa. The sequence goes on from OZ024758.1 coordinate 2,884,955, forward strand.
GACAAAGAAGCGAAAAGCGAAAACCAACCAAACAGTGGGTGTGTTCTGTTATTAATTCTGGCAATATTACACAAATATGACCCTCCCCAAGTATAACATATATATATATATATACATACATACAAATGTTATTTACATGTGTTTATATATATATATATATAAACACATGTAAATAGCAAATGTATTGCTTCGTACATACATAGAAACTCAAGCATATATACATGCATGTGGGTGTATGTGGCTTTTAGGCTCATGGAGGAACCTCGATATTTGTACAAAATGGGTAATTAATAATTGTGTTTGCTGCTCCGACATTCAATTGTTTTTCTATACGAATTTATTCATGCGTGTATACACGTTAATTCATACATACATTCATATATATATATATATATATATATATATATATATATATATATACACACACAAATACATTCATACATATATTCCTTCACAAATACATACATATATACAAATATGCAAGCATGTATCTATGTGTGTGTGTGTATGTATGTATGTTCGTACGTATGAATGTGTATATGTATGTGCATGTATGTATGCATGTGCCCATGTATACACGTATGTATATATGCGTCTGTATGTATCTGGTTATTTGTGTATGTATGTATGTAAGCATGCACGTATATATGCATATATACATATATATGTGTATATATGTATGAGTATATATATGTATATATATATATGTATAAGTATGAGTATATATATATATGTATATATGAATGAGTATATATATATATATATATTATATATATGAATGAGTATATATATATATATATATATATATATATGTATATATGAATGAGTATATATATATATATATATATATGTATATATGAATGAGTATATATATATATATATATATATATATGTATATATGAATGAGTATATATATATATATATATATATATGTATATATGAATGAGTATATATATATATATGAGTAAGTATATATATATATATGAGTAAGTATATATATATATATGAGTATATATATATATATATGAGTATATATATATATATATATATATATATATGTATATATGAATGAGTATATATATATATATATATATATATATATATATATATATATAAGTATATATGAATGAGTATATATTTATATGTACATATGAATGAGTATATATATATATATATATATGTATATATGAATGAGTATATATATATATATATGTATATATGAATGAGCATATATGAATGAGTATATATATATATATATATATATATGTATATATGAATGAGTATATATATATATATATATATATATATATATGTATATATGAATGAGTATATATATATATATATATATATATATATATATATGTATATATGAATGAGTATATATATATGTATATATGTAGAGACAAGTTTGCACTCCACACAATCTTATGTATTGCAATACATTGATAGAAAATAATGCATCATTCTGAATTCATGACATGATAGTTAATGCAATTTGCCGAATAAGACATGAAACGTGGTTTATTATAAGTCCACCTTAGTCAATATAATAAGAAATAGACGTTCTAAATGTGCTTATGAAACCTTACATAAATATGTATAATATGCACATTCTATTCGTATTGGATATATATATATATATATATTTATATATATATATTTATAATAAGTACAATACATGATTATATTTTGTATATATATATATAAATATATATATATATACATATATATATATAAATACATATATATATATATATATGTACATATAATAAGTACAATATATGATCATATTTTGGATATATATTTACATAAATACACACATATATATATATATATATATATATATATATATATATACATATATATACATATTATATATACATATATATATATATAAATACATATATGCTTATATATATACATATATATATATATATAAATATATATATAAATACATATATATATATAAATATATATATGCTTATATATATATACATATATATATATATATATATATAAATATATATATAAATACATATATGCTTATATATATACATATATATAAATATATATATAAATACATATATGCTTATATTTATACATATATATATAAATACATATATATATAAATATATATATGCTTATATATATATACATACATACTTATATATATACACATATATATATATATATATATATATATACACATCTGTATATATAAATACATATATGCTTATATATATATATATATATACACACATCTGTATATATAAATACATATATGCTTATATATATATATATATATATACACACATCTGTATATATAAATACATATATGCTTATATATATATATATATATATACACACATCTGTATATATAAATACATATATGCTTATATATATATATATATATATATATATATGTATATATATAAGATATACCTATACACATCACGACTGCATTACTTCCTGATAGGTAATCCAATTCTAGATAATATTCAGAGCCATAAGATTAATTAAAATTATTTTATAATCCAGATATGATATTAAGCATTACTATTGGGTTGAATATCAGATATAGGAATTCTCTCTGGTTTATGTATTTCTTATACAAAATAAGACATATTACATATATCTATTAAATTAATAGAATGGCATTAGTTTTCATATAAATACTATAAATATGTATTTCTCAATTTCTCATGGCCGAAGAAACATATCTATGTATCTCTGCCTTTCTTCTTTTAACCAATACACATGCTATTCCATCTCTGTCCCATCTTCCTCCATCTGCACTTTTATATCCACTTCAACTATTAAATATAAGACCTGACCCTTAACTTCGTTCTGAATTCACCTCGATTAAATTGATCTCAGTTTATTAATGGTACTTTATTTTATCGATGCCGTAAGGATACTACTTATTTGGTTACATGTAAGGGGCAAGTATCGACCCCGTAAGAATGACAGGCAAAGCTAACCTCGGCAGGATTTTAACTCAGCACGTAAAGAACCGTAACCATGCCACGATTCTGCCAATGCACTGCTATTAATTGCAGTAATGATTACGTCAATGGGTACTACAAGTTTGGTTACAATGTAAGGGGTAATCGGATAGACTTTTATCTGCATGTACGAAAAATAAAAATAAAACTTAAGTGTATTAAATTTGACAAAAAATAAACGAATACAGCAGATATTTCGACTTTTTCTGAGGGAGTGGTCTTGGGTATCATAATTTGTATAACAACCATGTATGAAATATTGAGTAAGAGTTAACCACGTTATTTCAAACGAGATCATACTAAAACTACTAACAAAATTATCTGTCAACATCGTATGTGCAAAAAGACCAGTTAATAATGACAACACTTTCATAACCTAGCTGAAATCTTACCTGTCAACTCACTGACATTTGCATTTATTGCAATGCCAGCAACTAAGAAATATTATATATAATTCTGTGTAGAAAAAAAGAACTTGTCTGAACCATCATTATTAGTAGAAGAATCTTCTGGGAAAGTTCTGAATATTTACGCATAGTATCTAACATATTTTAGAATTTATGTTTTTACAGGCCTTCTGTTTCATCATCCTACCAAACACTATGACTACGAATATGATGATGATGGTGGCTATGGCCATGAAGTTGATAATGATGGTGATGAGGAAGATGATAAGGAAAATGATCTTAAAGATGATGATCATTGTGAAGACGTGAATATCTCTTAATCTTTATTAATGGTATCATGCGTTAGAAAAACATGGTACTTTTTTAAAATAGCTAAGATTCTAATCCGAAAAAATGTTTCATATAAAAAGTAATATTAGTGAAATGTAAAAACAACACAAAATACAGCAACAAAAATACTACAAGAAAACAAAAGAAAACAGACTATTCATTGAAGATTTTACTAAAAGATCTGAAAGAATTCAAAAACAAATAATCAAAGATATAAGCGAAATAAATAGATTCTTTAAATCTGAAAGATAAAAGAAATATTCGACCAGAAATATAGATTTAACGTTTTGTTTTATCTATATTTCATTCCTATTTTCTACTCTCCTTCTAAACGTGTTTCTCTATGTGCATGTGTAGTCTTTTTAAAATTTCCTAACAAGCAAAAAAAAATATTCACGGTGTAGAAATATATCAACTCATGACTGCAATGTTATATTAAAGCTATCACTGCTTTCAATGCGATTGCTGTTAACGGTAAGATATCATTAAATGAAAAAATATATTTCTTTTATAAATAAAAAAGCTGATTCAAATAATAAAAAAAAACAAATATATGTGTAAGTATAACTTTAGAATTATCCAGCTAACAGTCCGTACAAGTGAAAAAAAAATCGCGTGTGTGAAGGCATATATATATATATATATATATATATATATATATATATATATATATAATGTATATAGATAGGTAGATAGATATAGATATATATAAAAATATATATATATATTTAGGGTTGCGTACAATGTGGTTGCGATGAAAAATAGATATGTTTACTTAATTTCAGTTATATAAAAAGGGATGTAAGTAAAATGTAATACTAAGCTAGTTAAGTTTAAAGCTGTATTTCATTAAGCAATAGTTCGATATTTAGTTAAAATGTATCTCGTGCCTGACTAATGTTTATTTACATATTCTTGTATGTTACCAATTTCTCTGAAGAGAGATACAACCAAACTACGATATTGTTTGTTGCCGAAGACAATACCGGATAACCTCTATACCAGGCCTGTCAAACAGAAACCCTGGACGGTCACATAGGGCACATATGTGTTGTCTCAGGGCCACACGACAACGAATTGCTTACATTACAACTAATTTTTCTTATTTTATATTACGAAGATAATACATGCTCGTGCTGTAAAAACCTGTGTGCGGGCCGCAGGTGTGATTGTAAAGGGCCGCATGTTTGATATGCCCGCTCCATATTATTATTTTTTTTTTGCTGTCACTGAGCCATATCAGTTGAGCATTAAATTAGAATTGTTTGAGGATGATGGAATAACATTTCTGATGAGAAACATTGTATGCTTTCAACAAATATACCGAACAAATGTACATCATGCATAGGTATCGAGGCCAAATAATGAAACCCGGAATGAGCCTTGATCTGGCGTGATTTATTTAATAATAATAATAATGAAATAATTGTGTACAGTGCTCAGGTGTACTACAATTCATCAAATGTGCATGTATAGTCCATAGAATAATGTACAAATGTCAGCAGATTGAACAGTGTATGAATCATGCTATACATGTGTCGTGTGTATGGAGGGGGTATCAGGTGTAGTGTTGGTGAACTTCAGGAAGCATGGAGGTTTTAAAGAATGCAATGTCTCGGCATCTTACAACTGATGCAGGTAGTTTGTTCCATGCTTCAGCAACTCTGAGCGTGAAAAAATGTTTCCGAAAGTCACGGGAGCTGTATTGTTTTCTGACTTTGTAGGCACCATTTACTTGAACTAATAGTCACATCTTCCTCTAACCAAGACCCAGCAGCTTGAATCAAGAAATAATACATTAGATAATATGATTATTTGCTAGTCCTGATACTACTAGAACATACATACGTTATTATGACTGGAATGTATTTGGTAATATTTTTGGTTGCACAAGATTGAACTAGTATTAAAACAACACCATCCCGGAATAACAATATTAAATAATAACAAAAAACTGTCTGAAGCCATTTAAGGCTCGTTAGGCTGGTCCTTATCCCGGTTTTATGGCGTAAAACGACTGAGAATATATGACCCCCTTGGACAGGACACCAGTCCATCACATGATTAACTCTACCAGCTATTGCTCGTACTCATTTTCAGCTGAGTACACTGGAGCAACATGATATGAAGGGTTTTGCTCAAGTACAAAACATGCTAGCCAGCCGCTAGCCAGCCCAGGAATCGAATCCACATCATTATGATATTAAGTCAAACACCTTTACCACTAGGCCACGCGAATCAACAGAACGATAGCATTTAAACGAAACACAAAATAGAAGGCAACATCAACCATTTTAAGCAAAGTCTTTGAACAACTGAACATAAAAAATATATCCTGAGTGTGATGGAAAGTAAACTTTTAGTTATCTACTTGTTTATTTTCCTTGTCGCTTCTTTAAATGGACATATTGACTTGTGTAACATATAAAACAGATAGGGTCGTGAGGAGGGGGATGATATTAAAATAACAAAAAAAACAAAAACAAAGCATGAGAAATAGAAAGAGAGAAAGAGAGAAAGAAAGAAAGAGAGAAAGAAAGAAAGAAAGAAAGGAAGACTAAAAGAATGAAAGATTGAAGTAAAACATTCCTTTTTGATTCTTTAAATGGACATATTGACTTGAATAACACGTAAAACTGAACGGGGTAGTGATATACCCCAGCAAACAAAAACATGGAAAATGAAAAGAAAAAGCGAAAGAAAGAAAAATAGATAAAGAAAGAGATAAATATATACAGAGAGAGAGAGGAAGAAATATATAAAGAGAGAGAGAGAGAGAGAGAAAAAAAAAGAGTGGATGTCTAAAAGAATGAAAGATAGAAGTAAAAAGATAGATGATAGAGAAAGATATAAAGAGAGAGATAAAGAAATATATAAAGAGAGAGAGATAGAGAGAGAAAGAAAGTCTAAAAGAACGAAAGATGGAAGAAAAAAGATAGATAATAGAGAAAGAGAGAGATATAGAAAGATAAAGAAAGAAAGAGAGAACTATATAAAGAGAGAGAGAAAGAATGTCTAAAAGAAGCAAAGATGTGAGTAAAATGCTAGAGAAAGCCAGATGTGAATAGGAGAGATTATCAGTTTGTAGAGTTTTCTTTCTGAAGAAATGTTACAATCAATAAAGAAATGTTGTCCTCCATTAATAAAGTAATCATCATCAGCAACTATAGCAATAGAATTGTTGCCTTTTTTCATTAGTAGTAGTAGTAGTAGTGGTGGTGGTGGTAGAATCAATATAATTAGTAGTAGTGCTGGTGGTAGTGGTGATAATGGTGATAGTGGTAGTCGTGATAGTAGTAGTGGTATGAATAGTAGTAGTTGTGGTAGTGGTGGTGGTAGTTGTAGTAGCAGTGGTGCTGGTGGGAATAGATAGAAGTTGTAGTAGTGGTAGAAGTATTATTAGTATCAATAGTAGTGGTGGTTGTAGTAGTAGTGGTGGTGGTATTACTATTATTGTTTTTGTTGATGTTATTGTCATCATTGCCACCAGCACAAACATAACCAGCCATAATTATCATTATCAGCATCATTATCTACAATATAATCATCATCGTTATCACCACCACCGTTGTCTTTACCCTCACCACCATCATCATCACCCTAACCACCACCACCATCTTCATTCCCCTCACCACAAACACCACCACTCTCATCATCACCACCGGCATCATCGTCATCATCATCATCATCATCAACATCATCCGCACTACTACTACCACCATCTTCATCACCAGCATCACCACAATTATCATCATTACCTCACCATCACCACCACCACCATCATCAACATCAACATCATTGCATATGCTTTATTGGATAGAAGAAATTTTTCTTTTCAATTGTTGAAAGTGCTATTATTTTTAAAGATGTTTTTACTTTCTTTCTGCTCTTCCATTTCCCTCGTACCAACCGCTGATTTTCTGCTGTCAAATTCTGCTTGACATCTCAATCTTGTTAGGAAGGAACCTGTAGCAAAAATAACTTCTAAGTAAACATTAGTAAAATGAAATCTATGTTGCTTTTTAGCACACTTTCTCACACTACATCTTCGCCTTATGCAGGCATATAAAGGAAGTATTGATGAAAATATACTGATAAAAATCTACCAAAGAATATTTAAAAAAAGATCTCATAAAGACAACACTACCAATAACACCAACATAAAAAGAGAACATGGAGTTGGGGTGAGACGGGAATATCTCAGAAACTACAATTAAATCAACATGTTTATCTCATAGAAAAATAAAATACATTTGGCGAAAATTTGCATAAGAAAATAATGTTAGGATACTAAAGTATGAAAGTAGTTTTTTATAATGAAAATTAGAAACAAGTCTAGCAAATATTTTAGGAGAAATATTTTTGTACAGATGATGTAAATGCCATCTTTCTAAATGTAAAATTCGAGGAGTTGGTCGTCATTTATTTATTTTTCTGATGCAACAGAAGGTTTGTGGGAGTCACGTCTATATGTTTCCTTCAAATCTATGTATCTATCTATCTATCTATTTATCTACCGATCTAAAAAAATATGATAATGAAATATATCTATCTACCGATCTCTGAATCTATCTATACCTTTGTCCATATATCTATCTAGTTATATCACACACATTCTATCTCTCTCTAAATCTATCTATCTCTTTGAATTCATGTCCATCTATCCCTATTTATCGATCGATCTATCTATCTATCTATACCTATCTATATATCTAGCTATCTCACACACGTTCTCTCTCACCGACTCTCTCTCTCTCTCTCAATCAATTTATCTATCTCTCTACCGAACTATATATGTATATCAATCTAGCTGCCTATCTATCTGTATGAACAAATTCAGGACACCGACGGCTGTATACATACACACATACATACATATACATACATGTATGTATATATTTATGTATATATATATATATTAGGTTCATGGTTACTTATTTTTTCCATTAATATTGAGTCAGTGTGTACAATATTCGGAACACTAACTGTGATCTCACTTGTCAATTAACTTCTATTCTGTCAAATCCTTATCTCCTCTCCTTATTATTCATTAAGCTAAATAGACAATAATATTACAGCCAGCATTCCATTCACACAATCTTGTATTTCCTTCAACCACATTTGCATCCCTTTCCTCTAAATTTAGAGGGGACATAACGAGCATTGTATTGTTTAACCTGCAAAACAATTCTATAGATACGATGTAGTAGTTATAATTTAGCCTGTGGATGACTCAGCAGGCAGTTTTAAGTGTCCATTGTGAGGGGTTAGAGTAGGGGTCAAAATAAGTGTCTATTGTTTTCGGCAAGGCATCGTATTAAATGTGGTGGGGCTGGTGAAAGGTTGTGGTGGCGCTGGTGGAAGGTTGTGGTGGTGCTGGTGGAAGGCAGTGGTGGCGCTGGAGGAGGGTCCCTATTGGTGGACACGAGTTTATTGAAGTGGAAGCCGTGTTTAATGCTGCTGTTTTTTGGTGTTTGTTTATTGTCATTAGTGTTGTTGTTGGTGTTGTTTTTGTTGCTTAGCCTCAGGTCAGCAGTGTTTTGATCAAACCTTTTATCAACGGTATTTCAATCAGAACCATCTCGTCTTTTGTTTTCAGATTAAACAGATCTATGACTAAATAATGTAATAAGTTCTTCCTATTTCAGGAAGGTAGTGTGTGGTATCAAGGAAGTTTTGCTGCTATATCTAGTTGGCCATGTCACCGCATACAATCTCTGTTGCTGTTTAGTCATGGTTTTGGCTTGTGAGAGCATGGATTAATTGTTAGGTTGTTTCAGTCGTGATTGTAAGGAGGTGAGTTCCAGTACTGGATTGGGCAGCTCGTTGTGTCCTTCAGTAATACGCTTTATTTTCTGTTGGTCTAGTCCAATCAGCTAATAAAGGTGAGATGTATCGGTAATTTACGGCGATCAGCCTTGTCACATATTGTGACACCTTCAATCTCCCCAACAACTATTTTAAGGGTGCAAATAACAGTAGAATACTCTGCCAGGTAGACCATAATTTCCTCTAAACATCAATTATATTGACCGAAACGACTTCGGAAACGTCAGAGATGAGGTATAATTAGTTTGGGGGATTTTGTGAACCTACAATCATTTTGAAAATCGCTTTAATTGTCGGTTGATATTGTTATTATTGATGTTGTGTTTGCTAACTCGAGCTATTTGACTGCTAACTCGAGCTATTTGACTGCTAGCTCTTGTCGCAAGTTGTTGGTGATTGTAGTGATGCTGTAGGGGACATATCTCCTTTATGGTAACATTGTAGTGGTGAGGATATTGATGGTTATCGAACCTGTGTATCAAGACCCTCTTATCAACCAATTCCTTATCCTACCCAAACCAACATACAACCGACTAACAAGAACATCTACATGGTCACTTGTCATATTAGATATAACAGCCAAATCTCCCTCAAATAGTAAAGGGTAAACATTTAGGAATCTTTGTATAATCTGAAATTAGTTTTACTCAGTCTGAATATAAGCTGGGATATTTACAGCCGGGAGGCATTTCATCACAAGTCTTATGCCCAATCAACTCTGACCTAGGGTTAAAGAACAACAATAACAACAACAACATGAATATCAAAGTAGCCAACAACCGAGTCAGCCAGCCAGCCAGACCTTTGAACCAACCAACCTCACTTCAACCAACCATCAACTCATTACATTACGTTCAGACAGTTTGGTAAAAGAACACTCACAAGACATTGAGCTTTACTGAGCGTGAAACAGCCTTTCATCAGTAGTCTATTTATATGGGAACAATACAATGATGTAAA
>OZ024758.1:2900485-2955485 GCA_964016885.1 Eledone cirrhosa
TCACAACAAATACCTTGAATGTCTATAAACAATACCTTAAGGGATGAAGTGAACTATAGCTTCACCACCACCTCTATAACATTCAAATCAACAAATACCACTGAGGGATAAAGCGATCTCCTCTAGCCCCATTGTACTGCCACATTCTCTATAACTCCCACAACAACAAATACCATTAAGGGATATAGTGTTTCCCTCTAACCCCATTCTACTGCCACATTCTCTATAACACCCACAACAACAAATACCACTCAGGGATATCCTGGCCCCCTCTAGCTTTTTCACCACTCAGAGTCCCATTAATCTCCCTCTAGCACCAGTACCACCTTGTCTATAACATTTACAACACCAAATACCTTTAAGGGATAAATTGGTCTTCTCCAGCTACGTTACTGCCACATATGTAACACCGTCAACAACATATACCGCCAAGGGATGCAATGACCCCCTGTAGCCCCATTACAGCCACCTTTATAACACCCACAACAACAAATACCACTCAGAGATGCACTCGCCTCTCTAGCGCAATTACCACTCAGACACACTGCTTCCCTCTAGCGCCTTTAGCACTCAGAGATATACTGGCCCCCTCTAGCGACTTACCACTCAGAGATGCAATGGCTCCCTCTAACATTATTACCGCTATCTTCTCTATAACATTTAAAACAACAAATTCCACTCAGAAGTAAACTAGCCGCCTCTAGCGCCATTCACACTGAGAGATGAAATGCACTGACCTCCTAGCCTCTTGACCACTCAGAGATACGCTTGCTCACTCTAGCGCCATTATCACCACCTTCCCTATAACATTTACAACAAACAACTACCACTCAGAGATCCTCTGACCCCTTCCGTCTATCCCCTCTAGCACCATTACCACCACCTCCTCTACAATAATTACTACCACACATAGCAATAACACTGTCACACTTTCTACTCAACTGTTTACTGACCGTAATATGTTTTATTCAGTTCACACAATCGCCACAAGGTCAGAAATATCAACTAACTACGTTATCTTGTCAATGTTACAATGTTACAATCTATTGTAAATATATACCACTTCGTGACCACATTTACAGGAACATGTATATATACACATCTATATTGCGTGACTGGTCTGCCACCCTTATATATATAGTTGTATGTGCGTGTGTTGTAGGCGTGTGTTGTATGCGTGTGTTGTATGCGTGTGTTGTATGCGTGTGTGCGTGCGTACATCTATGTGTGTGTGTGCGTATGCGAGCGTGCCTCTATGTGTATGCGTCTATGTATGTGTGTGTGTGCGTTGTCTGTGTCTACACACAGACAGGGATACATATAACATATGTTTATATACATAAACGTATACATATATACCTTTGTAACATGTATGTATATATACAATAAGTATAAAGCCATAGCATACATATATACGCATCTATATTTAAACACAAAGACATACATATATACCATCATAACATCTATATATATATATATACATACAATAAATAGATAGCTATACATATATACACATGTCTATATATATACATATATATATATACTAAATAGATAGCCATACATATATACACATGTCTATATATATACATATATATATATACTAAATAGATAGCCATACATATATACACATGTCTATATATATACATATATATATATACATACAATAAATAGATAGCCATACATATATAGACATGTCTATATATATATATACATATATATATATATACTAAATAGATAGCCATACATATATACACGTCTATATATATATACATACATACATACATACATACATACACTAAATAGATAGCCATACATATATACACATATCTCTATATATATATACATACATATATACACATATCTCTATATATATACATACATATATATATATATATATATATACATATATATACACTAAATAGATAGCCATACATATATACACATGTCTATTTATATACATACATACATATATATATACACTAAATAGATAGACATGTGTATATATGTATGGCTATTTATATACATACATATATATATACACTAAATAGATAGCCATACATATATACACATGTCTATATACATACACACACATATATATATATATATATATATATATCATTGTATCCTTATCACAGGAACTGGGGACCGTGACGAGAAACCGACATTGTTGTGGGGGGTGAGTGCTGATGTTCCCCCCTCGGATCCAATTTCATGGTCTGCCACCCTTTTTTCTGTTACCAAAAAGAGATTCGTCATCAGAGTAGCCCCTTACTTAAAGGAAAAACTATTATCTTATTACTAATGAACTTTCTCTGGCCCTTTCCCCCCCTCTCTCCGTCTATGACCCTTTCTCCTATCTATCTATCTATCTAGCTCTCCCCTACCTCTGTATCTATCTGTGACTCTCCATCTCTCCCTCTATTTATTAATCACACTCTCCCCTTCTCTCTGTATCTATCTGTCATTCCCTCCCTCTCTATCCCCCTCTAGCTACCTATCTATCTATCACCCTTTCCCCTCTATCTATCTATCTATCTATCTATAATCCTCTCTCTATCTATCTATAATCCTCTCTCTCTACCTTTCACCCTTTCCCTATCTATCTATCTATCTATCTATCTCTCTCAACCTTTTCCCCCCTCTCTCCTCCTAATCCTCCCATAATTAACTGACAATACTCGAATCTATCAGGCAATAATTTGTTTTCACACTTTTGTAAACAATTGTTTGTTATTAGTTTCAGTTTTCTCTAGTTGTCTTTATAGTAGTTCATGTTAGCTTTAGTAAAGGATGAATTAATAACAATAATTTATAGATACAACTGGCTGGGGTTAATCATTTCTCAGGTCAATAACTTCCGATACTGTTTTGATTATTTCTATTTTTTCTCTTTGTATTTTAGTCAGAAGGAAGTTATTGTACTTGTCACCTTTGTCACTTTTCCTCCTGTATACGACTAGTGAGACCGTTACGGTTAACGGTTTTCAAATAAATTATTAACATTTTTAGAATGTATATGTAATACCTGCTCTCTATTAACAAACAAATATAAAATTACATATCCATGCGAGACCTATATAACAGCACACCAACTGCTCATTGTGTGTGCTTTTGATTTGTTCTTCTTAATATAAAAACAAGCAAGGAAACAAAACTGCTTGAACAATAGAAGAGGGTTGAGATTTAGTGGAATGTTTCTGACTAGCATATCAGCCCCTCCCCCTGTTCACTTGCTGACATGGAAGGGATTTAACTAGAGGTGACAATTACCCGCAATAGACCAGTATTTTATACAAAGTCACTCAGCCATTACACTCCTAAAAATATAACTGAGAAAAATTATAATTACCTTTTTTTTTGTTAAACAGAGGAACAGACATAATAAAACAGACAATATAGATGATATTAGATGCAAATGAACGCGATTTAATTAAGCTTTATATATATTGAATTTCAAATGAAAACAAAATATTATCTCTGATCGAGACGAAGCGACAGTGTGTTTGAATACATATAAAAATGAGAAAGCTCATCATTAGAACAGCAGTTAAAACAGATAAATGTTGTCAAATACAGCAATGGGAAAAACCGTCTCAACGGTCAAAATATGGGTGGGTGACAAGGTGGGTGACAGGCAGATGAAATATAGAAAAGATTGAAAGAAGAGGGGGGACAAGGAGAGGAAATAAAGGAAGGCTATATACAAGACAAGTTTACACACACACACATCTTCATGCTCATTAGCTCTGAAACCACAAAGTGGTTTCGCATGATTGGAATTAGAGTACAATTTTAAAATGCTGGATCGTGCAACAGACAAATAAATCTTTCTGCTGGTATGGAGTTTGTGTGATTAACCAAACGGCACAGATAGGAGAACAGGACAGACACCACAGCTTGAAGTTCACTATTCCATTATTTTCTTTTTCTTTGTTTTATTTCGTCCTATCTATGCTGTTTGTTTTATCACAATGATATCCCATCATTGCCTTAATAAAGAGAAGAGTGCATTATCCGTCTAACAAGGGAGGATGATAACAATTGAAAAGATTTTATAATAGCTCGATTAGTTTTGACCTGGGGCTGAATAACAACAACAAAAACCAATATATTTGTCCAATATAATCATCCATTCCCTTTCACTTTCAAATATTATTCTCGTGTCTAATTAAAACAGATCAATGATTATTTGCAAGATAATTATTTGATGTCGAGAACTCTAAATTTTAATTAACCTCCTGCTACTACTTAATTACTATCCACGAGGAATGGATGAATCTGCGGCCATGATAAACGTAACCTGCTCGAGGGCTATATTCGTGTGATCGAGACATAATCCACGTGATTGGAAAACGAACCGTTCAATTATACAGCCATGTATGCACCGATATATAATGTTTAAATATTTTGTTCTCATGACAACATTAAATGTCACGAGTATAGCCATATTGTTGTGGACAGTTCACATTATGTCGTCTACACTATAGACATTCAGGTGTAAATCAGTTTATCAAAAGAAACAACAAAACCCTGCCAAAAATATTCCATAAACTTTATTTTATCAAGCAAAAATTTATTAACGAAAGATATAGCCAATTCGAATATTATTCCCAAAACCTTTCTCAGCATATTTAATCAATTCTTACACGTCATTTCTAGATCCGACTTCATTATTTCTCCTTACTCGATAAAATAATGTACCAGTAATGTACTGGGTAATTGCTGGCCTTGTGCCAAAAGTAGAAACAATTATTTCTCCTTACCTTATACATTTCTCTACCTATAATATACGTTACAACCATGCCTGAGCTCTTAATCAACAGAAAATAGCTTCTCTACTATTTCAATGTCTTCGAAATCCTGTTGTCATGCGGTTAATAGCTTGTCTTGGAAATCAAAAAATCCCGATGTCGATCCAGTTACACAGAACATTTGGCAGATAGCTTGTTTTCGATATAAATCTTTTGTGTGGAATTCGGGAGATTGTGAAAATTGTTGGTGTTGTGCTTAAATCACAAACCTTTTTATTGTCGAGCGTATTTAGAAAACTCACAAAAACTTAATAGATATGGAAACGTAATGGTTTGTGTTGTATTTACGAAGCAACCACAATGTCAAGGAATGTCATTACCCTATTTCTGGCATTTTCTGTTTGATTATAATTCACAATTCGCTAATTACGAATACCCCAGCCAAAAGCACTGTAAATATAGAGTGATTATACCCTAAAATCTCTACACTGCACCCGACTGGAAGTCAGTACTTCACCAAATACTTACTAGCAATAATTGCTTGTCTTCCTTCCAAATCCAGAAAAAGCTTTCACCCTCAAGTCGACATGCCGCCTACAGGGAAACACAAGAGGTTAGAAATAATAACTAGATCGCTTCAAAGAAAATAGGCACGCATCGGTTATTATCTAAGGCATTCTATACCTGAAAACGTAGGCACCCGATGGAAAACAATGCAGTCATTTGTAAATACATTCACTGAACCATGGAGCATTTAAGGGCAAAACAGTTTACTATCTGTCTACATGAATCTAGACAAGTTAAACTACAGAAGACCAAGATGGACATCAGTCTCAAACCCTTGAGATATATGTGAGTCACTATAAGAACTATAAACAATGGTTCTTTTCCCTTACCAAAATATTTGTAAGTCAATATATGAATCTTTTTTGCATGTGTATTTACATACGTGCATGTAAGCATATGTATAAGTGGATACTTGCAGGAAATATCTACGTATGTGTCAATTTATATATATAGAATTCTTCTAATATATATATATATATATGATACATAGATATTGTATGAAAAGAGAATATACATACACACATATATATATATTTATATATATATATATATATATAGGTACGTATGTATATATGTATGAATGCCAATGTGCCTGTGTGCGTAGCTTTTCATATGAATACACCCACACACACACATATATATATAGGTACGTATGTGTGTATGCATATATGTATGAATGCCTATGTACCTGTGTGCGTAAGTTTTCATATGAATACAGAGACACACCCGCACATTATATATATATATATATATATATATAGGTACGTATGTATATATGTATGAATGCCAATGTGCCTGTGTGCGTAGCTTTACATATGAATACACCCACACACTCACACACATATATATATATAGGTACGTATGTGTGTATGCATATATGTATGAATGCCTATGTACCTGTGTGCGTAAGTTTTCATATGAATACAGAGACACACCCGCACATATATATATATATATATATATATGTATATATGTATATATATATATATGTATATATATATACTTAAAGAATAATTTAATTTTCCATAAAACTCCACATCCCTTTCCTATTGGTTGCTTAACATTGAATATCTATATACATTTGTCTTCTCCCTGCTTTAAAGTGTTTTCTCTAAATGTCGTATTAATGTAGGCGTTTATTGTTATACACAAATGACAAACACATATATTGAAACACACACATACAGAATATCTACAATTTCTTACACGTTTATACATACTTAAACCTCATCTACATAACACATACCATACAAAGTGTTTGAAATTTAATAAATGGTATAAAGAAATCTATTTATTGCACCCTTCATCTAAATTGTTCGCCTGATTTTTCTGTTGAATTTTATCTATCAAGTTTTCTTTCTATCTATAATTTCTCTCTTCCATTTATTGATTATATGTTTCAGTGGTAATCACTACTTGATGGGAATAATGCAGCCTGGAGGATGCTGATGGAAAGTGCATATTTTTATCTGTAGTTCTAAATTGATTGATATTTTGCATTATTATTACATATTGCTTGTTGAAAATGCTTTTCTTCCATTAAGAGAACAATAAATTGAAGTCATTGTTATTGTTGATAATTTTCTCATGTTTTCATGCTATTATAGCCGTGCGGTTTTGCTTTGAAAACATATTGTTAGTATTTTTGTCATGTGTTTTGTATGTTTGTCTTTTCTATGGTTCATCATGTTGGGGTTGTGGGGTTGGGGATGTTGTCATTCCTGTTGTTGATGATGTTGTTGCTACTGTTGTTGTTGCTCTTTCTGAAGCTGTAGCTATGTTTGTTTGTGTTGATTGTTCTTTTTTCAATCAGTTGTTGGAGTGATATATCTTCTATCTTGCCTTTATTTGAAAATCGTTTCATTTAGTTTTTATCGACACCTACTACCACCACTACTACTAATACCATGAGTACTACAACTACTACCACGACTACCATTACCACCACCACGAATAGTAGTATCACCACTACCGATATTACTAATAATAATGAATCGTTTCTAATAATAATAAAGACATTATCATAAGTTCATATTGATATTATTACTAAAAGAAACCATTATTATTATTATTGATATTAGATTAGTAATAAAAAGTAATATGTTAACGATTTCTAACAAAGACAGAAGAGCTCACATATTTGTGGACTGAGAAAAATCGATTAAATCTATATCAGTATAATAATGACCGGTTTTCTTATCGACTTCTGAAGGACAAATTCTGAAGTTGACCCTGACAGAATTCCTACTTCAAAGGCAAAAGGCATAACAAAATATTACAAAGAATTTTATCCAGCGGGTTATTGATTTTAACATTTAGCACCCTCTCTAAAAGTATAGATATTGGCGAGGATCTGATCTATACCCGTTATCAAACAGTTAAATATGATTCTCGAACCCCACATTCCGCCGACAAAGAACAAATGTTTGGTGTTGTAGTTTCACATATTTCATTCTACGTGCCACAATTTGGTTGGTATCGCTGCTTCTGTTGTAGACATCTTGACAAACTAGCTAGGTATTTGAGTGAGAGTAAAAATACAAGAAACATTTTAAATTATCCATGATTCCTAACCAGAAATTCTTCAAGAAAAGACTGTTCTAAACATGCTTATGGACGTCTACAGTTTCTTATATCCTTTGTAAATCCTCCCTGAAATACAAATATGGACGTTATTACGAGTAGCATTGCCCAATTTCTGAAAGGCAGTGAGCGGTTAGCATCACTCTACATGCCAAGCCTTCATTCTCAGTCTACCCTCGAGCCAGGTAAAGATATGAATTATGAGAATGCATATCAGAAAATGAACAAAAGTCCACAGAGTCTTGAACATTCTTGATATCAATAGGATGAGATGTAAGCACCAGGGACTACTTTACCTTACAAAAGGCAACAGAGCAAATTGATTAACTTAACCCGTTTAATGAAACTGGAAAGACGAAGTTGAGAATTCTGTATTTATCGATAGATTTCACTCAGATCATGTTTGAGTGAGATTTATCTACCTAATCAATATCCCACATACTACCCACCTTTAATTAGATCTTAGTTCTAGTGTACAATTATGACTAAACAAGCCAGGCTTCTGTAAATATCGATCAGCAATCTCTCTGATTAGTTCTGAGTAAACCTGGTATCCAAATTACTGTTTCATTCCGATAGTTCGATGTAGAGGGCCTCGATTCCTGAGCTGTCAGATACCATAGCTAACCGTTGTCCACATTTGCAGACACCACATTTCTGTATGTACATCCAACTCTCAAAGTGAGGTCTCAGAAGCAACGTCCTACCAAATCTCTGAAAGTGGTTAATTCCTGACTGGTCAGGATCGTGATAGGAACTATTTTGTTACATTACCATTTACACTCACACCTAAAGTGATACCGAGGAAAAAAGAAGGGCTGTTGTATAAGCTCATACAACAGCCCTCTGTAGAGATAAATTACTGATAAAAAAGTTATAAATTCAGACTAAGATATGAATATATCATTGACGCTAGAACTCCTAATGTCTTTGGTATAGTTAACGACCATGTTTAACCCAACTGCACTTGGATTTCAATTCCATCCGAGAAAAATAAATCCTTTTTGTGCAACCCTATCCTGAAATTATATGCTCCAAACTATAAACCAAAACACCTTATATATGGTGCATATGTGTAATAAAACTGCACGAAATCTGCACTAAAGGGAGAAAAAAATGTTTTCGAAAATGTAAACATTATCTCGAATATCGTGTTTGAAACGTGAGTGTAGGATTAATATATATTTTATAATATATAATATAACCATTTATTGCTGAATAATTGATGACTTCATTAACCAATTGTTGGTGTATCAGATTGTTATCATGTAAGCTTAAATATTTCTTTAAACATTTTAAAATTTCAATCTGTAAACATACATCCCACTTAAAATATACAGATACTTATAATGTTATACACTTACACACAAAAACACATATAAACACATACGCCCATACCGCATGCAGACCCCCCCCCCCAATATACATATATATATATATTTTTTTTTTTCATTGATTTTATTATATATATATATATATATGTAAAATCAATGAAGAACGTCAATTTCGTTTGCCCACCAACATATGAGGAAAAAATTATACAATTTATATATATTTTGTCTGGGAACATGTTTGCTTTTTTATACATAAACATTCGCATTTTCGATATATATTTATAATGAAATAGATAGAGATGATATAAAGTGTGTATCTTTAGTTTATTACTAATACTATATATATATATATATATATATATATATATAGTATTCCAATCTACTGTAAAACTCATTCTTTGATGTACTCATTGAATCTTGTTTAACTCTTTAATATATATATATATATATATATATATATGTATGTATATTTAATTGAGCAGTAAAGTGACACGAGGGCGGACTAGTGAAATTCCTTCAAAGATTCATTTCATCAAATATTATGTACATTTCAGTGGCCAGGTTACGTAAAATCCTAGGTAACATCATGAGGTGTATATTGCATAAGTTTTATAATAAAGGCAATTGGTAAAGGTATAATGGTAAACAGAATCCAATGAGGCTACAAGGACGGAAATCAGAGAATGAAATGTGTATATATATATATATATACGTAGATGCACCCAAATCTTATATTAAAAATGATATATGTTTCAAATATATTGTACCGAAACAATTTTACGTTAAAGGAGAGATGTTGAAATGTCAGGAAATTATAAGCTACGTTTTAAAATATTGACTTAAAGCTTTTCATCTCGGAATATAGAGAGGAGGGGGTGAATTTAATCTCCGGTTTCTGGGATGAGCAAATGCTCTCAATACGTTAACTCTTAGTGCAGATCAATTTTCAATTGGTTTCTATCTAATTTAATACATTCTGCAATGGATAATCTTCAATATTACACCCATGGTACATATCAATAGGAAATTCTATCAATTCCTAATTATATCTAGAATAGGACTGAAGACTTAAAATAGAATAACAAATGAAAAAAATTTAACTGAAAAACTAAGCATTAAAGAAGATGTACTTTCAGGGCCTCAAAATAGGGGTGTTGGAGTATGTGGGTGGCGGGCTGGAATAAGTGGGTGGGGTTTGGAATAAGCTGGGTGTTTGGTATAAGCAGGTTGGTTGGAAAACAGTAATTTTTCATGCTTGTCTCCGTGAGATTTTTAAAAAACCAGAATTAGTCGTAGTCGTTTAGTTTACATATTGAGACCACAACACTTCCTATTTATTTTACAACGTATGATATTTCTTGTAATGTATTTTTGGTCATGTGTAATATTTTTTTTTAAGTCTAAAAAAAGAAAAAAATCCGTAGGAGAGAAATTATCAAAAGTTAATAAGTGACGAGTGGCGGGTATTAGAAAAAGAGAGGGGCGGGGTAGTGAATAATCTGAAAACTTGTTTAGCGAGGGAGGGGGCCGGAAAGAAGAGCGGTGTGTGGTGGAAAAATTCCAAAAAATTAATAAGACGAGGAGAGAGGCTGGATCAAAGAGCGTGTGTGTGTGGAAAACATCCGAAAAATTAATAAATAGGGAGAGGGGGCTGGAAAAGAGAGCGGGGTGTGTGGAAAAGAGAGCGGGGTGTGTGGAAAAAATCTGAAAAATTATTAAGCAGGGGAAGGGCTAGAAAAGAGAGCGGGGTGTGTGTGGAAAAATTCCGAAAAATTAATAAACTGGGGAGGGGGCTAGTAAAAAGAGTGGTGAGTAAGGTGGAAAAATTCGAGAAAATTAATAAGAGGGCAAGGGAAGGGCTGGAAAAGGGGGCGAGGTGTGTGTGGAAAAATTCCGCAAAGTAATAAGCGAGGGAAGGGGGAACATTATTCAAGGTCCGAGTGTAGTAAGAATACGAAGAATGAAAATATAAACCAATAACATTGACACTAGCAATAATTGGCCATTCTGTATAATATAGATTCTATATGTTAAGCAAAGGAAAAAAGAGTGTTCTGTGTATAACACAGAGCTATTTAATTAGAAAGGGAACAACACACTCTATATAACTACTCTAGACGTATGTTAATATTGTCTAGAATCGTGAAACCTTTGGTAATGGAGTAGTTATATATTGTGTTGTACAATTACTAATTAATATCGAGAGTATCTTAACACCTGATGTTACCTACTCCAAAACTCTACACCCTGTACAATGACTTACAACCAGAGTTAATCTAATATGTAATGTATTGATTGATCACTCCGACTACAGGTAAAGCATGATTCTACACAGGTAAACAATGTTTTGTTTGTTTCAATAATAAAATATAATTCTCTAGCATCAAATCTGTATCAATGATAACCGGTGAAACGAAACATTGAATTGTCAACTGAAAAAAAAATTAATAGGGCCTATAGTACTACTACTACTACTATCACTACCGCTGCTACTGCTACTACAACTGTTGCTACTACTACTGTTGCTGTTACTACTACTATTGTTGCTGTTACTACTAATACTACTATCACTATCGCTGCTATTACTACTACAACTGCTGCTGCTACTACTACTACAACTACTGTTGCTCTTACTACAACTAATAGTACAACTGCTATTACCACTACTACTATTACTACTACTAGTACTACAGCCCCTGTTGCTGCTACTCCTACTACTACTCCTACGTATGTGGATGCTACTACTACTACTACTAATAATAATAATAACAAAAGAAATAATTCTATCCATATTGACAATGATGATTACTTTTACTAGTTGCTGCTGCTACTACTTCTACTAATATTACTACTGCTTCTACTACTGCCCCAAGCACCACCACTAATACCACAACTAGCATTGCTACTACTACTGCAACAACTGCCCCAAGCACCACCACCACCACTACTACTACTACTACTACTACTACTGATGCAGCTGATGATAATACTACTTCCAGCAGCAACACTAACAACAACAACAACAACAAGATAAGGAACAACAAAACAATGACTTCTTTGCTAAGACAAACATCACTACCAAAATAAAAGTAAATCGAAAGAAAATATAAGAAACTAAAATAATAACATAAATTAAAAAAAAATATAGGAAATCAATTTGTCACTTTTAATCAATTTGTAGCTTCATTTTCTGAAAGTTCGCATTCAAACAAGTTTCAAATGGACAAATTCTAGTTAAGAAAATATGTGAATAGAGGCATAAATGCTATTGTTTTCAATTATAGTTTCTAGGCAAACAATTAAAAAAATTCTTAAATTGGATTGAAAACAAACAACCAGAATGCAATAGGATGAAAGGAAATAAAAATAGGAGATAATAGATAAAAACGAGTGAATATATATATATATATATATATATATACACACAGATATATACACATAAAAACACATATACATACATACATTTTTATATATACATATATATATATATATATACATACACGTGTGTCAATGCGCGATTGTGTATGTATATATATATATGTATGTAAGTATGCACACACGTGCTAAGGCGAGAAATAAAATTCTAATTTTATATATATATATATATATATATATATAAAACAAAAAGTGATTATATTTGAATACACGCACACATTATATATATATATATATATATATATATATATATATATATGTATGTATGTATATAAACAAATAAGCATTAGCCTTACTCAATTATTGAACACAGAAACTAGTTACCTCGAAACATTTGCCAACATTTCTGTCAACTGTGTGTGACTGTGTGTGTGTGGGTGTGTGTTGTGTTGTGTGTATGTGTGTGTGTATACATACATGTATAAATACACACACATTATATATATATATATTATTGAATCTTGAATTTCACAGATTTTAACAGATTCTAACAGGATTATTCTTATCAAATTCGATAAATTAGAGACATTGAATTATAGTGATCTGATAAATAAGAGGAATAATAAGATAAAGAAACGGAAAACAAATAAAGACAACAATACAGAACTAAGAAAGATGTATGTTAACAAAATACTTTATTTTATTGTAAAGTTTAAAAATTTAACGAATGAAATTTCGTCATTAGATATATAAGAAGAGAAATTATAGGTAGGGTGAGTGAGAGACAGATAATGAAGGAGAGAGAGAGAAAGAGGGGGAGGGAGAGAGTGAGAGAGGGATGTAGGTATATGGAGCGAGAGAAAAATGTAGAAGGGGGACAGAGAGAGATAGAGAAAGACAGAGATTAATGCAGAGAGAGAGAGAAATGTAGCGAGAGAGACATAGAGAAATATAGCCGGAGAGAGAGGGAGATGGAGAGAGACGGGGTGGGGGTGATAGATAGAGATATAGAGTGGAGATGACAGAGAAAACATTAAAGAAACACAAAAACTAAATATCCAACAAGTTATTTTATTTAATTCTTTCTCTATAAACCTACAATGATTAACATTAATTAAATTTAATTCAAGAGTAATATCTCTTTTTAACCTACTCACAACGGCTCTTGTTAAATAAGTATTTCTTTATGTTACACATTTGATTGACTTCTATAATAAACAATGTAAATAAAGACTAACTTTACAGGAAATCTTTAGTAAATAATTATTTCAGGTATTGCCTAAATCTATGGAATTTTTTTATTCGTTGATGCGTTATTCACGTCATTATCATTTCGGATTGGTGAATTGGCAGTATCAGTAGAGGGTCGGACGCCATGCTTTGTTGCATCGAGTTACGTCCTTTTACAGTCTGAGTTCAAATCCCGCCGAGGTTATGTTTGCCTTTCATCCTTACGGGGTCGATAAAATAAAGTACCAGTCACGCACTGGTCGATTTAATCAATTTCCCATCCCCTTGAAAAAAAAAAAAAAAAAAAAAAAGATTGCTGGCCTTGTGCCTATATAAGAACTCATTTAAGGGTGGTACATTGGCAGTATCGATAGAGGGTCGAACACCCTGCTGTGCAGCATAGAGTTACGGCCCTTTACGGATAACAAATAAACACAAAGAAAAATAAAGAACTCATTTACTTTTCTTCTCTTCACTACGAAATTTCTGTTATTGCCATTTGAGAAGACAAAGTGAGTCTTGATCTACTGTAAATAGCAGTAGGTTGTCTACCAAATCATAAGCTACAGTTTCATATATAGGAAAGATAGATTAAACATTACAGTTCTTAAATCTAAAAGTAAAAGAGTCATGTTTGAAATGAATCATGAGTTTCCTGACTTAACAACATTAACTACTACTACCACCACCATCATCAATACAACTACCACTAAAACCAGCACAACTACTACTAACATCACCATCAATAATACTACTAACACCACCACCACCACCACTACTACTAACATTTCTACTACCGCTACTTCCTCTACTACTACTACTACTACCACCACCATCATCAATACAACTACCACTAAAACCAGCACAACTACTACTAACATCACCATCAATAATACTACTAACACCACCACCACCACCACTACTACTAACATTTCTACTACCGCTACTTCCTCTACTACTACTACTACCATCACCACCATCAATACAACTACCACAAACGCTACTCCTACTACTACCACCACCACCAGCACTACGACTAATAATACCAGTACTAATACTACTACCACCACTATTGCTACTACAGCAACCATAACCACTACTCCACCTACTAATACTCCTTCCACCACTACCACTACTACTATTCCTTCTACTAATGCTACTACTTCCACCACGACTTCTATTTCTTCTACTAATCCTACTACTATCACCACCACTACCACTACTACCAAAAACGCTACCACTACTCCTACTGTTGCTTCTACTAATACTTCCACCACTACTGTTACTCCTACTCCAGCTCCTACTAATATAATACTATCACCACTAGTACCACAAACATTAACACTACTCCTACTAATACTACTTCCAACACCACCACTATGACAACTCCTACTACCACCATAACTACTACTACAATTCTATAATGTTTTAAGCAACTTTTATGTTCCAATATAAGGCTCCTGGACGGAGTTACGAGTTTGAACTGAGCCGACACTGAATTGGACGCAAGCCAAATAAATGGTAACGAATTTCGTGGAAGGTTTAGTTGTTCGTAGATATTTCGTCAGAGCAGCAAAATGGACGGCAGTTAATCAAAACTTTTAACATTCTAAAACTTTAGAATTGAATAGATTCGATCGTTTCTCTTGAATAAAAACGCTGGCCCGCCTATCAATTATTGACCTTTGGCAAAGTAACAAGCAGCAAAATGATCATCCCACTTACCGCAACATTACCTTCCACTACTATGAACAGTACGATTACCAGGAAACAAAGCCACTATCACCACCAACAACATCCACCAATACACTATTTTGTAATGTTCAAACTATTTACAGAAACACCAATAATACTTTCAACACTAACAACCAAAGAAGTATTGACAATAATAGCGTTTTTATTTAACTACATATAAATAGCTTGTATTGTAGGTGATTATTGAAAGTAAGGATGTATTGATGTTCATGCTGGTCTTAAAAGAACTTAAAGTGGAATTAAATGAAAGCAACTTCACGCAGTAACTGAAAATGGGCAAATTTCAAACAAATGTTTCTCCTGTTTTACAGTAACCGGGCCATTATCAGTCAAAATCTCAGTTAATAGAATTGATCTTATATGCATACGAATTTTTTGGGAAAATAAAATTGTGTATATATATATATATATATATATATATATATATATATACATAATATTAGTCTAACGACTCCTT
The DNA here is from genome assembly GCA_964016885.1 of Eledone cirrhosa. Classification (NCBI taxonomy): domain Eukaryota; kingdom Metazoa; phylum Mollusca; class Cephalopoda; order Octopoda; family Eledonidae; genus Eledone; species Eledone cirrhosa. The sequence continues at coordinate 2,916,538 of OZ024758.1, forward strand.
TTATACCATAAATGTGTTTTTATCTTTGCAAGAAATTGTTCTTCTCGCTCCACATAAGGACGTAACTATTCTCGCTTTTTTCCGTTTATTGCCGGGGAACGTCTTCACAAACCAAAGTATCGTCCCCCTGTTTTCTTTCGGTTGTAAAGTTTTTCGAAATATTTACTTCTGCGTTCACAGATTGATTTTTTTAAGTTTCAGAAGATCCCGTTAAGGGTGAAATCAGCGATTATTTGCTTAAACTTTAATCTGTTTTTATAATATATATATATATATATATATATATAATAATAATAAATGTGAAGACTAAAATCCAAAGAGTACTCGATAAGGATAAATATATATAAAATATATAAGAACCCTAGAGCAAATATTTATTAAAATAACAGATTAAAGTTTAAGCAAAGAATCGCTGCTTCCACCCTTAACGGGATCTTCTGAAACAGAATATTAATACATATATATATATATATGAAGAGGACATGTTTTGCTTTATGTTATACAAAAACCTGTACAGCTTCGAAATATATATAACAAAATAAATAGAGTTACGTCCCTTTATGATCCGAGTTCAAATCCAGCCGAGGTTAACTTTACCTTTCATCCTTACGGGATTGATAAAATAAAGTACCAGTAATGTAAAGGGTAATTGCTCTCCTTGTGCCAAAATTAGAAACAATTATTTGTATAACTCTTCATCGTGTCTTCAACGTAAACAATACGTTATTGAACACATCATCAAACTTCTTCAGTGTCCGGGATGAGGTTTTCAGGCCAAATTTTTCCGTTAATATATAAACACGTTTTATCAGTTTAGAGAGTAAAATATTTCTGTTAGACCGCAAAATATATAGGTGTGCTGATAGATAACGATTCGAACTAAATTAATTAGGTTTAGTGTATCGTAATGTTGCAGCTATATATATCCCACCACCAACTTCTTTCTGTAAATTACTTTCTGTCAGGTGAAACTACCCATATTTCTACGCAAATGAGAATAGGGATTAATCTTTAAAATTTTTGTAAACAGGTGTGCTACAGCCTATGACTATATAATCCCTTAAACCAAAGCCTCTACCACCACCATCAGAACCAGCACCACCATCGACAAAACTGCATTCACACATCAAACGACTTGAACCATATCTTTGTGCTACATTGCTATCTAAGATATTTCTCGTGAGGATAGTTGGTATCAGCGGCCGTGTCAAGAATATTATCGACAACGTTATCATCATCACCATCATTAATAATATCATCATCATCATCACCATCACCATCATTACTACTATCATCATCATCATCACCATCACTATTAATACCATAAACATCACCATCATCATTATCACCCATCAATACCACCATCATCATCACCATCACTATTAATTCCACAATCATTATCACCATTAATACCATAATCCTCACCATCACCACCATCATCATCATCATCATCATCACCACCATCAACAGCATCACCATCATCACCATTACCACCATCTTCATCCCTGTTAATATCATCCTCATTGCCACCATCGTTACCACAATCGTCATCACCACCATCACTATTAATACCATAATCATCATCGTCATCATCATCACCATCATTATCAGCATCATCATCACCACCATCATCGTCACCACCACTATCATCATTATTAATAGCATGATAGGGCAGTGGATTGGCAGTATCGGTAGAAGGTCGGACGCCATGCTTTCCAGCATAGTTACGTCCCTTTACGATCTGAGTTCAAATCCCGCCGAGGTTGACTTTGCCTTTCATCCTTACGGGGTCGATAAAATAAAGTACCAGTAATGCACTGGGTAATTTGCTGGCCTTGTGCCTAAAGTAGAAACAATTATTAATAGCATGATCATCATAAACATCAACTTTAGCAACAATAGTATTAGCAACAGGACTAGCAACGCTGTGTTGTGTCCTTCAGCATACATTTTATTTCACGAACCCAAACACCTAACACATTCATCGTTGCAACCGCCGGAGGTCCAACAACAAACACACACAAATATATATATATATATATATATATATATATACACACATACTATAACAAATGACGTGTGGTAAGGAACCAGGTGGACCATAACGCACCAGAGTACTCGATATTTACGGTAGTAGAGTGGGTAATAGGAAAAGAGTCAGGACCCCGACGGCTGAGCTCCGGCCGTTTCGACAGCTAGATCCGAAGTGTTCGGATCTAGCTGTCGAAATGGCCGGAGCTCAGCCGTTAGGGTCCTGAATCTTTTCCTATATATATATATATATATATATATATATATATATATATATATATATAACAAAGGAATTGTGGTAAGGAACCAGATGTACTATAACGCACCAGAGTACTCAATAGTTAGGGTAGTAGAGTGGGAAATAAGAGCAAGTATGACCCCGACGGCAGAGCTCAAGCCATTTCGACGGCTATTTCTGGACTAAATTATAATTTAGTCCAGAAATAGCTGTCGAAACGCCTTGAGCTCTGCCGTCGGGGTCATACTTTTTCCTATATATATATATATATAATGTCGGCCACACTCTACTATCCTATATATCGAGGACTTTTGAATAATGGCCTTATTAGTCTCAAACTGGTTTTATCTGGTATATATATATATATATATGGCAGCGATAATGAGGGACAGAGACCGCTGGAGAGAACTCGTCCATGGATCTCGGGAATTTTACCCGCCTTAGATAGATAGATAGATATATATACAGGCAGAAGATAGATAGAATGATAGATTGAGTGAATGATGGATAGATAGATTGAGAGAGTGAGAAGGAGATCAAATATATATATATATATATATATGCATATTATACACAATATGATGAAAGAAAGAGCGAGTGGATGTTATCGTGAGAGCGTTTGTGAAAGAGAAGTATGTATGTGCGTTGGTGAAAGGGACGGCGAGAGATAAAAAAAAGAGAGCGATGTAGAGAAAGAGAGCAAGAGAGAGAGAGAGAAAGAGAACGAGAGAGTGAGAGAGAAAGAGAACGAGAGTGTGAGAGAGATAGAAAGAGAACGAGAGAGTGAGAGCGAGAGAAAGAGAACGAGAGAGAGAGAGAGAGAGAGAAAGAGAACGAGAGAGAGAGAGAGAGAGAACGAGAGAGTGAGAGCGAGAGAAAGAGAACGAGAGAGTGATAGAGAGAGAGAAAGAGAAATAGAGAGAAACACACACAGAGAAAGAGAGCGAGAGAGAGACAGAGATAAAGAGAGGCGAGAGGTGAGAGAGAGAGAAAGAAAGAAGGAGCGAGAGATAGAACGGAAAAGAGAGAAAGAGAGTAAAATGCAAAGGGATCTTCATATATAGTTAAAGGAAAGATGAAAGAACGAAGAAGTGAGTGATGGTGGTAAGGAGCAAGATGGCGCGAAGGGAGTAGAACACTGAAGAGAAATAGAGGTGACTAATCGATATGCAGAACATGTAGAATCCTTACTGATCAATTTTCCTGTTGGTAAGGGATGAAAACCAATAAAGCCCGAAGGAAACCATCCGTTGAAATTTAGATGATTTTAATGAGATTACTGAAAGCGGAAACTTTATATCTTTCTCCTTTGAAAACCATGTGATATCAACTAACACCCGAGAGTAGCAATAGAGTTCGTTTGGAGGTAGTGCTATAGATATCACAGGCTATACACTTGATGGGTGATTTAAATCCAGATTATAACCCTCATGTATTTTCCACTAACGCACCATTTTATAGATTTTTTGATGGAGATAAACACACTACGTTCAACAGAGCAACGCTTTGCTCCGATTTTCGTTAATTTTCAAAAGGTCTATCCATTATATTCACTCTCTCACAACACTACATAATACACACGAGGGATGAGGTCATTAGAAGACGCCATGGAGAGAAGCTAGCCATATTTGTTGAGATGTTAGCTGGAAGTATGTCTCAGAGCATATTTTAACCAAGATCGATGATATAATAATAATTGTTTCTACTTTTAGCACAAGGCCAGTAATTTTGGCGGAGGGTCAGGGTAAAGTCGATTGAATTGACCCCAGTACATTACTGTTTTTTTATTTTACCGACCCCGTAAGGATGAAAGGCTAAGCTAGCCTTAGTGGGATTTGAACTCAGAACGTAAAGGGCCATAACTATATGCCACAAAGCATGTGTCCGTCGCTCTACCGATACTGCCAGTCCACTACCCATGCTAATAATAAAAATTGTTTCTACAATTGCCAGAAGGCCAGCGATTTAAATGGAAGGGGATAGTCGATTGAATCGAACTCAGTGCATTACTGGTACTTTTTTTATCGAATATGTAAGGATGAAAGGCAAATAATAATAATAATACAAACTAGAATTTACAGGGATCGATTCTTGAAGATATAGTAATATCGCACCGTCATTGGGTCGTTACTACACACACACACACGCGCGCACACGCACGTGAAGAAGAACAGCCGATTGAACAGGGCTTTCGAGACTAGAAATAAGTAGTAACTTAGCCATTACCATGCTAGTCGACACAGCATCTCTATCGATCAGTCGACCCGCTGAAACGATCGTCATAAAATGCAGCGGTGTTGAGGCTGCGCCCGCCCCGTGGACAAGATCACGAAAGCATTCCCGTGGGCGATGGCCAGCGACACCCGCTGCACCTGCCACACCACTTCACGGGACTCCTTTCTGAAAGAACATCACATAAAAGACTATTATATCTATCAACTAAAATGTAGACTGAAAGGAAACTGGTGATAGACTGCGTCAGCTACAATTATTTGACGAATTGATACATGGAAGTCGTGTGCAGAAACTAGCGATTCGGGCATTTGGCTTTCATCTTTATGTTCAGAATATTTAAAAGCTGACAGCGCTACTTCCTCCCTTTCTTTCCACCACAGATGAAGGGCAAACCTAGAGAGATTAGATTCCAGACATTCTATGGTAATTTGAATGATCAACCTCTCCAAATATCATCACATCTAAATCTTGAGGTGTAATGAAATTAATCAATTAAAATTGTGCATTTGATGTCACTTTAAACACTGGCCAATATTTAATGTTTTATTACTAAACTACGCTTCAGCTACATCATAATATCTACAGGTATGTTGTACAATTTTTATAGCAGCGCAGTTAACAATTTTCACACACACATTAATGAAGTGGGAATTGATTAAATATTTAAATATGTCTAGTATTGCTTCTCTCTTATCCTTAATGACCGCAAATGTAATCTTAATACAATATATACTATTAACTGATTATTATCGACTCCACTAATTTAGCGTCCATTACGCAACTTTATAAATATCGCATTGAACCATATGGGAAACACTCTACACATATCTTCAACATCCGCAGTAACGCTCAAGTTGGACGCCATGCTTTGCAGCATAGAATCACGACCCTTCACGTCCAAGCGTTCAAACCCCACTGAGGTTAACTTTGCCTTTCATCCTTACGGGGTCGATACAATAAAGTACCAGTAATGCACTGACGTCTATTTAATCGACGTCGCCTCTTCTCCCCAAAATTGCAAGCCTTGTGCCTATATAAGACAGTATTATTATCCGCAATAACGGTAGAGAGCCGGACGCCATCTTTGCAGCGTAAAATCACGACCCTTTACGGTCTGCGTTCAAAGCCCACTGAGGTTAACTTTGCCTTTCATCCTTACAGGGTTGATACAATAAAGCACCAGTAATGCACTGGGGTCGATTTAATCGACTTTCCCCTCACCCCAAATTGCTGGCCTTGTTCCTAAAGTAGAAACAATGATCATTATTAGTCACTATGGGCGGTTGATTGGCAGTATCGGTAGAGGGTCGGATGCCATGCTTTGACGTATAGAGTTACGGCCCTTGCCATTCTGAGTTCAAATCCCGCCGAGGTTAACTTTGCCTTTCATCCTTACGGGGTCGATAAAATAAAGTACCAGTAATGCACTGGGTAATTGCTGGCCTTGTGCCAAAAGTAGAAACAATTATTAGTCACTATGGTGTTTCAGCATAGTTTAGTTATTTCTATTTTCAGATCTCCAATTTTGGGGTTCTTTCCCATTCACTGCATTTATGCGAGTGCGCGTGCGCACACACGTGCGTATGTATGTGTGCATGTATCGGTGTGTAATAATGTATGTGTATATATATATTAAAATAACAGTTTAAGCAAAGAATCGCTGCTTTCACCCTTCACGGGATCTTCTGAAGAACCCGTCAAGGGTGAAAGCAGCGATTCTTTGCTTAAACTTTAATCTGTTATTTTAATAAATATTTGCTCTAGGGTTCTTATATATTTGATATATATCGAGCCCTCTTTGGATTTTGGTCTTGAAATTTATATATATATATATATTTATTAAAATAACAGATTAAAGTTTAAGCAAAGAATCGCTGCTTTTACCCTTAACGGGATCTTCTGAAACTAACTTTTTGGATTTTAGTCTTCAATTTTATTATTATTACTATATATATATATATATATGTATATATATATATATATATAGTTGTATATCGGAGACGATCTCATATACTAAGCATATCTGACGACCTTTCGATTACAGAGTCAGGCAGGTTCGATCTATAATAGTCTTTCCTCGAGCTGATCGATAGTGAAACATATGTAATATGGTATTTAATATGTTATGATGCGACACTGAATCCTTGTTCCTTATAGTATATATACACACACACACATACATACACACATTAAGATTTAATATAGAAATATCTTCTACAGGACTAGAACTGTTTTATTCAAAGGATGATGATTCCCTTCGAACGGAACAGTTCACGTCCTGTAGAAGCCATCTCTATCTCTCTGAGAAAGAGAGAGGAAGAGAGAGAGAGAGAGAGAGAGAGAGAGAGAGAGAGAGAGAGAGAGAGAGAGAGAGTTGTGTATGTAAGTGATTGCTGCTAGCTGTAATTGGTACATTCATTAGCAGGAATTTATTTTCTCAGGCTGTGGATTGGGGATTGACATGCTTAATTCGCCGTGTTGCCTTAACCGACTTCACTTAGAAAATCGGCATGTCTTACAACATGATCACTGGGGAAGTTGTATTGCTTTAATTTCAATGAAGCTGTAATAATATTGGTATAATTTCTATTGTATGAAAACTAAAGCTGTCATATATTTCTGTGTATCCTATTATTATTAGATGTTATATTAATTCAACCATACATATTAAACTATTTGATGTATATACCAAGTCATATCATTTGTATGCCTTCTGGTAATATCAAAAATACACACTTCAAAATATTCTACCTGTAATATAATGTTTGATATTAGTTATCCATACACAACACACTATTCGAAACACAATCCTACAGATTGTCCTTTGCAGGTCGTTTTCAATTCATCTATTATTAAAAATCCAACTATATGATAAACAAAATATTGTAGGCTTCGAAAAAAATTTAGGTTTTATGCTAATGCAATAAATTTTCATATGGCGTTTGAAAAGAAGACAGAGATAAGTTTACAAACTTATTTACTGTGGTGATAAATCCCACACATTCGAATAATAACCGATACACATTTTTTATGTAATTCTAATCCCAAAGCAAATAGACTAGGAACTACTTCACTGTCGGCAATAATTTACAGTTACATAGGCGCCAAACATAGTAGTGAAGGGGATAGAAAAACTATACACGGCTCTTTGATGTTTGTTTGATAACGAAGAGGAAACGACTTAGTAATATTGCTAGATATTGTTAGCAAATAATTGTAATGGATATATTTAACAACTACAAAAAGCAAACAAAACCACCACCACCACTAATAATAATAATATTAATAATAATAGAAAAATATTTGCTTGTTGCTAGGATAGCAACTCTGGCGTCAGTTAGATTACACTTTCAATCAAAATTGAAAAATAGAGGAAAACTAAGTCTTATGCATCGGTTGTATTCGATTCAACATTCACGAATCTATCCATACTGAAGGAAATCTGAATAAAGAAGCAAACGGATAAATGTGATAGGGAAAAAATGTATTCTTATGCAATTTTAGTGTATAACGTTCATGTTATGATTCGATTTATACTGACTCGAAACAACTGAAGACAGCAGATAATTGTGAACCAATTTTCACAAGAGCACACACTCATATTCATGTATTTGTCTAGATATTCTTAGGTACGTTTCTATATATGTGAGAGCCTATCTATCTCTCTCTAAATATTTGTATTTGGCAATTGCGATGAAATATACGGACATATTACAAATCTATCACTCGGTTCAGTTATTAATCTATATATTGATTTTTGTTGTGGCTATAGCACTTCAATCGATACGTCAGGATAATCTAAATATATTGGCAATTATGGAAGCATATATTCCCATTCATACACATATCTAAATGTGATTCTTTATATACAATTCACACACAAACTCAGATGCCCACGCCTGCACATAACACGCACATGAATAGTCATTAACCCCCCCCCCCTCTCCGTATATAGACCCCCCCACATACATACACACAACGCACACACAACCACAACCACACACATACTTACATACATATTGTGAGTGTTTTTATATATATATATATATATATATATATGAAACTATGTACGCACGCACAAACACAGACCAGGCACCACATTTACATATTTATAAGAAAAGTATCCTCTGTACCCATTATCAACAAAGTTGAAAAGGATTTTATCCATCGGTAGTAGCTTTCATCGGTCGGAGAATCTGAAATTATATATAATATCTATAGAAAGTGCATTGATAAACGGTTCTCGATTCTGGCGAAATTCAATGCGATTTAGTAGATCCTGGTCCTTCAGTAAATGCGAAACATGGTTTTAAAAGTACATTAGAAGGCATGTCATTTATCATAGCAACTATTCCTTTAAACGTCCACAGAGAACTAAGAGGCTGTACGCTGCTAGAGAATGTGCCACAAACAATATAAAGTCACATTCTGGACTAAAAATATGCACTCAAACAATAAAAGTTGACCTTGAAAGAAACTGAAAATGTAGTTTAATGCGTTTCCTAGTCTGTTTATGTTAGGTAACCATGCTGTTCATTGCATTAAAACACAGAGTCTATAGGACTATAAATTGGCTAATAACCTTCTCTTATATATTTGTAAAAGCTCTGATTTTCATGCCAAAACAAGAACGTAACCATATCGTTCACCAACAAACATTATTAATAGAATTGGAACAAAAGATATGAATTATATTACATCTTTATCTACGTGGCATGATAGATTTATAGATACTGTTATTTCATACATTACGTTTTTGCTATATTCAGGGATTTGTAAGTGCATGTTTCAAAAACGTTTATATATTACATAAATATATATTTCCTATATTCAATAAGCATGTCATTTAAAATAAAACCAATAATGTATCCCATTATTTCTCCATCCAGTCGCTATTGCTTTTGAGTGAGGAGGCGATTACTATGGAGCCTTGAGTGTCCTCGAGTGTTCAGTGGAACTAACTTTGAATTGAAACCTGTCCATGTATAGATACTTTAGTGTTATTGAATTCTTCATAAACTATCGTCGGTTGAGACTCAATAGGAATGACGAGAGAAAGAAACACAGTTTTATCGTGTCACATGGGGCAAGAAGTTCACAGAAAGAGAGACATAGTTGAGAGAGACAGAAACGGAAAACATCATATCGGCAGGCATGAGCCTAGTGTGTGATGGTTTATAGTCTTACCATGAATCAGAAATTGTATTTCCAAGACCTGATCACAAGCGTGTGTATAAAATTCTTGCAATGGCTACGATATATAACCAACATAGTTTATTTGATGTTTCAAGAGGAAACTCAGCATTTTAGAGGTATGATGTGTTATTTATCGCTATTTATCCTCACTTTCATGATGTAAATATGTAATGCGTAGGCTTCATGTTCTATCACGTTACATAATGTGTTGTAAACGGTTTGGCGTATACTATTATGTACTGAAAAACTCTACTGTATTGTGTGGCTAATTGGTGTCTTGTGACAGTGTCTACGTTGATGGCCTCAGGACAGACACTGGTCTTTAGGACATGCAGGGCATATATATATGTATATATAAGTGGGAAGTTAGTGACAGATTATATTTAGTTGTTCTGATTACTTATTGTAAATTGGCGAGTCGTCTGTATCGATTTCGGACCTGTTACAACCATTACCCAAGGACGTGGTTGAATAGTGAGAATGAAAGGCACATGGATTTGTGATATATTATTTTGTAGATTGTGGTATAAGAAACACTTGTACATTCTAGTCAAACATTTTTATTTAATAAAAGGAAACTATACCAACAGAAAAACATATAAATCGCAAAACAAAACACTTAAATATGAATTTGATGTGGCCAGCAAAAGGTTCGAGTGTTCTAGAAAAGGGTTTTAATTTCCTATTGAATACATTTATTTATCCTCATCATATTCCCATTTGAATCCTCTTTTGCTAATATTCACGAGAGAATCGTACGTATTAAGTTATGTGACTTGGCTCCCTTTATTTCATTATAAATCAGTTGAAACTCAATCTTAAATATATTTTGATATTTATAGGAAGATAAGAGATGTATTATTTCGTAGTTTAGTGTACACCAGATAACATACAGCATGTGTTATAAATCTGTTATATTAACCATATTATTTTGATATCACAGTTATAATTGTTTTTTTGCATTAGGTAGAATCTTATAGATACATCTTTAATAAAATAATTGTTTTTACTCTAGACACAAGGTTCGTAATTTGAAAGAGAGGGGAAAGTCGTTTAAATCGACTCCAGCAAATTACTGGTGATTTATTTTATCGACCTTGTAAGGATGAAAGGAAAAGCTAACCACGGCGGGATTTGAACCCAGAACGTAAAGGGCCATAACATTATGCAAACTAAGCATGTTGTCCGACTCTTTACCGACTCTGCTTATACACCGCCCTTTTATAAAGTAATGGGTTCTACTATAGGCACAATGCCAGCAATTTTGGGGATTGGGAAAATCGATTAAATCGACCCAGTACGTAACTGGTGCTTTATTTTATCGACCCCGTAAGGATGAAAGGCAAAGTTAACCTCAGCGGGATTTGAACTCAGACCGTGAGGAAACGTAACTATGCTGGAAAGCATGGCGTCCGACTCTCTACCAATACTGCCAATTCACCGCCAATGACGGTTATAAAATAATAGGGATATTTTATATTTTGATTCACGGTGCCCCATGTTTTACTATATTTTCACAGCATTGGTGTATTACAATAATCAACAGTAGTGTGTTGTCAGATTTCACAGGGAAAGCCGTCAAAACAATATCATAGACATACCTTCACACGAATATAATTTTTAAGGAAAAGAAAAATTACATTGGATTTAAAAATGATGACGTGTGTAATTAAATAATAAATGCTACACAAATGAACAATATTCTTGCATTAATATCGTGCAGTGAATCATAAAAATTTATATTAGAGAAAATCATATTTCCTCTATAAAGCGTGTTAGAATATATCAAGAGAAATATATGTCATAACTATGGTTTCTACGTAGACTGCATATTGTTTTAGTGGTGACGGTCTAAACAGCCTCTTTCCATTCATCACACTGCAATATGGATACACATAAATGAATACAAAGACACACAAATTCATATATATATATATATATATATATATATATATATATATATATATGTATGCATGCATATAGGGCGGGTAAATTTCCCGAGATCCATAGACGAGTTCTCTCCAGCGATCTCTGTCCCTCATTATCGCTGCCATGCCCTGCACCTCCAAGAGACCAGTGTCTGTCCTTAGGGCATCAACATATGTTAACCTCGGTCTTTCTCCTCCAGTGTGTCCATGCAGGGGCTCCCATTTATCATTACTACTATATATATAGTAATAATGATAAATGTGAATACTAAAATCCGAAGAGGGCTCGATAAGTATAACAAAAGTTTCAGAAGATCCCATTAAGAGTGAAAGCAGCGATTCTTTGCTTAAAATTTAATAAATAAATAAATATATATATATATATATATATGTATGTGTGTGTGTGTGTGTGCGTGTGCGTGTGTGCGTGTGGAGAATAGGATGGCTGTAGATTGCTATTTAAATTAGGCTTAAAAATGGAATGAGAATAAGAAGAAAACAAGAACGGAGGTCTCGGATATTTAAGCGTTGAAATATCCGAGACTCTCAGTAGACAACAAAGTATTATACACAAATATATACATATAAACACGTCTTCCTATACATAAATATATATATAAGCACATACACACAGCGATTATTACAAACTCCAACGGATCCTATTTGAAGTGCGTTCTCATAGCATGTAAATATAATTACCATACACACACATATACAGATTGAAGAGCGACTATGCAAGGGAGTTTATTCCTATTAACAAACATAAAATAATTCAATTTTTTATTAAAAACCTTAACATGAAATTATGTTTTGAAATATTATATAAAAACAGAATTATGCACTGATATATTAGCGAACAGTCATAAATAAGAATCCCAATAAAGCCGTCCTCTGGTCATAAACAAAGAACTATTCACATATTACCATACCTAGTGATATATGTAAACGACCACAACCAGCGCGCGTGCGTGCGTGCGTGCGTATGTATGTATGTACGCACGCACGCACATACCTATTTGTCTGTCTGTATGCATGTATGTATGTATGTATAATAATATATATATATATTTTACGTGTATATACATATTTACGTGTATATGTATATATATTTACGTGTATATATATATATATATATTTATGTATATATATATATTTATATGTGTGTATATATATATCAATTTATGTCTGTATATATATATATATATATATTTATGTGTATATATATACATTTATGTGTGTATATATATATATACATTTATGTGAATATATATATATATATTTATTTATGAGTGTAAATACATATATATATATATATATATTTATTTTTGTGTATATATATATATATATTTGTATTTGTATATATATATTTGTGTATATATATATATATATATATATATTTGTATTTGTATATATTTATTTGTTTGTATATATATATATTTATTTGTATATATATATATATATTTATTTGTATATATATATATTTATTTGTATATATATATATATATTTATTTGTATATATATATATATATATTTGTATATATATATATATATATATTTGTATATATATATATATATATATTTGTATATATATATATATATATATATTATATATATATATACATATATATATATATATATATACATACATAAATGTATATATATGTGAGTATATATTTATATATATATATATATTTATGTGAGTATATATATATATATATATATTTATGTGAGTATATATATATATATATATATATTTATGTGAGTATATATATATATATATATATATTTATGTGAGTATATATATATATATATATATATATATATATATATATATATATATATATATTTATGTGAGTATATATATATATATATATATATATTTATGTGAGTATATATATATATATATATTTATGTGAGTATATATATATATATATATATATATATATATATATATATATATATATATATATATATATATTATGTGAGTATATATATATATATATATATTTATGTGAGTATATATATATATATATATATATATATATATATATATATTTATGTGAGTATATATATATATATATATATTTATGTGAGTATATATATATATATATATATATATATATAAATATTGTATCGGTATGTGTGTGTCTTTGAAGTTTAAAATATTGCAGTTGTTGTGAGGGGAGAATTTTCCGCTAAAGTGGCTTCGCTGATCGATGAAAGATAACTGAGAAAATAATAATTTTCAATGATGGGAAATTTTTATGATCAATCGAATAGAAATCGATAGAGAAATAAGTGTTATATGAAAGCAATATACGTGCGGCGTTGCAAGCATATATGCTGCAGATTGTTGCACATTTCTCTATTACGAATGCAGTAGTCGTAACCTTTTCCTCCATCTAAAATTACCCTTTATAAATTACAATTTAGCATTTGTAGCTTTTATGAAATAGAATTCATATTAAGCAGATATGAAGAATCTTTTATGAGCCACATCTGGCCAAATATAAACACCTACAGATCTCTTGATAGTACCTGTGTAATAAACCTTTTACTATTACATATGTTTTTTATATTTTCTATTAAATTATGCGTCTTTTTACCTCTTCACCTGCGTTGCAGTATATTTATTAGTAAGCTAATATAACAAATAATTAGATGTATATAATTGAATTCAGATATTCATATCGAGGAGTTTGATTCCTTTTGAATCCGGACAACATAATTGCCCATAAACTATATATGAAAAAAAACAAAAAAACGTTAATTTTATTTCCATATTTCTTTAAATGTTTTTTTATATATTTAATATATACCTTGTCATCCTCTTTTACTGCATATAATTAATTTAGAAATTCACTTTCGCGTCTAATTAAATATTAACCAAGTAACCTATATTCTTGAATATTCCACGTCCCTCTCGCTGGCTACAATGCTGGTGACGTAGTTTGCCTTATATTCATTATATATGAATGCTCTCCCATTAGATACTAACCTCCTCTATTACTGAACACAATTTAATTATGCTTTCGCTTACATTACTGTGGGTGCTAATGCGTTACATTGTATGTCATCATCATAAATATTCTTCAGTGAATATCATCTTTAGTTATATTGTTTAAATGTCTTTAATATTTACTAAATCGCACAATGGTTGAAATATTCTATATTGTTTTAGCTTAGTCAGTAAAGGAAGAGTGAAATCATATTCTTCAAAGGTTTCCGAAATTGGTAGAAACATAGCAACTAAAACTTACGATTCCTGCATCATTCTAAACCAGGAACGTGCAACAGGAGGCCCAGGGGCCACAATCGGGCCTGCCAGACAAGGCCGAGTGGCCCCCACTGACCGTTTTTAAGTTTTACCTTGTAGGCTTATTTAGAATATTTTTAGTAACCGTAATATTTCTGTTAGTTGACCTATACTAAAGGGCTTCACTGATAGGGTTATGTGTGTCATAATTTTCCAATTCGATGTTTTGGAAAGAAGTTGAGGTGGAATAGTGCTTAATAAATATCAATGGCCCTAATAGTTGTTCCAATGTGCAAAACTAGCCCGCCAATGGAATATGTTGCACATCCCTGCTGTAAACCATGCATTCTAATAAAGGAAGTCCAGATCCAGGGAGCCGATGGGGGTTTCTGACACAATGATGGTAAATCTTTGTATTATTAAATCATAAGCATAGCTAAGTCCTTTATATATTGATCAGCTTTTTTTTATTTTTCAATTTTGGGCTTGGTTTGAAGAATAGGTTTTGGCCGTCATCTCCATAATTTGGATTTTTTTGTCTAGGAGTAATTTCCGTGGGTTAATTCATGGACAGTAAGATGATGGATATTACCTTGTGAAAAGACTGGTGTAGGATGCTGCAAAAAATACGTTCCCCATTAGATAAAGAGACGTACGCTATTGAAATGGCTGCGAGATTGCGGTACGAGACAAATGTGAGCAGCAAAGGTTAACTTAGTAGAGGTACAAAAGGCAGAGTGTGGAATGACTACGTATATGGACCAAAGCTGGAGTGTGGGTAGAGGTAAGACTCAGTGTTTGGTTTGAAGGTGTATTAGCCATCGCTGTATTACCCGGATCCATAAGAACATATCTACATGTAGCACATTCTCGTAGGTTTGATCATAGATCGATTATTATATAACAATAAAATTATGTTCTATTTACGACACAAACTTATTCAAGTTTACTACTCTCATAAATTGAAGTTATTTCCAATTTATATAACGCGCTTACAAGTTTCCATGGATTCTAACTTGATGTTCCTTAGTTCATTTGTGAGAATAATGTTTTTATTCTCTGCAAATTTACATAAATTATTATATTCATGTTAAAATTATTTCCATAAAATATACTGATGAATATCAAATGAAAATAGAATTAAATTTTAATCTCACCCAAAAGCAAATTTAAGCCATTAGTACTTACATTAATGTTTGTAAAAAAAAAATACTAAAATAAAATTTTAAATAGAAATCATATGCTAGAAAGTGCCAGGATATTATAATATTTGCGGTATGTATATAACATTTATTTCCATTTAATTTTGTTTTCATAATTAGTTTACGTAATAAAGTGGTTTTCAATATATTTTAATGATTCCCATGTATGATTTCATAAATATTCTCACTTCACTGTCCAGCCTATGAAGACAAATTCATATATATCATAATATTAAATTGAGTGATGTTGACAGTTGGTTATGAATGTAAAATATTCTGTAATTAATATTGGATAAATGGAATTCAATCTTCCAGCATAACGATAGTTATATATAGTTTTATAATCTTAATAATTGTTTCTACTTTTGGCGCAAGGCCAGCAATTAACCAGTGCATTACTGGTACTTTATTTTATCGACCTTGTAAAGTTAACCTCGGCGGGATTTGAACTCAGAATGGCAAGGGCCATAATTCTATGCGTGGCGTCCGACCCTCTACCGATTCTGCCAATCCACCATTACATTCTTAATAATTGTTTCTACTTTTGGCACAAGGCCAGCAATTGTCCAGTGTATTACTGGTACTTTATTTCATCGACCCCGTAAGGTTGAAAGGCAAAGTTAACCTCAATAATGAATACCAATTATAGCTTACGAATGAAATATGAGATCGAACATTTTTGCAAATACTGCATGCGATGTCTTTCAAACATACGCTCGGATAATACCTAATGTCTAGATGTCTAAAGTCTGTGCTAAGCTATTTAATGTTCGTTAGGTCGGTGTTGAATCCGGTTTCATAGCGAGAAGTTAGAGATTACATACAGAACATAAAAATTAAAATAATATTTAAACTTAGAAATGACCCAGCAGATAGGCAAATCAGTGAGGCAAGTGAAATAGAACTTAGAAGGCCAAAGCTAAACAGAAAAAATGAATGGAATAACAACAACACCCCAAAAAACAATACTGACCTAAGAGAAATATAAATAAATAAATAAATAAATAAACAGATTAACTAAATAAAGATGGCGTAGATATAAAATACAACAGGAGGAACATAATAGTACCATTGACGATGTTGCAGATGTGCAACAAAGGAACTTTGTTAGACTATATATATGTGTTTGTGTCTATATTATATCTGTATTTTTGACCGTTTGTCAGTCAATGGCAAACATTGAGGAGTGAATAAATTAACTGATATAAAAGATACAGAAGCGAAAATTAACCAAACAGTGAGTGTGTTCTGTTTTAATTCTGGCAATATTATTACAACAATAAGACCCTCCCCAAGTATAACAATATTTTGTGTGTATATATATATACAAAATGATACCGCTAAGGGTAAAAGCAGCTTAAACTTAATCTGTTATTTTAATAAGTATTTGGTCTACGGTTTTATATCTATCTATCTATATATATATAATATATAAGAACATATATTATGTATACTCCAGTCCTACAAACTGTAGAGTGCTTCTTATCTGATATCTGCATTGCTTTATTGTACTACAATAAAACTCACCTCCTACATTATATATATATATATATATATATATATATATATCGTTTCTGAATTTGTTTAGCAAGATTCTTTATCTGAAATCGTGTGTTGAAACCGATATCAACATGACCCCCCCAAAAGTATAACAATATATATATATAAATATATATATATATATAAAAGACAAGGCTGGTTATTATGATAGAATGATTTTTTGTGTGGCAGAACTGCGTTTAAATAACATAAATAAGAAAAAAATAGGAGTTTAAATCAACAATTGCAAAGAAAGAAGACAGTCGGTTTCAAGAGTGTATATATACATTGATCGCCAGATCTCTGGTCAATTTATGATAGACTTTGCAAACACACACACACACACACACACACACACACACACACACACACCGTATGGACATAGGCATACATACATCAATACACCGGCGTACACCAACCCTTTTCACTATCATTTGCTTTGGAGTAAGTTTTAGACATCATTACAAATAAAATCATTATTTTAAAGCCCCCGTTGCGGAGGATGCTATTTACTTTGGACATTCAAACAAACGAGTATGCCTAACAAATCAATCAGAAGTGAAACAATAAATTATATACTGAATATAAACAACTGGTAGTTCAGTCTAGCGGTTGGGTAAATTCCTTATTTCAATTGGCAAACTTTAGTTGTATAAATGCAACATTGTATGCATTCATTATAAGGGAGTTGTTGATGCATGTTTTTATTTCATGATGAAAGACCTAGCAATCACTAAAATGTTAATGCACTGCATTGATCTCCCGCAAGGTTCAAGGAATTACTTTCCTCTTCTCGAATTGTGTAAATATAAATACTCAAGTACATTATGTTACTAGCTTTCTCTTACTCTCCCTTTCTGTCTCTTTCTCCTATTTCTCTCTCTCATTCATTCACTCTTTGTCTCATTCTCGTACTATTTCTCTCTCTCTCACTCTTTCTGTCTTTCTTTCTCGTTCTATTTCTCTCTTTCTCTCACATTCTCGTTCTCTCTTTCTCTCTTCTATTTCTATCTCTATCTCTCTGTGCCGAATTGAATGCACTAGCCTCTTGCTCTTAACCCCCCTCTCCAACATTTATTCTCCATCTCTCTTATCCCTCTCATGCCTCTTCTCCCTCTTCTTCATCTACCTCTTCCTCCCTCTAATTCTCCATCTCCGTGTCTCCATCCCCGTCACCATCGCCCCGTCTCCATCGCCTTCCTCATCATCTGCTCCCTCGTCTTCGTCTCCTCCCTCATCTCCCTCGTATTTCTTTAATTTGTTTCAGCTACCATGGATAAGGCTATGCTGGAGCAATGCCTCTTTTCATCGTGGATATTTGTGACTGTACAATTGACCAGTAATACACCATGCACAGACAGCTCTCTCTCTACTTTTATTTTTAGGGCGGTGGATTGGCAGTATTGGTAGAGAGTCGGGCGCCATGCTTTGCAGCATAGAGTTACGGCCCTTGACATTCTGAGTTCAAATCCCCGGGTTAACTTTGCCTTACATCCTTACGGGGTCGATAAAATAAAGTACCAGTAATGCACTGGTTAATTGCTGGCCTTGTGCCAAAAGTAAAAACAATTATTAGTGTGTTAAAATGTGAAGCAACATATCTATAGTTTACATTATTCACATACTAGTTAGTACAGAACTATGACTTGCTTGGGTCTATGTGCACGCTAACGCATGCATGTATGTATATATACTCATGCGAAATGTATGTATATATACTCATGTGACAGTAGATCACTTGTGTGAGATACACAAAACTGTCTATATGTACCTGTACCATGTCATATAAGTCTGGAAGTACGTTAGGTTTTTAAGCGACTACGAGTATATAATTGTATACGTGAGTACATAGAATAAATATATATATTTTTCTATACGGATAAATGGTGGCTTGTAAATAGGTTCATATAGATATATACACACATACCCTCATTATACAAACACACACATATATATATATATATATATATATATATATATACATACAGATAATTTGCAAATATACATTATACATCTATACATATATATATATATATATATATATATATATATATATGTATGTTTGTGTGTAATATATGCACGTGTGCACTTCATGTACTGATATAAATTGTTTTATATGAAGCTGTAAAACACTATGGAAGAGCATGTGAGAGAGAGAAAGAGAGAGAGAGAAAGAGAGAGAGAAAGAGAGAGGAAGAGAGAGAGAAAGAAAGAGAGAGAGAGCGAGAGAGTCAGGGGTACAAATAGCAACAATGCTTAAATGACACAGCTCTCCAACGTATAATAAGAGAAAGAAAAAATCTCATTCCCATCAATTAGTAACAATGCTTAATGTATCCGAGTACGAAACCAGATTCCAGCAGTGACAATTATATTTACATAAAAATCAGGCATGCGACTAAATTACTTACTGCACATATAATTTTATATGTATGTACATATAAATGCATAAAATAGAAAAACAAACATCTATATAGATATATACATATATACATCGACAGAAGGATATATAATAATATATAATATATATAGATATATACATACACATATAAATTGACAGAAGATATATAATAATATATAATATATATAGATATATACATACACATATAAATCGACAGAAGATATATAATAATATATAATATATATACATACACATATAAATCGACAGAAAATAATATATATATATATATATATATATATATATATCCATACACACATATATTAGAATATTTCTGATACTAAACATATATATATATATATACACACACACACATACCTTTACAAGTACACTATCAGCGTTATTGTATACATGTTGCTGTTACCTGTAAGAATCTATACATGTACACACACGCACATACCTACATACATACATACATACATACATACGCGTGTGTACATCTATATATATATATATATATATATATATAGGTATGTATATATTTGTGCAATTGTATTATCTCCTACATTCACATACTTATTTTTGTCTGTATGTACACCGATATACATATACATACATACACACAAAGATATATATATATATATATATATATATTCGCACTTATATATGTATAAGTGTGTGTATGTGCGCGTGTGTCATCAAGTAATTACTATAATTTCATCAAAGCACCAAAATGAATTATAAATATTAATTTAGTGAAACAATCTCACATGCATATATCTCATAATGGTTTTTTTCCTCATCTTTAAACTACTTTTGTTAATGCACCCTTTTAAGTAATTGGATTCCTTCGATGCCACTAACGTATAGAGACCCTCCATTTTGCTTCTCTTTACACATTTTCTTTTATTTCTATATATGTATTGTAGTGAAAATATAGAGTAAGTGTCATAAAAAAATGTGACACGAAGACCGATTTGGCAAACGTATAAGTTCCAGAATACACATTATTAAGTTGTTTGTTGTTGCTGTTGTTATTTAACTTAGGTTAGGCACTCAACGAGGAGACCTGTAATCAAAGGTGCTTTAGAAGCACATGTATTCAACTGTAGTGCTTCGCTTATTGACATGCTTCATACACAGACACATTACATATGTATATATAGGGCGGTGATTTGGCAGTATCGGTAGAGCGTCGGACATGCTTTCCAGCATAGTTACGTCCCTTTACGATCTGAGTTCAAATCCGGTCGAGGTTAACTTTGCCTTTCATCCTTACGGGGTCGATAAAATAAAGTACCAGTAATGTACTGGGTAATTGCTGGCCTTGTGCCTAAAATAGAACAATTATATATGTATGTATATATATATATATATATATATATATATATAATATGGAGTATACATAGAGTTTAGTTTATATATATTACGATGGTGTAAGAAAGAACAAAGTAGGGACACAACATATATCAGCACTGACGAGGTCTCAATGTGTGACAAAAGATCTGACAACATATAAACAATCAATCGGAAATTTATAATAAATTGAAGTGAAAAACCAACAGGTGTGTCCGTTTTTATTGGTAGCATGACCCTCCCAAAGTATAACAATATATATATATGTGTATAAATAGACCTACATACACACGCTTTCACAAACCCATACATACATATATACACATACACAAACACACATATACATAAATATATATATGTGTGCATGTCTATGGTTGACCACATGAACCACAGGTAACCCTGTAGCATTTAAACCGGCCATATCCGGCCATAATTCTCGAACCTCTTTCTGTTCAAACCGGCCATAGCCAGCTGCTCATACTTTTGTTAAGTTATTGTTCTCAAAATAAATAATATCAAAATCTTGTAGATTTGATATTGTGTGAGGTAATTATGTGAAATGAAGTGTTTACCATAACAATACAGTAGTAAATATCGAATAATGTAAATGCTAAAGGGTTAAACACTAAAGATTACCAATCTAAACATATAGAGTATTTCCACTATAAAATATAGCAGATATCAGATCACTACAAATTGTAATTTAGTTTTGGTGACCCTATGGATAATTTTGAGCATGAGGTTAGAATGCTAGAGAAATATTGTTTATAAAATGATTATTATTTTATGATTTAATTTTATTTTCAACGACAAATATCAATTTCAAAGCACATGATTACATTTCAATATCATGAAGTAGAGCTTAATTTGATTTTAAAATAGTTCAGTTTGCTGAGTGGAAAAGCGCCATGATACAATAGCCATTCATTACCCATTGGAATTTATTGAATGATTTAATAAATTTTCTTTCGATGTCAATTTTATTTTTCATAACAGATCCTGAAATACAATTACATTCATAAGTTACAGACTAAAATCAATATGCCCTAGGTATGATAGTTGCTCAATCTCTATTATAGATTTTAGTTTTTAAAGATATCATATCATATCAGCTCTATGTTAAATGATATTTATTCTCCAGATGATTTAATAAACATAAAATTATCAATAGCAATATAACCAACACTTGAAGTTTAACAGAGCTTTGACAATGCGACAAAAAATAAGCAACAGCATACTCAATTATGGAGAATAGAGCTATATTGGATAAACTGAAATTCAATTGAAACACTCATACTATTCTTTTAAAGTTATATGCCTCTCTAGAAAACGTAAAAAATGTGTATACTTCTGTATAGGCAGAAATATTTCGAGATTGTCTTGAATAATTTCATACTTGTTTCGAGGTTCCTCGCGAACTGCTCTCCATGACAAACATGGCTCAGATACAGTTCTTAAAGCTATTCATAACATTCAGTGAGACTCTCCTCTCCGCCCCTATTCTCCTTTCTATTTCCAAACTTCTTATAATTCTATTCAAAAGATCAAGTTACTCTGCGTAGAGAAAGAGAGAGAGAGATAGAGAGAGAGAGATAGATAGAAAGAGAGAGAGAAAGAGAGAGAGAGAGAGATAGATAGATAGATAGAAAGAGAGAGAGAGAGAGAGTATTATCCCAGGTGCGACACCAAACGGTTTCGGCTTGTATCGCGATCGGATGTATACCTATATCTATACCCACTGTTCATCTCTCCATGTATTGAGTACTAGCATGATTTGTGGTCTCCTCAGTCTCAGCACCGCAGACTCTCACTAACTTATTGGCCAACTTACTAACCATACCGTGGCTCACACAGACCCCGGTGGACAGAATAGAGAAGCTGTTTCCTCGGATGATGGTGAGGGAGACGCGTTGCTGACAGAAGCATATTTCTCGAAATACCTATTGTATGTCATATTGAATTTTAAAATACATTATAAACTAACTATAGCGAACAGACGTCTCAAAGAATTGTCTTTGTGTTTAGATTATCGTTTTCTATTCTTGTAGTAATACTTGTCAAGAGACTGTTACAAACAAAGAAAAATGCTATATGAATTAGAAAATGAATAGATCTACATAAAGAACAGATACATAAAGAACAGATTTAAAATGTGACATATCAAATTATGAAGATCAAGAAATATATTATCCTGAAAAGTCATCTAAAACTTTTGAAATAACAATTCTGTCTGTTTTTTTTAAATTATTTCTAGAATAGATATTAAAGTATGTGGTTAATCCATAGGGAATTAATAGAATAGAATAGAATAGAAAAACTATATTTGTTAAAATGGCCTCTCTTTCAAAAATTATATAAATCGTAAAAGAAATGATACGTTATAAATAAATACATCATATATATATGTGTGTCTGAGTGAAGTTGCGTTTGTTGATAATTAGATTTTTGACGCTGTCAGATATGAAAACTAGACAGGATGTAGGAATATTGAAATTTATGAAAATTGTTAAGAGAATATACAAAATACAATAAACAGAGCGGGATAAATTGATGAATCTTTAAGACACGATAAATATCTTAGATTTGATTTGTTTTAACGTGCCGAAATACAGATAATCAATGTTACACAAACTTCAGTGACGAGTTTAGCTTCCTTAATATAGATACGGAGGAAAATCATATTAAAAAAATTGGCATGAGAAGATCTTTCTAATATTTAGTTTTTCTCTATCAAATATGGGGTCAAAAGTCTGCTTGATGCATTCACTAGGATAAAATAATAATTATATATAGGAAGAAACCTTCATAAACAGATATGATATTCTCCTATCTCTGTCACATATTAACGAAATGTAATCAAAATGTATATAATATATATATATATATATATATATATATATACATATATACATATATATATATATATATATATATAAATAAATAAATAAATATGTGAAGTGAAGGCGCATAGCATAGTGGTTAGAGCATTGGACTTGACATCGAAAAAGGTTGTGAGTTAAATGCTTGGACCGGGTGATATGTTGTTTCCTTGAGCAAGACTCTTTCACGTTGCTCCAGTTTACTCAGCTGTAGAAATGAGATGATAGGACTGGGATCCCTATGATTAAATCACCCAAGACACCTCCAACGAGATATACCTTGGAGGCCAGGTAAACTCGCACAGGAGTGAGCTGTAACAACAACATTATGGGAAAAAGTATGACCCCGAAGGCAGAGCTCAAGCCGTTTCGACGGCTATTTCTGGACGTATCAACAAAGTAACAATATAATTATATATATATATAATTATATTAACATAAGAAAGAGATATCTAGTATAGAGTTCATTGTTACTTTGCTGACAGGTCCAAAAGAGATGAGATATAAGTTGATCGTGGTAGTAATTGAACTTAGAGCTAAAATTATCAAACCACAGGGTCTTCCTATACTCGAGAATTCTGCCAATTCTCAGTATATAAGATGTGCATCACTAGATGATAGAAGGTGTAGTCGGAATTATATAATATTTCATGTATCATAAAAAGGTCGACACGACTCCATAGACAACGATATAATGTATGACAGCATAATAGACATCGTATTTTTAGATAGATATTTAATCTAAATGTCGATTCGGAAATTGGATAATTGCAAGATGTAAATATAATAATAGCAAATCATTTTAACAACTTCAGAATATAGATATTTACCTATGAACTTTTTCATTTTATTGGTTCATGGTTTACAAGTTTCGTTCACGCTTACTGCATAACTACCTGCATGACGGTGTTGATACAACATGGACTGGAATTTTATATTTAATGCATTAGTAAATATTAATGGTTTGAACTAGTATGAAATCGAGAGTGGAATAGTGTAATAAATATAATGTTACACTTTATAAATCAACTGCCAGAAAACAATGAGAGCCATATAGAAATGCTACGTAAAATTAGAACATTTATACCAGTGAGACGACCTTACGATATATAATTAACACTTGGTTTAATTAATGCTTCAGGTAAGAACAGAAACGTGAATATGATTAAACAAGATGAGTGACTATAGCAGTAAATTGAGATTCTAATCAGTGCTGAAGCTGGAAAATTAAAGCTATAATAAAATGATATAGAAATGAGAAGAAGTATTTATGAATCAGATGAAATAGAGATTTGTATTAAATTTGCTTTCTAGATGTATTACATACGAAAGACGGGATTTCAACAAGGAATCAAAGTAGGAGTTTTAACTCGGTTCAACGAGAACGCATTACATCACTGCACATAATCTTAGATACTGATAAAGCTTTAGAATTGAGATAATTTTAGTAGAGTCTAAAATGATAAAATGAGGATTGAATGTTCTGTTACTACAAAAGTATTAGCTGCGTAAATTAATCGGATAATCTTTATGTAGCCACCACGCAGATCATAAAATCTTGTAAGTCTGCAATTAAAATGCTACTTCAGATAATAGAATAATTATCTTTGAAATAATTTGGAAGAATATATATATATATATAAGTGAAGGCATGTGGCTGAGTAGTTAGAGAATTGGATTCGCAATCGGGAGGTTGTGAGTTCGATTCCCGGACCGGGCGATGAGATATGTCCTTGAGCAAGGCACTTTATTTTACATTACTCCTACGTGAAGTTGCGACCGATGGATAGTATTAGCAATCGGAAAGACAAAAAAAAATATTGTTTCCTCGGTCCGATTTGACGAAAGTCGATCGACAAATTTATATATATATATATCGGCTTGTATCTGCCGATATTACTTCTTGTTGTTTTAATTGCCCTGATGAGTCCTTAATAGGACGAAACATTGTCGGCTAATAAAGACTTTTGATGTATTGAAGGCTTCTTTGTTTTACTCTCTTAATATATATATATATATATATATATATATATATATACATACATGTACATATGATATATTTCAAATGAACAAATATTTTCTTGTTAAGATTTGAATAACATTTACCTACCATTAAACGTTTCATGAAAGTATTATGTAGAGGAACGCTAAGTTGGCAGGGATTATATTCAGTTATATCTATTCTATCGATGCTAATACTGCACTGGTACCACATTATCGTTCCGAAAAATTAATCATAATATCGCCTCTCTCCGGATTTAATCTTGGAGGTTAACCCTTTAGCATTTACATTACTCTATATATACTATTGTATTTTCATAGAAACGGCTTTATCTTTTATAAGTATCTCACATAATATCGAATGAGATTTCGATAGTATTTATTTTGACAACAATATCTTACTATCAATATGAGTGACCAGTTACTGCCGGTTTGAACAGAAAGAGGTGACACACTTCTGGTCGGATACAGCCGGTTTAAATGCTAAAGCGTTGTCACTAAAAACCAGAAACGGTTTATTCAGCTTCGTTACAAAATTAACAGTACAGTATCTTTCCAATCTGATAGTACTTACAGCCATTTAAATGGGGGTAGGCAGTGTCATATTATATTAGTTCTATTTCACTCCATATAAAAAACCATTTTGAGATTTCAGCCTGGCAGACCCCATCACTCTCCAGGTATGAGTGCAGCAGATTTTTTTCAGAGAAAGATGAGAGAGAGGAAAAGAGAAAGAGATATAGATGAAGAATCGAACCCAGTACTAGACTGGTACTTTTTTTATCGACCTCGAAAGGATGAAAGGCAAAGTTGTCCTCGGCGGGATTTGAACTCCGAGAGTAGAGAGTTGGAAAAATACAATAAAGCTTTCCATCCGACCTTCTAACGACTGACAATTCACCTATATATATATATATATATATATATATATACCACCTTGACCGACCAGTTTGTCGGGCGCCAATCGGCGCCGCTGGTCACAGCACGTCGTGCTGTTTTAGCCATATGATAACGCCATCCTACTGGCTGGCCGGTTCTCATTTCTACAGCTGACTAAACTGGAGCAACGTGAAATAAAGTGTCTTGTTCAAGGAAACAACACATCACCCGGTCCGAGAATTGAACTCACAACCTTTCGATTGCAAGCCCAATGCTTTAACCACTAAGCCATGCGCCTTCACATATATATACACATACATATATACACACATACACATATTTTATTTGTGTACATATTTCGGCGAGTCTGCACACACACACACACACACACACACACACACACACACACACACACACACCCTGTCTGCTTACCTCTCTACACATTTATTTTAGAATGTAAACAAATGATTCATTAATGAATTAGATTTTAATAAAATACTTCAATTGTTAAATACCACGCTGGTTCTTGTAGACAAGAATATGTAACTGTCTTTTTTTTTCTTTCTCATAAGATTATTATATTGTTTAATTCACTTAATTATATTTTGAAATATTTTCGGAAATATATAATTATTGCAACAACAATGTAGAAAAACATCATTATATGTGATATTTATTAGAATATTTGTGTTCATAGGAAATAATGAACAGTAACTACAATATAGGTGGCTCAGCAAGTTACCTATAACGAAATTAATATAGTTTATTTCATAAAATATTACAAATGTTTTGATATTTATCATCTTTTATCAAAGTAGTCAGTTTTTATAGAATATAATTGTTCCTACTATTGGCACAAGGCCAGGAATTACTCATTACATTACTGGTACTTTATTTTATCGACCCCGTAAGGATGAAAGGCAAAGTCAACCTCGGCGGGATTTGAACTCAGATCATAAAGGAACGTAACTATGCTGGAAAGCATGGCGTCCCACCCTCTACCGAAATAATGATGTTAATGTTGCAGTTTAACTTCAATAACCATCTCTATCGAGAGGAAATCAGATGAAACAGCTTTATATTCAAAACAGTTTCAACCGGGAACTTTATCTAGGTTCGTGATATGCTTCCATTTCTAGTAGGTTGTTGCTTTATCTACAGGGTGGTCCGAAGGTCTTGTTACCCCTTGTCACAGACTGTTTTAACTTTCATTAGTTTTTGTTTTAATGATTGTTTCTACTTTAGGCACAAGGCCAGCAATTACCCAGTACATTACTGGTACTTTATTTTATCGACCCCGTAAGGATGAAAGGCAAAGTTATCCTCGGCGGGATTTGAACTCAGACTGTAAAGGGACATAACTATGTTAGAAAGCATGGCGTCTAACACTCTACCGATACTGCCAATTCACCGCCCCTTTTTGTTTTAATAATATATAATATCCTTAATTACAATATATAATAATACTTTTTTCCACTTTTGGCACAAGGCCATATATATATATATATACATTTTTTTTTTTTAATTTTTAACAGAGCATATATTGTTTATATTTTTATTTTACTCTTTTAACTGTTCCAGTCACCATCTTTGTTGCTACATCTCCAGCCTATGTTGGCTGGCCATTAGTGTAAGAGGGAGTTCGCTGCTGCTGCCCTTGAGTTATCTTCGTACCGTGCTGTGGGCTCATCTGGGACCCTGGAGAGCAGGTTGTCAAGATGTTTCTTGAAAACACCCACGCCCCCACAATGCAGGTCTCTCAAATATCTTAGCAACTTGTTGAAAAGTCGAGGTCCTTTGAACCCCAGGCTATTGCAATATCTGCTTATTCTATTTTATTTTCTAAAATGTTTATCTGATCTTCTCCAAATAGTTACTTACAAATCGTATGTTCTTAATTCTGGAGTGTTTGCTATTTTCATGAGTTTTGTGGACTAAGAACAAAGTCAACTACAATTGAATTCGAAATTCGAGCTAATGTATTGGCATGCCTTACCTATCCACATCAGAGTCATAGGTGTTAGTATATTTACTGTTGTTTAGTGAATATTTCAAAATAGAAATAGGCAATCCATTAAATAACATTTATGATGTATATTTCATTTGAAGACATAAGTCTATCCTGTGACTAGGTTTACAAACTGATTTACATAAACTAGATTCTGGTATCTTGACTCAGAGAATAAATTTAATTTTTTGCTACATTTCCATATATGATTTTGCAAATCATGGCATTTGCAATCTATTTATTTTCGTTCTCTTCAGTTTAACTTTGAATGCTATTCGATAAACTAAAAAGTTAAGTGAATGTAAATAAAACATTTCGATTTCTGCGAACAATTTAGTGTCTGACTAAATTTAGCTAATGAAATGTCAGGTCATAATAATGCTTGACCTCTTCCTCGAGGTCGAAATTTGGCGAATCTGACAACGACGTGAAAAGAGAATCAATAATATTGAAATTATTAATTCAACGAAAATGAAATAATTAGAATATTTCATAACGCAATACATACAAACCCTGGTTAGATATTATGGTTCTGTACGATACAAGCAATACTAAACTACGTACAGTAACATGTCAAGTTTAAAGTGGAAGTACTGCTTCATCATGGCATTGTCGCGCGCGCGCGCACACGCACACGCACGCACGCACGCACGCACACGCACACATATATATAAGTTTTTCTCGGGTTCAATAGGGGGTAACCACAGTAAGTAATGTACTCATATTATATATATCCCGCCGAGGTTAACTTTGTCTTTTATCCTTACGGGGTCGATACAATTAAGTACCAGTAATACACTCGGTAATTTGCTGGCCTTGTGCCAAAAGTAGAAACAATTATATATATATATATATATATATATATATACTGTTATACTTGGGGAGGGTCATATTGTTGTAATAATATTGCCAGAAATGATAGCAGAACACACTCACTGTTTGGTTTGTTTTCGCTTTTGTATCTTTTATATCTCCATAGTTAATTTAGGTGGCAATCAATGTTTATCATCGATTGACCAACGGTTAAAAATACAGATATAAATACATATATATAGTTTATCAAAGTTCTTTCGTTGCACATCTGCAAAATCCTCAGTGGTACTATTATTATGTTCCCTCCTATTGTATTGTAGTGTATATATATATATATATATATATATATGCATTTATGTATGTAAAAGGTAAACATAAATAACAACACAATCGGTACAGTATATGGAAGGAATATATTAGGTTAACGCTTGAAATAGCAGCAATAGGGTCTTAACGTTTCGGACGCTAGTCCTTTATCAGAAGAAAGAATGAACAACAAGATACATAGAGGGGACGTGCGGGGTGGAATTGGAAAAAATGTCTTTAGATAAAAATAACAGGTCCATTCATGTTGACATCTCTTGCAAAACTGTTGGTGGTGGCGTTTTCTGTATAATACAATGGTCATGTCGAATCGCTGCAATGAGCGAGATGCAGAGAGAGGAATATATTGAATCAAATCATAATTAACTGATCCTTTAATCTTTGTTATTACCTAAAGCCAGAACCTTTTCACCACACCCTCGTATATTAAGTATATTGGCATATATAGGGTTGACTATTAGTCCTTATCTACAAAACAACAATAAATTACACTCGTGCTACCTATACACTACGGACCTATCAACTCTTCTCGTCTAACGTGGAAATCTCCTATCCAATTTGGGCTGAGTGAGAGATATCATCTCTTGTGAAAATGGGTATAGCTTTCATTATGTAAAATCTCCCCATTTTGTCTCATTTCTCACCGTTTTGTGGTACACTTTCTATAGTATTCCTCGTTTGAGATTTTAGAGATTGGCATGGTTAAACTTCCAAAATTATCTTTCTTGTGAATTAACATCGATGATAATTATCTACTTTTACAAATCCTTATTAAAAGGCTTAACAGCTACATCAGAGATTCTCTTTTGGGTCATCGCCCCACCTCACGACCACGTAATCCCCTCAGAGCCCCCAACCCTATTTCCAGAGAGACCTACTTACACGGAAAGTATAAATATTATACTATAAATAATATCGTTAATTTATATATAATAAATAATATAATATATATATATATATATATATACAATGTATAAATAAATATTATATAGTTTTCATTTTACTATATTCATATCTAATATGTACTAAGAAAATGTGGTAGGAAACCAGGTGGACCATACTCGATACTTAGTTTAGTAGAGTGGGTAATAGGAAAAGAGTCAGGACCCCGACGGCTGAGCTCCGGCCGTTTCGACATCTAGATCCGAACTGTTCGGATCTAGCTGACGAAATGGCCCGAGCTCAGCCGTCGGGGTCCTGACTTTTCGTATGTAATATGTATCTAGATCCTTTATACTTCACACAAATGCAATGGCTTGATAAATAAAAATGGAATCCCCATGGACGTAGCTTTCTTCCCACCCCATTGCTTCTCATTGTGGCATTTACACATTTATAAAGCTGAAAACTTACTATAGTTACAATTTTAATAACAAATGAGAAGACCGCACATAATCTATAATACGTTAAAGATGTGTGTGTGTGTGTATATATATATATATATATATATATATATATACAATGATATATTACGATACTGGTGACAGGTAAATATTTAAAAGTTTTACCATCGATAGGGAAACCTATAAAGAGACAGTATAGGCCGATACGGAGACCATGACATTAAGTAATTACTAGTAGTGTAAGTCCAGAAATATCTTGAAATAGATTAAACTGATAAATAGATAGCATTCCAGAATAAATCAGAAAATTACATGAGGATAACATTCGACGCATTAGTAATGTACTCAGGATATAACATGAATTCTAAAAAAGTAACAGCCATTACTGCATCGAAGAAGATTAACGTTTATATTTAGAATATATAACTGAAATATAGACATTAGCACATTTTATTGGACATTGTCGGAGGCGAAATAAGTCTGGTGCAATTAGAAAACCACTACAAATCAGCTAGTGTTGTTTATAGTAATATAAAGAAAACTTGACATCAAAATAGATAATTTAAAAAGACGAAGGCACAAGAAAATATATTATCTACGTTCAGGAGTTTAGAATTGTATTAAAAAACACACAGAAAGGCAGGAATATTAACAGTTTAAGAGTCACAAAAAAATCCCTACAAGAGAAAAACCACATTAAACATAAAATATATAAAAGAAACATTGTTGCAATTACGGTAAGTATCTACCGGAAAATATCCACAATCAATCTGGAAACACATTTGAAAAAAGCCAATATAAATAATAAATAATTACAAATTCTGCACTAGGTTACTGGCGCCATGTTTATAATCCTCCCGTGAGAGGCATCTGATAACAGCACAGACTCGGTATTTGTCTATTAAACATCACATGATAATATTATAAGGAGTTAGCAGAAAAACCATCCTTCGGGTGATGTTCTGCTAACATGTGTAGTGTGCATATTGATATTATACGCAAATATACATGCATTTAGATATGACACGTCAAATAAAATCGTAATTGAGGATATGCACAGAAATTGAAGAAGGACTGTGTTATACTCTCTTCTGTAAGTAAAGTAGTCCACGATACATTTATAAAAGACGATATTATATTTCATTATGCGTTGACTTTTACCAAACTGAAATGTTCATGAAGTGGTCAATTACTAAATTATATTTCAATAACATATTTATTTATATTTCTCAACTTTACTCTTAAAGACACATTCGTTTTAGTGTTAAATTATATCATTATTATTGCCAGCAATTTATAACGAAGTTCCTGAAGTATTCTAATATGTGAGAAAACATCAACACCCTCTATATAATAATATATAGGAACCAATCAAATGTAATATCAAACCTATTTATTAGCATCACTTGGTGTAAAAGGGACGTTTTTATATCTAAATATTTAATGTTTAAACATTACAGTAAACTGAGCCTCTGACACCTATCGCATGTCACAAGCCATCACAATTTATATAATTCTACATATCGCTTCGCATTACAACATACATATTTCACATTGGTACAAAACATATTAGAGGAATATAAAATGAGGAATTGTCACTATGAAATATAATTAATAGTTTAGAGTACTTAGCTTAAATTGTTAAAACATTTCAACAATTTACCGTCTCATATTCTGCCAAATTTCATACCTTTTATTTCTGACATTACATAAATTCATTCGTTCCACTTGTTTTAACACTATCTACACATATCATTCCAACTATAAATATATTTTCTCGAAGTGTATCACCAACATTCTATTTCCAAACGTACTATATTGCTGAGGGTAAATAAATAATTTTCTATATAGATAATAAACACAACCACAAGGATATGGTCCGAACGTGAAAGAGCTGAACTCCTGCTGTCATCGCCTCCATCTCTCTCGCCCTTCCCATATGTCTGTATGGTGACAAATGGTGTCCCACGTCCTGGCCTCCCCACAGCCCCGGCTGACAGAATGGAGAAGGCGTTTTCATGGAGAATAGTAAGGGAGATGCGGCAGAAGAGACATTCCATCTCGCCAGGCTCACGCCAGCGGCTGGCCAGCTCGGCGCATATGGTGGTTAAGTACGGAGGTATCCCTAGGGCCAAGGAGACCAGAAGTCTCCACTGCTATGGGTAGCCAGCTCAGCGCCTATGGTGGTACGGAGGTAGCCCTGTGGCCAAGGAGACCCATCTGCAAGGGAGATCTATTTTGTATCATTGTATCACAACATTAATTGTTAGTTCATATACATCTGAATGAAACAAAAGACACTGCAGTGTTGATGTCACACAATACATAACTGTGAACCAGTGTCGTCATGAATAAGTAACATAAGTTGAGGGCTTGTTTTATATTGCCATGTTGTAAGTGAAAACATTGTTGTAATTCTTTGCTTCGGTGAGTACAGAAAACAATTCCAACACTTCTTAAATACCAGAGGCGAAAAATCATAAATAGTACCTCATGTGAAGCCCACGATTTAATACAGTCCCCATATCACTGACAGGTGATGCTAGTATATATACATATAACTTAGAGTCAAATTCCGGAAAGGATTTCCAACTGAATATTAGGAAGTTGCTCATTATAAACACTTGTTAAATGACACGCTGACAAGCTATTCCCAGCGATTCTACTGTTAATAGCAGTTGACTCTCTTCAAAGCACCCTCTAGCTTGCACCCCATTTCTTTACACCAAAGTTGTTGTGTTATCCACTTCATAAAGAAAATACGCAGCAATGACATCCAGGAAATGCAGATCTTGTTCGATGATCCATTCAAAGAAATGGTCAATCAGCATGGGTACAGTCCAACCAGATACCCGAACATACCGTTCTTAGCCTAAGAGTGAAACACTGAATATATAGAGATAGAGAAATCTAATATACGCTTAGGAAATTCAACAGATTCACATTCTCTCAAATACACACATACAAACACTTACAGATACACAATTTCACCCATCCCACATAAATACCACTTCACAGGTATATCCCTAGGATATGTGCATTCTGCATATATTAGGGGAGTTAAATATGAATATTTTTGCATAAATGCATATATTTATCTGCACCTAATATCTGGAGAGATTATATGTGTCATCAGTAAATCAACGTACATTGATTTAACTAGATTCTCTCGTGTTAGCATGAATATGTTTATAGCTGGATATTCATATGAATAGGTGTCGATATTTGGTTAGAATATATAATGCACACATAACACACACACATATATATATATATATATATATATATAAACACGCACATACATACATGTCTTTTTTTTTTCACTCTCCCCTTAACTGTCTATATACATATACACACATATACATTCATATTTATGCATATGCATATTTATAAACACACGTGCATATGCATGCACATCTGCATATACATATAGATGTATGCATATATATACATTTATGCATATATATATATATATATATAGTCATGCATATATATATATATATATATATATATATACACATGCATATGTATATAGTCATGCATATATATATATATATATATATATATATATATACACATGCATATATACTTATACCTATGCATATACACACATATATATATATACACACACCTCGAGATGGTCACAGATAGCAAACTCAGAATTTAGATATTGTAATTTACGTCTACGTATGTGAGCAGAACTTTTGAATGAAACCTTAATTGAATGGTATAATATCGATCTCTTCCTGTCCTAGCAATGGTTAATAATTAACCTACTGGTTTCAAACAGCATGATGTAATTATATAATATCGAAGAAATGTAGCCTTAAAATCGAGGATATCATAGATATTCTTCTCCAGGAAAGTTAGACATTTCTCCATTGCTATGTTATTAC
Source organism: Eledone cirrhosa (assembly GCA_964016885.1). NCBI lineage: Eukaryota > Metazoa > Mollusca > Cephalopoda > Octopoda > Eledonidae > Eledone > Eledone cirrhosa. Next base: position 2,952,060 of record OZ024758.1, read on the forward strand.
ATAATGTTGCTTTATGCAGAGACAAAATGTATAATATTAAAGATATTTACTAAAAGAATATCGCATAAACAATATGAAAATGTACTCTGTTATACATGTCACGAGAAAATAGTTCCACGATTTATCTCAATATTGTGTGTCTTGGTGCGGTATAAACCCAGCATTATCATAGTAGCAATACTATATGGATTGGCTGTATCGGTAAAGCGTCTATATGCTTTCTAGCATATAGTTACATATATTTACGGTGTGAGTTCAAATCCCGCCGAGATTAACTTTGCCTTTCATCCCTACGGGGTCGATAAATTAAAGTACCAGTAATGCACTGGTATAATTGCTGGACTTGTGCCAAAAGTAGAAACAATTACCAAGGTAGCAATACACATGACACGAGAAAACAATTCCACAATTTATTTTAATCTGTCAGTTTCTTGGTGCCCCACAAACCCAACATTATCATGGCAGCAATACACATGGCGCGAGAAAATAGTGGTTTCTTATATTGGCACAAGGCTAGCAATGTGGGGAGAGGGAGAAGTCGATTAAATCGACACTAGTGCGTGACTGGTACTTTATTTTATCGACCCCTTAAGGATGTAAGGCAAAGTTAACCTCGGCGGGATTTGAACTCAGATCATAAAGGGCCGTAACTATGCTGCAAGCATGGCGTCCGACCCTCTACCGATACTGCCAATCCACCGCCCTGTATGGCACGAGAAAATAGTTCCACAATTTCTTTCAATCTGACTTTCTTGGTGCGGTACAAACCCGACATTGTCATGGTGGCTATAGAGACTTGGTGTGGTGAAGATAACATTGCCTAATATACATTAACTAGAATTTATATGTGTGTGTATATAGATTGTATATACAGGTTTAGTGAATGTTTGTTTTCTGTAGTTTGTCAACACCTCTTCCTTCCTCAGTCATCGCTAGTGCCTGATATGACCACTTCCTTCCTCAGTTATTTCTACTGCGTGACTGAGGATGGAAATGTGCCATTTATCCTTACGGGGTCGATAAAATAAATCACAAGTCATGAACTGGAGGTCGATTTAAGTGACTTTCCACTCACCAAAATTGCTTGAGTTGTGCCTAAAGTATAAATTATTAATGAAAAGCGTTTTTGAATTCCGAAATAATATCACCTTTGAATATTAGCAGAATCGACAAGTTAACAAATACACATTTCTCTTGTTGCCCACCCGCTGATCAGTCCTGAATGACCAGTTCACTGAAGAAAAGCGCAGCGGTTATGTTGATTTAACTATACATTTAAAATCTACTTCGCTGTGAAAATGTAAACAGCTCTGAAAACATTTTCCAGTATGTATACAAAACATAGTGGCAGTTCCCTGCCAGGTTTCACGACTAGTTAACTGTTCATCAGAAGAAGAGTGTCCTTATTATTCCGCGTACAAAGAGATGTAATAGGTTTTCTCAATTCATGCCAAATACAAGTGACAACTACTTCGAAATAGCCAGTCTAATTTGCATATTGTATATTCCATAAGGAAATAATTTCTTTGTGTTGCATAAATATTTATTGGTTAATTAAGTGTAATGAATAAAGTATGATATTTCATCACGTCGATATGATTTCATACAGAAATCATCAATCACAAGCGAAGAAAGTATGTGGACTTATATATATTGAGAAGACAATGCACTAATTCATTTACAGATTATTAGGACTCATCAATTGGCACTTAAATATCTTGTGTATTGTTCATACACGACACATTTATTTGATCAATCAGCAAGATATCGAAGTTCCCATGCTGTTCTTGTTTTAACTAAGACTACTTCGAAATATGGCCGATATGGTTGCAACATGTGATTCTAATATATAAACACAATTAGTGTATTTCTGAAATTACACACAGCAGTTAATTTGCACCATGGGATTATGAATGATATGTAACATTGTGTATAACAATATATATTTGCATCTGTCTTCTTTAATTACAGAAAAATGACGATAAATACGCGACTTCCATCTGCTCAACTTATATAAATGTTATTCAAATTCCCAAGCTTAGTAATAAGATTGTTATCATACGCTTCTAAAATTACTTACAAATTCTTTTATTGAATTAGTACAAATTATATACAATATACTGGAACATCTGTCCAGCAGAGTTTTTGACAATGTATCCGATTTCGATTGAAGCCATTTCAAGTCTCTGGAAAGTTTATAATTTTGTTTATAATATTTCCATTATTTTGACAACTTGTATCTAAGAGAAAAACTTTAACTTAAACGAATTTTTCTACACTTGCATGGATCTCTCCAGAGAGAGAGAGGGGGAGAGATAGAGAGGGAGGGGTAGAGAGAGAGAGAGAGAGAGATAGAGAGATGGGGAGAGAGGGGAGAGAGAGAGAGAGAGGGACCCGGTGGACAGAATGCAGAAGGCGATTCCCCGGAGGATGGGGAGGAAGTTGAGCTGGAAGAGCCATTCCATTAAAATATACACATGTCGACCAAAGAAAGGAAACGATAATATCGTGTTCGATTGTTTTTCTATCAAAACACTGGTTGAGAATTTTACAAAAGGCATTTATCTAAAATGTCCATATGGTACCAAAGATATACAAGGTTCTTGGAGATTTTCAGCGATAGTTTTATGATATAATCTTTTAAATTCCTGTTAAGCCGTAAGGACGAAGGAAAGGTTAACTTCGGTGGGATTTGAACTCAGAACGTAAAAGACCGTTGCTATATACCACAAAGCATGCTGTCGGATGCTCTACCGGTATTGCCAATGTGCTGCCCTTACTTATACAAATAATTAATTGTTTCTACTTTAGGTACAAGGCCAGCAATTACCCAGTGCATTACTGGTACTTTATTTTATCGACCCCGTAAGGATGAAAGGCAAAGTCAACCTCGGCGGGATTTGAACTCAGATCGTAAAGGGACGTAACTATGCTGGAAAGCATGGCGTCAGACCCTCTACTGATACTGCCAATCCACCGCCCACTTATACAAATAATTAATACAGAGTGTTTTTTATTGTAATTCAATGCTTTCTTGAATTTGCTCATTAGTCGTTAATATCTACCAGCTAATTAAAATTAGTAAATATGTTTTCTCAAAAGTTTAAGGAAATAACATATGTAAAACTATAACGTGTGTGAGAGTGTGAGCGCGCGCGCGTGTGCGTGTGTTTCATTTACCTATATTGGAAAACAATTCATTTACTTTCGCTCTACCCTGTATATATTTTGAAAGGAGTTCCAAACGATACCACATAATTGAGGGGCCACATGTTTACTCACCAAATTATTTTGAATGCTTGTACAAAAAAATGTGATGTTTAATATTAGGGAGAGTTGTTGGGAACAAGAAGTGAGAATAACCGACAAATGCTTTTCAAATGATGCATTATTGTTTTAAACTCTCGGGTAACAATAACAAAATAC
>OZ024758.1:2960485-2980485 GCA_964016885.1 Eledone cirrhosa
CATTGTTATTTTTTACCCAGACTAAGACAGATCGACTAAACCTATGTTAGATTCCTTCAGGCCGTGGCTATGTCGTCTTACAATGGATATCTACGACTAGATTATGTCAAACGGCAACCTTTATTTACGAGGAAAAGTTCATCGGGAAATATAGTTGCTATCATAGTCTGAAAGATACGGTTAGTCAAATTATATTTCAAGTAACGTGCATAATATTGTATACATAATTAATTGTTATCATTATATGTAGTACTTTACACTTTGAAATGACATTCTAAGAGAGTTCCATAGACGCTCTGTAAGGGCGATATTATCATATATTTAGATTCTTATATTAGTTCATAGAATGGAAATAAATCAGCAATCATATAGAAATATCCTGGCTTGCTTTCATCAAGACTATTCAGTTGGCGGACGGATATTAATCAAAGGATCTCAATTATTCCATAATTAATATTTTTCAATGAATGTTTCTAGTCTTGAAGTCACATAAGGCTATCTCAAACATCACTTAACTTCTCCAACCTTTCAACACATGTCAGCGCTCTCCAATTACTGATATGAACCTGATAATCTAATATCGAGAAACTGATAGTAAAACTTCATTAAATATACCGACATAACTCTAAGGTTTCGTAAATATTTTCCTCAGTGTATATGTTAACATTATCAAATAAAATTAAAAATATAAACCAAATCGATAAGCGTTCATAAATGCACTTTCGAAATGATGATATACACAATAACCCTACTAGATAGTGACTAGATATATTATCATGTTTTTATTTTGTTTCAATCTCCCAGGATTTTGACAACGTTTCGCATATGCTCTACGTTAGATATCTATCAAAGTATATGGCCCTTCGTTCCTGTGTTTAATACAAATATAACTACCATTCTGCATGCAGAATATCAAAATGTATATTTGTTAATAGTGGTGTGTAGGCAGAATAGTTAGAGTGTCAGGCAATACGGTTTACTGTATTTTCACAGGCTGTCTAAGGCTTGTGTTCAAAGACGAACCGAGGTCTAATTTGTCTTTCATAATTCAGGTAGGAAGTTACCACGTAAGAGTGAGGTAATATCATCGACCTAATAAACGCTCACCTCCACCAGAATGTATTAATAATAATAATAATAATAATTTCTTATATAGGCACAAGGCCAGCACTTTTAGGAGAGGGGAAAGTTGATTAAATCAACCCCCAGTACGTTCCTATGCGTCAGAACATGGCATCCGACCCTCTACGAAGTTACCTAGCTCTAGCGAGGTAATATCATCGACTCAATGAACGCTCACATCCACCAGAATAGTAATAATAATAATAATAAAAATAATAATGGGTATGGACGAGGTGCCAGATTTTCATTACATTTATTAAAGAATATTCTGTCTATCTTGAATGAATATCCTGTCTATATTGATTTAGAATTCATGTCTGTTTTAATTTCTTTCAGCATTCCACTTTTTTCTCCTATTTTTATTTATTTTCACATTCATATTCCTGTATACTATGTGTGCTTTAATTACACGATTCAAGTCTCTGGTATAGGTTTCTTAGTTTAGTTTGTACATGTAGATTAAATTTACAATATTTCTATCGACGTACTACTCTGACGCTAATCTCCGCAGGTTGCATTCTGCTCATCAACATGAGATATTTCCCCCCTCAAAGTTCGATTACCAACAGCAGAGTTTAAAGAACAAAGACCAAATTTAGTCCATAAGTTGACATTACTCATTTGACATTTTGGCTGCTGACCTCTGCTTGTCTTACCAGTCAACCTTCTTTCCCGAGCAAAACCTACTCACACCACGAGTTGATCTGTTTATATGACCGTATAGTTTGACTACTCTTGGCTTGACAATTGATGTAATTGGTCTAAGTCTGACAATGTTGAGCAGCTCACTAATACAGATACGGTCGCTGAGCCGCTTGACAGTCATAAGTCTCATTTATGAGTAAATCAAATTATAATTGGTCTATGTTTGGTAATGTTGACCAGCTCACTGTAATTTCAAAAGTACATACGCTATAATGCTGTACTGAATGTCATAAGATAACAATCCTAAATTAATGGACACTTGCATGTATTTTTGTTTAATACGTTTGTTTAAGATGTTGCAGACATAGATCAGAAGAGAGAGAGGGCACTCTTAATAAACGAAACCGGTACCACTACAGTGCATCAATGTGATCCATCTGAAAACGGGACAGCAACTAGTCACTCTATGGACAGCTGGTAAGTATTGATGGTCACCCCTATTAAAACTTTCGGTTAATTCAAGTTAATCAAAGCAACATCGAAGACAGGTTTACTCGTTACCTTATCCATTGTATATCACATGAGGTGGATGTTTTATGTAAATATCTTTTCTAGATCACAGATATTTGCATTTCCCCAAACAAATCTCGACATGAGCCAACATCCTTGTCTAAAATGTTACCACTACTACTACCACTACTACTACTGCTATAACAATTTCTACTATAGGCACAAGGCCATGAATTTGGGGAGAGGGGAAAGTCGATTAAATCGTCCCAGTACATTACTGGTGCTTTATTTTATCGACGCCGTAAGGATGAAATCCCATCGGCGGGATTTGAACTCAGATCATAAAGGGCCGTAACTCTAAACTGCCTATCAGCCGACCTAATGATAATGATAACAACATCAACAATAATAAAAATGCGAGCACACATATGATGAGTAAAACAAATCAATCTGCTTATAAAGATCACATTTTTATAGCCAGTATGTGTATTTAAATAGTAACATTCTATCTCATCACATATTTCAATCTTGCACAGCTTGTGGAAACATTCGATACGAAGACACATGTCATGGGATGATAATCAAGTATGTTTTCTACATGAATAACAACAACATTTAAAATTTAGATGATGAAAGACTATAGACTAGAAATACCGATTCAGACAGATTAATGAAGAATGACAGTATTGAGATTTGGAAATATCACCAATACAACTATAAAAACGTAATTAATCTGAATAATGTTATTGTATGGAATGAAACAGAAATATGAGAATTACGTCAGGTATAGTCATACAACTAATTGGGGATTAACGAGTTAACATAGAACTCTTTCCAATAAAAGAAGGCTTCAAAAATAATATGGTCGATGCATTATATTACCATTTAAATAGATGTTGCAATAAATAACCAACGGTATAAGTGTTTTGTTTTGAAGACGGTGATCCAAGTTTGAAATTCAGTGAGGAATAGAAGCTTCGCTGTATTTTGACTAAAGGAAATTAACTTAATAGAGGGGTTTAAAACCCTCTAAATGGAAAAGGATGGGTATTGACACATCCGTTTCCATTTAGAGGGTTTTGTCCCACACTATCAGGCTAATTTTCTTTAGCGAAAGCTTCTAATTTTGATTCAAACAAAGGTATCTTACAGATTTAACACAATAATAATTGTTTCTACTTTTTGGCACAAGGCTAGCCATTAATCCAGTGCATTACTGGTACTTTATTTTATCGAACCCGTAAGGATTAAAGGCAAAGTTAACCTTGGCAGGATTTGAACTCAATCCGCAATGAGCCGTAACTCTTTGCTGCAAAGCAGGGTGTCCGATCCTCTACCGATACTGCCAATCCACAAAAGTAGAAATAATAATTGTTTCTACTTTTGGCACAAGGCCAGCAATTATCCTATTGTATTACTGGTACTTTATTTTATCGACCCGGTACGGATGATAGGCAAAGTTAACCTCGGCGGGATTTGAACTCAGATTGTAATGGCCTGTAACTCTTTGCTGCAAAGCAAGGCGTACAACCCTCTACTGATACTGCCAGCCCACGTTTATTTAGTCACCAAGGCAACAGTCTCTATAATAACTGAGGCTCCAAGAATGATAAAAAGACACACACGTGCATACATTTCTACAATCACATGACTGACAGATATGTACAACGTTCAGAAAAGTGGCTCCATTAGGGAACTGCACACATATTACGAAAACTGTTTTCAATAGAAACAATAACATCAAAACTAGCATGAGACAATCCCAAAGAGCTCGAAAATATCGTTAATGAGAATGATGATGATGATGATAATAATGGTTTCTTATCTAGGCATAAGGCCAGCAATTTGTGGGGAGGGGGAAGTCGATTAAATCGACCCCAGTGCATTATTGGTATTTTATTTCATCGACCCAATAAGAATGAAAGGTAAAGTTACTCTCGGCGGAATTTGAACTCAGATCATAAAGGGCCGTAACTCTATGCTGTAAAGCATGGCATCCGACCCTCTGCCGATACTGCCAATCCACCGCCCTCTCCATATAATAATAATAATAATAATGATAATAATAATAATAGTAATAATATATAGCTTTTCTGAACGTTATAGTAGAAACTGTATTTAAGTAATTTTACTCAATTTATTACACAAAGGCGCGTGCATCCAAAATTCATTTCATCTTCCATGTCAATGTAAAGATGAACGTAGAAATGATGATTACTAACACAAACCACTGCCAAGCTTTTCGATATCAAACGATCTGCTATTACTTCAAGCATGCTTCAGATAAATATGTCATGTAAATGCAATAGAAAATGAGAGTATTTTGTTTATTTTGTTTCTTTTTGTTCATTCCTCAAATTATTCAAATATAAAAATATGTTGACTCCATTTCTCTTTTAGTTCTCCATTTTCCTGTTTCTACTTCAATACATTTCTGAAAATAATATATTTAATTGTACATTTTAAAATAATTTATACTATATAATGAAAAGAATTTACCAAAGAATCATGAAACATGTCTAAAAGAATCACGTCAAATCAAATTTCTTTTATCAACTGAACCAACGTAATGGCACTTGTATACCTTTCCCTTTCATCTATGTTTCCATTAGAGATAATTTAGGCGATATCAATCTTGAAATTGGTTCAGTCATTAGAAGTCACATTGCGCTGCAAAATGTGCCGTCGTTTTCTTATGTTTGAATTACATACGTACTAGGTAAACAAACATTGAATCTATTTAGTGTAGTGTTTCATGTGAAGGTTGGAATCAGTTAGCATCTCTCACATCAAGCATTACGCCTGGTTATCTATATTATTTCTAAAAATTCTCGGATAGCATACTGATACTACTTATCATAATCTCATTTTAGTTTTCTGTGTGATGTCACAGAAAATAAACGCCACAGAGGAGATATAGCTGAATTTAATAATATTTGAATTGGCAGGATCGGTAGAGGGCTGGACGCCCTGCTTTCTAGCATAGTTACGTCCCTTTACGCTCTGAGTTCAAATCCCGTCGAGGTTAACTTTGCCTTTTGATCCTTATGAGGTAGATAAAATAAAGTACCAGTAATGTACTGGGTAATTGCTGGCCTTGTGCCAAAAGTACAAACAATTATCAACTTAAATATATATCTTAAACTACAGCCATATAGACAAACATGATGTCTTACTAAATATTCTTCTCTGACCCTAACCACAAAAGTCACTTGAATTCTTTACAATTAAATAGTCTTTGATAGAGAATTAAAGAATATATGGACAAAACAAACTGAAAGTCGGAAAGCAGAGCAATAAATAATATAATTCTTTCTACTATTGGCACAAGGCCAGCAATTACCCAGTACGTTACTGATACTTTATTTTATCGACCCCGTAAGGATGAAAGGCAAAGTTAACCTTGGCGGTATTCGAACTCAGAATGGCAAGGGCCGTAACTCTATGCATCAAAGCATGACGTCCAACCCTCTACCGATACTGCCAATCCAAATGACAATAATTATGTATTTATATATGAATATAGTTCCAAATGTAACTCGGCAATGATTTAATAATTATATAGAAAGATATGGAATATGGATTCCTACTTAAATCTATGAAGTAACATCAACCATATTGAATTCATATTGTTCTAGCGTGAAGGTTGATAATAGGCACAAGGCCAGCAATTGTTTAGGGAAGGTGAAAGTCGTTTAAATCGACACCACTTCGTTACTGGTACTTTATTTTCTCGATTCCCTAAGTATGAAAGGCAAAGTTAACATCGCCGGGATTTGAACTCAAAACGTAAAGGGCCGTAATTCTAAGCTGGAAAGCAGGTTGTCCGACGCTCTACCCATACTGCCAATCCACCACCTATAATCTATAGTAGAACACAATAAATAACATAGGGGACATGCTTGTTTGATATTCTTAAGGGACAAATACGTCTTTTTGCTCTTTGTTTCAAATTTGTTGATACATTTATTTCTAATGTCCATAGTTTATTTTCTTCACTTTACCACTCTGAATTTATGCTCTTATAAATTAGAAATACAGACTTTTTAAATTATTCAAATTGCTTCAATAAATCATTACACAAAAGAGATGAATTTGATAAATTTACACAATATTGAGATAACGAAATACTGTTTATTAAATATTGAACTTTAAATCCGAGACAATTTTTGTTTTTTTATTTTCCTGAATGTTGATTTATTGTATTTGTTGCTATGTTCTGTTGTGTTAGAAATGTGTGTTAGAAATGTTTGTCACGAGCCATATTAGATATATCACTTCGCTGTACTAGGCCAAACAGAGAATTTTCTACGGAAACGAAACTACCGATTAAGAAAATATTTTGAAATCGTATTTGGTAGTTTAGAATTATATAGAAATTAAAAGTAGCCGAGTGAGAAAATAACCTTAAATTAAGCCGTTTATATTGTCATTTTCCCTAGATTGAAATGGTTAGGGTTAGAGAGAGTTTTAGGGTTAAGGTTTAGGTTTAAGTTTAAAGTTAGAGTTAAATTTTCTCTCAAGTGCCTTATTGATATTTCAGAATATAGTCGTTTGAAATCAATATGTAACCACAACCCATGGGAAAGTATTTATGGTCTCACCTTTTTTAACACAAATATAGCTCTTTATCTAGATGAAATAATTGTTTCTCATTTATGCACAAGGCCAACATATTTTGGGGGAGGTGAAAGTCGATTAAATCGACCCCATTACGTTACTCGTGCTTCAATTTATCAACCCCGTAAGGAAGAAGGAAAAATTGCTTCCTTTGTCCCAGTTCACGAGATCCCCACACCCACGTGGCAAACGAATGAGGTCTGGGATCTTGTCGACCGATCAGTGCGAGCGATAAGACCCTTAACGCAGAACACATTCCTATATGTGTGAGAAGGTCATTCTGTCTTTAGGCCGAGCTATAACCCATCTAGAGCCCTTGATATGTGAATCCAATCGTGCTCTGTTCATTCCCTACCAACAACGGTTTACTCAATTATGCATAACCAACTAAACCATTACAAACTGTTGGAATATTTTCATAACTGAAATATCAGAGAGTATCAAAAGGTCAGAGTTAGAATGATAGAATAAAAGCAATTTCTTTGATGGTCGATAACATATAAATGACTACGTGTCGAAGTTTTCTGCACAACTAAGCTTAAACAGTACACTTGACTCTAATGGGTTAACTAAGAATATCACAAATACAAATACAAATGGTTACAACTTTTATCCATAAATGTATAAATATAAGGAAAGAACAAACAATATGGTAAATAGCTTCTATAAGTTTTAGAATATCAAAATAAACCTTGCCGAGAATCATGACATGATGGGATATTTGAATATGTTTTTATTCAAATGCATCCTTTTGTGGAGTCCAGTCTGTGGTATAGACAAGAATTAATACATTGATTTTTTGACAAGACAAATCTATATATTATTAAAAAGAGACAAAGCTCTGTAAGTATATACACAGACATATCTACTGGAAGCAGATATACATAAACACGGCTGTAAAAATGGACATATGAATAATTAGACGAGCGCTATATTGTAGAATTATTTAGAAGTTACTATAATCTAGAAAATGACGACGCAAATCATGAAAGATGCATTCATAAATATATCATTCTGGCATTTCTTTAAAGTGTATTTTTAGAATTATTCATGCTTCCATCTGTTTAATATGATTACATTTTCTGCGTATTATAAATATTCACAAACGGATTTTTATAGTTTTATAGTCAAAAGTTTACATTTTCTCTATGAAGTAACTACATTCTATCACAGATGAGTTTGGGGATCACATCCACCTGTGGACTAGTTGGTCATATACGTTCCAGAATGTAGATGGAGGGTTTGTGGTTTTTCTCGAAAAACCACAAAACCGCCATCTATATTCTACTTTTGAAAAGCATAAGAACTGTGAAACCGGTAAAGGAAACAAATAAATATTCTTAAAAAGACTCCAGTTGCATTTTCGATTCCATCTTTTTTCCTTATATATATATATATATATATACATACATACATACATACATATACACACACATATATATATAGCATGTATTTCATTTTCTTATAGCATTTTAAGAGGGTCCGTCGAGCTGCTGATTATTGAGTCGGGTAGGATCGATATAGCTCGAACCTTGAGATGATCAGTGGCGAAACGCGCGTCACCTATCAATAAATGCAATGAAGGAATAATCAATCGTCCTTTTTATCCTTTCTATATGTTACACTCTGTATAGCTCTACACATCATCACAGAAGTGAATCTAAACATCGAGTGCTCACCCGGGTGAACCTGCAGTAACTCCGAGTTATACCCACTGGATATATATATATATATATATATATATATAATTATGCTAACGGTGTGAAAATATAGTTCATATAGAGTTTATAAGACATTCGAGAAAGCATCACTATGACCGTCATATTTTCAGTAACTCAGCACTAATTTTACAATAAATAAGGTAAGCATATTTTCGCAATTGTTACTGATTGCAAGATTTTATCTCATTTATTTTCTCTAGCTCACATTTAAATCCACTTTAACAAATTGCATTTTCTTTGAAAACGTTTTTATATATGTATATATAAACATTGAAGATGCTGTATACTTGAGATTTACGTAAATGAGAGAAGATTCTCAAACATTCTAGGGCATTTAAGAAAATACATTCATTAATGTAAAATTCCTGCAGCATATCAGATAAAATGATCTGCGGTAAGTGATTTCCTTTTCCACTTAATATTTCTAGTGTTCAATAAATAACCATATACATAAATCATGTATAATAATAATGATAATAAGGGTTCCTACTATAGACACAAGGCCAGCAAATTTGAAGTGAGAGGAAAGTCGATTAAATCGACCCCAGTGCATTACTGGTACTTTATTTTATCAATCCTGTTAGGATGAAAGGAAAAGCTAACTTTGGCAGTTTGTTGTTGAGACACATGATTCTATCATGGCATTTTGTGGAAGGTAGGGGTAGCTGAACTTGCCAGTAGAAGAAAGAGGGAGAGGGAGTGGAGGAAAACCAGTCGAGCGTTGAAAGTGACGACTACAGCAGATTCTAAGGAAGAGGTCGAAAAAAGTATACTAGAGAGGGGAGGGAGTCGAACCGTTTCGACTTCCACCCCGTCCCCCTCTCTAGTATATATATATATATATATATATATATATATATATACATAGGCCAGTTAAGAAAGAAAAATATCGATCTTTCGTTTTGTTTTGTACATTTGAAAAGAGGGTTAGAGGGTTAGAACACAGACATATCATGTTGAAATATACTGGAGAAAACAGGATTCGTTTTGGTTTACTTGTCATCATTTGCTCTTTGTATTTATCTACCGCAGAATACTTACTTTTTGAAACTGATCTACGTACATATTTATATATAAATACATATATGATTATCTTTTTTATTACATTTCGTCATAAAATATTGTCCCTTTAGCACTGTGTCTCATCTACACACACCAACTGACTCACACAAATTATCTATTTATTTCCTCCATGCAAGAGCTTGTTATTATTTCTGTATACATATATACATTTATATGAATTTATACATACATACATACATATATATATATATATATATATATATATATATATATATATATATATATATATATATATATATATATATATATATATATATATATACATATATATAGTGATTGGGTATGTATCATGAAATATCTATTACACTTCATCAGACAGTAATTATCGGGTAGCACAAGATAGTTCTCGTAGGAAACGGAAGATATTTGTTCTTTAATGTAGCGCTTAGGTTGATACAGCATTTATAAGGTGTGATTTTACATGAAATTCATATGTTTAGTTCAAGTTTTATCGGTTTAGGTTTATTTAACGCCATGATTTACTAAAACAGGAAACGGCTTCGTGTTCTATTTTCAGCTTATTTTCTGAAAATCTATATCATATCTGTAAAATATATAAATATTAAAACCTATCAATAACTATTGTGTAAATTCCTGCGTACACACACATACAATTATATACACACTCACGCAAAAAACACACTCTCTCACGCAGACACACACAAAAACACACTCTCTCACATACACGTTCACTCACACACACACAGTTGCATACAAACACACACAACCTCTCTATCTCACACATACACGTAGTTGCATACACACACATAAAAGCACTCACATACACACGATCTCCCTTTCCCACACGTACAAACACACAAACACCAGATATAAATATAGTTATGATACAAATAACTATAATAAATTCACAAATACCTTTTCAACATCTAGTTCCAGAGCCTGGAACCTTACTTATATAACCATACTATACTACCCCGAGTATCGAGTACTCTGGTGTGTAATCGACTGACTAGTTTCTGACTGTGTCCATCTTCGGAGGGCGGAGGAAATCAGCAGAGTCAACGGCCATCCAAATGGTACTTTTTAACATTTTTTTTACCTGGGAGTGAAAGGTCTCCAGTTGTTGTCACAACACCTATCTAGGAGAGGGAAACACTGAAACAAACTTGAAGCTTCGGAAGTATCCGATGATGTTGACCAGTTCTCCTTTTCGGGTAGTGTTTTCGATACTCAGAGAGTGCGATTGGTCGAGTGCATGGCCTTTCTCCACTTAAAAAACGTTCAAAGCATAGGCATTGCTTGTTAAGGATGTGTTACAGGTTCGTGTGGCTGGCCGTAGCCTAAAAGTGCACCGAACTCTATAATCTGACAAGCGATTGCAATACTCTTAGCAGAGTGTGCAGCCATCATATATATATATATATATATATATATATATATATATATATACATGCATGTGTCTCTGTATGTGTTTGTAGACATGCACATGTCTCCAAAAACAAATAGCATAAAATTGTGTCGTCTTCCAAATGTGAAAAACCAATAAAAGTTTAAATGTTATCAAGCATTGTGTAGCCTAAAGTTTGTTTTTACTTGTTTCTGGCAGAGCTGGTTAGGCTTCCCTGAAATGTCAATTTTTCGAGGCAACTAGATGCCTTAAATTGACTGTATATTTTACTTCTGTAGTTGTTAAGAAAGTAATGACTGAATGATATTGAATTAAGTGCCAGAAGAAATACGACATAGACACGTAAGACAGAAACGATAAGACAAGCCAAGTAAACATTGTTGTTTTGACAGCTATAAATTCCCAATAAAAATAGATAATTGAAGTTCATTGAACAAAAGAAATTGCTTTCCATATTATTGATGGCTTGGGGAATTATTTCTATTACCAAATTAGTCTGTGAAGGGACTTGTCAATTGAATAATAAAGACCGAATTGAATTTGTACAAAGACGCAAAGATAATTAATATTCATAAATTTATATAAGAGCTTTAAGAGACATCTGTTTGGCTTTATAAATTAATTCCATACCTCGATATATATATATATATATATATATATATATATATATATATATACACATAACAAAAACAAAAATGTCGATCGACTTTCGTCATATCGGACCGAGGAAACAGTGTTTCCATTGGTCTTTCCAATTGCTAGTACTATCTATCGGTCGCAACTCCAGGTAGAAGGAGCAACGTGAAATAAAGTGTTTTGCTCAAAGGCATAACGCATCACCTAGTCCTGGATTCGAACTGACAACATCACGATTGCGAATCTCTAACCAATCAACGACACGAGTTTACAAAGATCTCTCTTTCTCATATATATATAACGAATGAAGTGTGAGCTCCAGCCGTTTCGACAGCTGGATCTATATATATATATATATATATATATATATATATATATATATATATATATATATATATATATATATATATATATATATATATATATATATATATATATATATATATATATATACGTACGTAAATGTATGTATAAAACATATCTGAAGAGTATATTAAAAGGAGGTATGCTTATCTTTATACATATACATATATACACACATGCAAACAGGTGGATAAAATAAAAGCGAATGCTTTGATTATATTAAGAATTTTACATATGCTTTCATCTATCAATAAATTGTGTGAAGTGAAAAGACACCAATTATGTTTAAAGGAACAGGGCTGATGAAGAGAGCGGCTTCATTTATTCTGTATACAATAAAACTATATTAGTTTCAATATTAGTATAGACGCCCATCATATGAAACGATGAAAATATTTACCAATTTCCTACCATAGCAATTATTTTCATGAATGTGAATATAATTAAGGAATATTTATATATTGTTCAGGTGGGGTAACATATTATTACTCAAAATTTAGTGGAAGAAATAGTCAGAGATAAGTCGATGTCATCTACCAATTTCGGAACTGAACAACACATATATATTTCAATAGATTTTCAAAGGTGGTCGTGAAATATTTTCCTATTTTGAAATAATTGTTTTCTTTATCTGACATGGAAACAAAATGGAAATATTAGTCCATCAAATTAAAGATTTTAAATGTCTGTATTCTTCCTAATAGTCGACAGTCGATCGACAAGATCCCAGCTCTCATTCGGTTAAAGAGTGGTGTTGCGCTCATCAAATTTGACCGAGGAAACAGTGCTTCCATTTGTCTTTCCAATTGCTAATACTATGTGCCTTGCTCAATGAAATAACGCATTCCCGGTCTAAGAATCGAATTCACAACCTCACGATTGCGAATCCAATTCTCTAATCAGTCAGCCATGCGACTTGACGTGTCGAATAATTGTTTCTAGTTGTGGCCAGCAATTATCAGGGTATTACTGGTACTTTATTTTATCGATCACGTAAGGCTGAGAGGCAAAGTTAACCTCGGCGGGATTTGAAGTCAGTAACTCATTGCTGCAAAGCATGGCGTCCGGCCCTCTACCGATACTGTCAATCAACCGCCTAATAATGACATGATAATATACCTGCGGATTTGAAGATAAATAACATATAATGCTCTCCCTTGTGTATTTATGTAAGCATATCAACAAAACAATCCGCTTGAGATGTCGATGCTCTCCTGTAATGGGAGACGAGGAAAATGGCCTAACCAATAGTTCCCTTATGATTTACATATAGAAAGATTTCCACGACGTATCCACGTGATACGAGAGACAAAGCTCATAGCGAGAGGAGGAAATCGAAGACTCAATCGAAACGAAATAGATTGGACACAATTAAATTCACTCAGAGTGCCAAATAATAAGCTACACATCAACAGTTAAATCATATGGTTTCCATCTACAACATCTCAATTGAGCCGACTGGAAACTTTAGTATATAATATTCGTCACAAGTATTATGTACTGAAATGGAGACCGGAACCACGCGTAATTTTAATAACAGCGACGATATATATTATTTTGAATATATCTGATCGCCTTCTTAATTTCATTTTGCTTAGTCCGAACTTTTAAGTCTGCTAAATTTACTTTTATACAAACAATACTTCCTTCGAAAATATTGCATTAATTTGTAATCAAAATATGTCTTGTTTATTGTCGTATATTTTTGGCAAAGTTTCCATATTATTACCTAAAGTGTAATATGACCAAATGAATATCAGGAAAATGCTGCTGGAAATATATTCATAGCTATATTTTCTTTCCAAGAGAATATATGTATTTATATATTTAACAACATATTTTAGTGAGCAGACATTATAGTGCTTATGAATATATCTTTGACAGAAAACACACAACCACTATGGTATATTGACAGATGGAACTTAAGAATTGCACTGTTTTTATAAACGATTGGAGCTTTGCCAATATCGCCCCAACTGTGTTATTCTTCTAATATGAAAGAAGTTAGTAATATGTTTGTCCATATTTCATATTCCCACTTAGTATCATTATTTATATTTATTCTAGTTTGTTATTAACATTTATAAAACAAGCTCAACCAATAACATCGGGAAACAAAGAACTATCTTGGCATTCTTTGTTATGGAAATAATTTTGTTAACAAGTTCCTAACTCCGTTTAAATAAAGATGACAACTACACATGATGCAGATGTTATTATTTATATTGGCAATATCGGTAGGACGCCGGACAACATGCTTTGTGCCAGAGAGTTACGACCCTTTACGTTATGTGTTCAAATCCGGCCGAAATTAACCTTGTCTTTCAACCTTACGAGGTCGATAAAATAACGTACCAGTCAGGAACTGAGACCGATTTAATCGACCTTCCCCTTGCCTTCAAATTGCTGGCCTTGCGCCTAAAATAGAAACAATTATTAGTATTGTTGTTATTGTTGCTGCTGTTGGTGGTGTTGTTATAATAAAGTAAACCCAAGCTAATGAATCATAGTATTATAATTCATATATAATCTCATAAGACACATTCCACCTTCATCCCCTCTTCCAATTGCTGGCCTTGTGCCTAAACTAGACACAATTATTTATTGGAACACAGTTTAAAATAGTAATATTTTAATTATTATTCCATCTAAGAAAAATGAGGAACCTCAAATAATGGAAATCCTGCAATATGGAATGAATTGATGATGAATATTCTATACTCTAATGAAGCTGATTATTCTTGAAGTAAGATTTATGTACATATTACATACCTAAGTTGTCTCTCTCTCTCTCACACACTCTCTCTCTCTCTCTCTCTCTCTCTCTCTC
The DNA here is from genome assembly GCA_964016885.1 of Eledone cirrhosa. Classification (NCBI taxonomy): domain Eukaryota; kingdom Metazoa; phylum Mollusca; class Cephalopoda; order Octopoda; family Eledonidae; genus Eledone; species Eledone cirrhosa. Next base: position 2,975,385 of record OZ024758.1, read on the forward strand.
TCTCTCAACTTGTTCTGCTACACAATACCATATATAGGCATTACAGGCATTATTCTATATATGTTAATGGGTTCAATATATTTCCAAGTTTGGAATATTCTGGTCTGGGTATCTTATGAATTTATCGTAGAATACGGAGGTAAAATTATAAGGAAGTTTCGCTATATTGGAGATATTCAATTTAAACTGCGTGAAGTATTAAATTGTACCTTCTCCATTTAAACAATTCCACAAAAAGACACAGGTGTAAGCAAGAGTCATTATTATATATAAATAAAGTACAAGAGTCATTATTATATAAAATAAAGTACCAGTAATGCACTGGGTAATTGCTGGCCTTGTGCCTAAAGTAGAAACAATTATTATATATATATAATATATATAATATATATAATATATAGTAATAATAATAAATTTGAAGACACATATAATATATATATATAATGGACGGTGGATTGGCAGTATCGGTAGAGGGTCGGACGCCATGCTTTGACGCATATAGCTACGGCCCTTGCCATTCTGAGTTCAAATCCCGCCGAGGTTAACTTGGCCTTTCATCCTTACGGGGACGATAAAATAAAGTAGAAACAATTATATATATATATATATATATATATATATATATATATATATATATATATATATGTTAATAAAGATCGCAGGGCATATTCAGTTTATTCAGGTTTATTTAAATCTCCGTTAAATATACCACACTGAGGACCATAAGTTATGGTAGCCTGTGCTCTTCAGACGGTAAAAACTAAAATAAATATTGAAAGTTCCGAAGACACCTTTAAACTTTGGAAACATCCAATAATTTTCTAGAAAAAGATTTTCATTTCATGATATATATATATATATATATATATATGTGTGTGTGTATGTTCATGTAGGTATGTTTGTATGTATGAATGGATGGATTGATGCATGCCTGTATGCGTGTACGTACGTATGCATGTATAGAATGATGCATGCACACCTATATGTGTGAATATATCTAAGTACGCTAGACGTCGTTACGTGTGTTTGTATGTAATAACATGATGTCGACTTTGAATCTGCCATTAGACTTGAGGAATCGAAAACTGTTTGTGTGGTGATTTGCGAAAGAAAACTACGCATGCTTCTTTACAGATATAACGGGATCGTGTGAAAGAAAATACACAGCTAATATCGAAGAACTGTGTCTCAGTTATTCTATAATAAAACATCTACTGCACAATGATGGCTATCACAGTTGTAGCTGCTGCGGGCTTTGTGAGATGAATGAGTGATACACAGTCACGAAAAGAGGTTGAATTGAATATATCTAGAAACCAGGTAGAACTAATGTTGTTTGGCACCGCAATAAACATGGATGTTGTTTATTGTTAAATACAGGGTTGTATAAATACAAGCCCGTGTTATCTCGGTATAGAATATAAGAATGAAATCAGGAAGTGTACCAATATAAACATGGACTTTATGTAAATGAAGCTCTAGAAGGTAGAAAGAAGATACATAGCTGATAGAATATGGAGGAAAGAATGGAGCTCGAAGTCATCACTTCAATGCAAAAAAGCTGACAACCGATGAAATAATATTATCTGGAGTAAATTATAATAGGAATTTGGATTGATAAATAGAAATGTCCACTATTATTTCGATCTTGTCGTACAGAGAACTGCTCAATAATAACAGTTGTGAAAATCTACCATACATCAAAGACATAGTCCTGGAACAACGATACCCAAACAGAATATATTGAGTGGGAAAAAGAATTGAAAGAAATCTAAGAAGCTTAAACATTTAATCAACAAAATCTTTAAAAAGTTACATTTCAAGCACCTGCCCTACCTGTGTTTCGATCCTTTCCAAAATGTGCTAATTACAAGTATTGGGTATTGTTAATCATCAAATCAGGACTAAGGACCTCCTCAGCAGATTTTCCTCACTGAAAGAGGGAGAGTGGGTGGAGAGAAAGAAAGAGAAGATCAAGGGGATCTCGGAATTCACACATCATTAAGTATAATGCTGCAATCAAACTAAATGTTTTACTTTAAACAATGCCTATGTTGACGGGTACTCTGCTACCATATATATATATATATAACCCCCCCCCTCCTGCATATATCTCTATCTCTCTCTCTCTATATATATATTAATAATAATATTCATACACATGCATATATGTCTACACATACAGACACTCATATATATATATATATATATGTGTGTGTGTGTGTACGTACAGACATAAATAGACACATTTACATTTATGTGTATTAATACAACTTTGAACACGCTTTCCTTTTCTACATCTCATGTAATATATTTATGTAGTGCTGCACTATGCGTTTGGAAATATTAGTTTCCTAACGTTACATAGAGGAAACAAGTGAAACATTAGGTCAGCTATGTTAAAGGAAAAATGCTGTCAAAACTGACAATCAATGGCGCCATCTAGGAGTAAAAAAGTGTTATGAAGATAAAAAATAAATTTCTTGAAACTTGATTTGGTATGTTTTCCCGAAGTGCATTAGGTAACGTTCTGTCTTCAGTGATGCAATTGATATTATTAACTTTCAGTCTTCTTTTTTTCCTTTTCCTATGTTTTTTCCTTCTTTTCCGCTGGTGTTCTAATGGATATTTTAGAGTACACACACACACATACACCCCCCCACACATACACACACACATACACCCCCCACACATACACACACACACACATATATATATATATATATATGTATATCTGCATACATATATATATATATATATATATATATATACATACATATTTACATATATACATTTATATTTACATATTTACATATATATATATATATATATATATATATTTATACTTATATATATATATATACACATACATATTTACATATATACATTTATATTTACATATATAAATATATATATATATACTTATATATATATCCTTATATATATATATATATCCTTATATATATATATATATCCTTATATATATATATATATCCTTATATATATATATATATATATATATATATATATATATCCATAGATATATATAGATATATATATCCATAGATATATGTATGTATATATATATATATATAATATATATATAATATAAATACATACACATAATATACATACATACAGACACACACCCATACATATATATATATATATATACGAAACATTCTTTCACAAGTAGATATGTCATAACATGCTAGTAACCAAAATAGGTAAATTCGTTTTAGAGAAATAGTTTGTGCACTAGTGCGCGATTTGCTGGGATTCATCTGAATGTCTATGACTATTTTTGTAAGCACCAGGATTTATTATGGTAGTAGTTCTGATAACCTTTTTGGTTGTACGTTTTTTCAGAAAATATATCCGTGTTTATTCCTGCTTTATGTCAAAACACCTATAATGAATTAATGTGTCATTGCAAGAGGTCAGTTGTATAATTTATTTTATCCTATTACGCTAATACGAGTAAATATTTACAATCGGATAACTTCGTACAATTAAGGTTACTTTACCTTAAATAATTTGATACATTGGAGACTATCTGCCTTAGATTGTGCTCAAATACGAAATTTACATTGGTGTTTTGTACATCATCGGATATAATTGGAAATGACTTACATAAAACCTAACCGGGCCATTTGGTATATGTACACAATTTGTCAGGAGAAGTAAAATATTGTGTGTGTACTTTTTAGTCAAGAAATAAAAAGATAAACTAGTGAAACACTGTCCTGCTTCTATGAATAAAGCAAGCTATGCGATTTTTATTGTGTAAGTAAGGATTCTCATAATGCAATATGGCGATGTCACGTTCGAACACAAGTTTAGTGGAACATAAGCAATAGAAATTGTATTCAGAAATATTGTGTAACCTTATCTGAAATTTTATTGACTTGTTGTATTTAAGTAATTGGTTCTTTATTATATATATATATATAAGAAGTAAGTGACATAGTCACTACTTTAAAACCCATGGCGTATGGTTTTCTTAATGTTTTTTAATTAAACATACAGTATATTTCCAAATATACTATACATAAATTCATGTATACATCGCTTCTTCAGAGCACAAATCCTAATACCTATATATATATATTTGTGGAAGGAAAAAACCTATTTGAAGAGATGTTAGACTAGATGGCATATCTGTATTTGTAAGTTATTCTACAAAGCCTTTTAGTTCATCATTAGATCAGCCCGTACTTCTTCATTGAGCTTAGTATTTAATGCGATAAATACTGAGTGACGTTTGACGTACTGTGTTCAAATGAAATGCATGACCCAATTTCTTTAGTGCACTTTCGCTGAGTATCAGTCTGATATCGTATCTGATTGTGTGGTATATAAGGGTATATGTCAAGATATGTTATCACATATTTTTGAAACGAGCATGTTATGCTGTCTGTAAACTGGGTATGGCATTTGAACACAGGAAAAGGAAGAACCTAACATTTCATTTACTATATGATAGAGACAAAACTGACAACTGACAATTTGTTTCCTGGATAATAGATGTAACTGGTACAAATGGCTATATCCTGAACTAAACCCAGGTATATTACACATTCAGATACAATAGCATATACTGAGATATACTGGGCTACAATGCTCATTCACATGTGATAACATTTCCTAAAATATACCCAGATATATCACACACATCTTTAACTTAATAAAAACAAAGCTCATTGAACACTTTTCTGTTAAAGAATTGACTTCTAATTGACGTAATTTGAAAAGCATAATCTCTTTACGAAATCAATAGAAGCAGAATAAACGGTTCCTCCAAGATGTTTCTCATGTTGTTAGTTTAGGAAGAAAAGGTGGAATATTCTTCTTTGTCAAACAACACATTGGATCTATTGAAGCAGTACTTCAGACCTATTTCTTTATGAATTAGAAAAGAACTCACAGAATATCTGATAATACAATTAAGCCAAAGAAATAGTGAGTTGAAGACACTACTCAATACATACTCTTCAATATCGATCAACAATGAGTAATTGTAGAATCAGTGTTTGTTAAGAACTATACCACCCTTGATACTGTTACTCAATAGGAATGCAATTATCGTTAACAGCAAATA
>OZ024758.1:2985485-2997985 GCA_964016885.1 Eledone cirrhosa
TCAAATCACACCGTGGTTAACTTTGCCTTTCATCCTTACGGGGTCGATAAAATAAAGACCCAGTAATATACTGGAATAATTACTGGCCTTGTGCCAAAAGTAGAAACGATTATTTATTAGAATGCACAGACTTTCCCCAAAGTAAAATACAAACAGAATTCAATTGTATGTAAACACCTAAAAATGTTTCCATAATTTAAATAATTGTTTCTACTTTTGGCACAAGGCCAGCAATTATCCCAGTGCATTACTGGTTCTTTATCGACTCCGTAAGGATCAAAGGCAAAGTTAACCTCGGCGGGATTTGAACTCACGCCTAAAGGGCCGTAACTGTATGCTGCAAAGTATGGCGTCTGACCGTCTACCGATACTGCCAATCCATGCATGTAAAACTGATTTTATTTTAATGCATCTTTTAAAGGTATTTTGTATATAATTTTGTTTGAGATCCTGTATATCCCTTTCTACGCAGAGATAGATAGATAGATATATATAGAGAGAGAGTGAGAAAGAGAAAGAGAGTGTGTGTGTGGCAGTAAAGCCCATGTTATTTTTCCTTACATGTGTTTTAACATGTTTCTCTTTTTTAAAATTTATTCCGTATCAGTCGTTTTTTTTATATACATTTCACGATGTTTGAGTTTGTGGTTAGGCGTGTGCCTGTTTATCTTTATTTCTTGTTTACGTTAAAACGATACAACAGCTTTCAGTATACTCTCAGTTTCGTAACACAAACTGTATAGGTGTTATATATATTTTATATATTAGATTTTCTGTTCAATACCATTAGAGCGAGAATTGTAAATATTTGAACTACGAATTCAACTTCATTTCACATTCCGAATATCTTCGCATTATCTAGAGATTAAAGCCGTAATGAATGTGCTGCCATACAAATCTGTGCCTGAACCACTCTCTCCTGGACTTGAAGTGATATGTTAGATCTTTGAATCAATTTTACACTTGAAAGAATTCTTGTGTTTCCTCTCAGGTATTTGCAGATACAATAGAAATTTGTTCGGAATTAATTTTAAAATAAATTGAAATAACATTTTCGCTTTTCGACGTTTCGGAATTTATATAATCCCAAGTGTAATGAGTTAGCTTTCCTGTAGTATATATATTTTGAAATTAATGCCTTTTCTATTCAATATCTGCCTTCAACAGGGCCACTGAAATTTGCTAAAAATAAATCTAACTGTTGTACTAAGTACTATACAATTCACTGCCTGGATTTTCATTTTATTTTCCGAAAGTCGTAATATATTGCAGCAGCACATTAATCCGAATAAAAACGCTTCGCAATCAAAACCTATACACACTCCATATTATGTACAGTATACTGATTTCTCTTTTTGTATCAACAAACTTCTAATCAGAGTTCTACATATTTTAAAAGGAATAATGAATAAGGTAATGTACCATAAAAACAAATTGATTATATTATCCCTCTCAAAACATTACTTTAAGTAAAAAAAATGCTTTCTGAATAACGTTTTTTCATCAAGTTCTCTGAGATCATTAATTGAAATGTTAGTTATAAATCCTTGCTTTCAGCTCTTAAGCAGGTATTTAATTTAGCTGAGCCGGGGATGTATATAATTATGTAGTTATTTCAATATGCGTTTCCTGAAACAGAAGTCATGAAAAACACTCCCAGCTTCTCAATAAACTTTTCTAAGTGAAATCTCTTTCCTGATGAACGAAGGAGTGCTGCTGATGTGGGTCTAATTTCTGCGTTAGTTTTCAGATATTATGAATTTTAACCCAGTATGTATAAATTCGCATTTTTATTTTGCGGAGTATAAATAAGTATCTTTCTGCAAACATACAGTACTGTGCACATAGTTTCAGACTTAAGGTTAAAACTTGCATATGCTGAAATGTGTTCCTTAGTAGTAAACAAATCACACGCCGAAAACTGCTTTACAAAGGGTCTGAATTTTAAATACATCATATCGGCACATCGTTTTATCGTTTTACTTGCGGAAACTTTTTCTAAAGAAGTAATATTGCAAGATGAAAACTGCACTGCACTTCTAAGGAAAAGATTTGTCACGTATTGCATCTTGCTTGTCAAATTGTATAGGTTGAAGATTTCTTCTCGAAGGAAAGATATTTTACCAACTGAAATAAGGTTGTTAATAGAAAAGCATTTCATATGTTTACACCTAATTTCTGAAGGGAAATATTTTAACAGATGGAAACCTGCTTTTCACAGGTTAAAGCATGATTCTCACAGGGAAAATTTGTTCGTAGTTTAACAACCCTTTCTCAAAATGAAAATATTTTCATAGGCTGAAAACCACATCTCAAAAGAAAGATATTTTAACAGGCTAATTTTAACAGCCTGAACATTTTCTTGCCTTGAGAATCTTTCTCACAGATTAAAAGCTACTTCTCTAAATAAATATCATCACAGGCTGACACCTGTCTTTCAATGGAAACATTTCACAACCTGGAAATTTCCTTCTCAATAGAAAGGATTTTTCTAACATGAAATCAGGTTTGTAAAGAATAGGATGTTGATAGGCTGCGACGTGCAAAACCAGTTAACAAATAATTTCAGGCTGAAGTATGATTTTCAGAAGAGCCAAGTTAATAGACTGAATCCTGCTTCCTTACATAAAACAGTTTTAAATCCTGACACCTGTTTCTTAAAGAAAAATAAATAATAACAATAAATACTGAAACCAGCTTCGCAAAAGAAATGTATTTGCGTAGGCTAAAACTTGTTTCTCAAAGAAAACATATACACAGGATAAAAACAACTTCAAAAACGAATAGCATTTCCACAAGCTCAAACCTGCTTCTTAAGCGAGAAGAGAGAAATCTACTGGCAGAAACATACTCCCCAAAGAATATATTTTAATTAACTGAAATTTGCTTCAGAAATAAAAGCATTTTCGCACGCTGAAACCTGTTTCTCAAAAATCAAATTGAGGAAAAGTAAATATTTTCCCAGTCTAAACTCAGCAAACGTAGAATGGTGGAAACCAGATTCTCAAACATTTCCACAGACAAATAGCTGCTTAAAAAAAAAAAAAATCATATTCAGAGATTGAAAACCGCTCGCTAAAGGAATATTTCCACAGATTGTATTCTGTTTTGCCAAGGAAAAAATATTTTACGGACTGAAATGTTCTTCACAGACTGAAAAATTCCCGTATGGAATGTATTTTTACAGAAGAAATCTTTCTCCCAAAGGATACGATTCTTAAAGAAATAATGTATCAGAGGCTGAAATAATGTATCAGATGCTGAAAGCCGCTTTTCGTGGAGAGCAAACATTGATAAGTTGACTTCTAGTTTCATTCTTGGCGATGTCCATTAACCGCTTCATTATATTCCTAAGGATATTCTATCCGATTTTCTAGTGCTATGTTTATTTGTAGCAATTACTGCATTTAAATTCCATTACATCAGGCAGAGACAAATATAGTAACATTAATGTTACGACATCATAAACACCCCAGTAACAGATAAATATAATAACATTACAACTATGATATAGCATGGAAAACAGTCAAACATTGCATTACAACAATAGTGACAAGGTGTATGAACGCCAGTAGAATAAAGAGAAGAATTTAAAGGCTAAAAGATGCTTCTCAAAGGGAATATATTTTACTGGCTAAATATCCATAGCTTTAACCGGCTATTTATCCATAAGCGTCATAAGCTTCTCATATTAAATCATTCCCGTGGACTGTTATCAACCATTCATAAGAATAACATTCTACAGGTTAAGACTGCTTAAACTGATAACTGTTTCTCAAATGAAAGAAATGCTAGGACGGAAAACATCTTCTCGGAGTAAAGATTCACCATAGCCTAACATTACTTCTCACAGTGATACAAGTTTATAAGATGAAACGTGATTCAGAAAAGAAATTGTTTTCACAAGCTGGAATCTATTTCAGAAAGGAAAGAGAGAAGAGAATGATTTCTTTTTCTTTCTTAAAAGGACGTCAACAAGTTTTAACTTACAGAACAAATGCTCAAGTTTCCATGGGCGGAAATCAGCTTTTCAAAAGGAAACATTCCTCCAGCTAATACCTAGCATGGACATATTTCATAAGCAAAATCCTAAATTTCGAAAAGTAATATATTGATGAGTTCATATTGTGAAACTCACCTTCATTGTAAAGTTTTACACTGATTGAAAACTCTCTTTTGATAGGTATAAAGCAATCCGATCTTACGAGTAAACATTCTAGGTGGTTCAATCCAGCTTCATATGAGAAAATAATTGTTATAATCTGGAACTTGCTTACAAACAAAGAAAAAAAATTCTGAATTTAAATCTTGTTTCTCAGCGCAAGGGAAATAGAGTACTAATAATATCATATATAAATATGCTTACGAATCAAGATATTTTTCACAGGTTGCTACATACTTTTCAAAGAAAAATATTTTCCCAGGCTCTAAGATGTTTATCAAATAACATTTTCAAAGGCAGAAAATTTATTCCCGATCGTGATAAGTTTCATAAGAATAAAACCTGCTTCAAAAAGAAAACAAATGTTCACAGGTTGAAAGCTGTTTAAAAAGAATATGCTGGTTCGTTCCCAATGGATAAGACAATTCTTTCGCTTATATCTGCTTCTGAATATCAAGATATCTCAGAAATTGTAACTAACTTGTTTCTCAAATAAACAAATCCACAGACTAAGATATGTCACAGAAAAGAAGAAAATATTAACAGCTGCAATTTTCTTTTATTTGTGAAGCAATCATGAATCAGTCTGAAAATACTCTTCTTTATAAAGAAATCTTTCATATTTTAACATGCAACTGAAAATATTTGACAGACAGAATTAGTCAGGCTGCCAAGGGCATAACATTCACAGGCTGAAACCTGCTTCAAAATCCCAAAACCACAAGCGAGGAACAAATAAGAAAAATAAATATGACATTTATTTTAGAAAGTTTTTATATGTTCACAGTCTTGAAACTGCTCTCCAAAGGAGAAACCTGCATATGCTGGTAACGGCTTCTCTAAAGACAGACATTGTACAACGGAAACTTCTTTCTCACAATGAGAAGTGGACACAGGCATCCCATGAGAGAAGTTTGATGCAAATATAAAACTGTTTAATAAAGAATATAATTTTATGGACTGAAACATGTTTGGTAACTGAAAATATCTCCTCGAACAGAAACCATTTTATGTGGCTTATCAAAGGAATATATGCCACCACCTGAAATCTACGGCCATAAAGAACTGTAATATTCCTCTCCATACAAAATATCTTCCGCAAGTCTAAACTTTAAGCATGATAAAGTCTACTTCTCAAAAGGACGGTTACATTCATGTTACAAGGTGGAGACAGTTTCTCAAATGAAATACTTTTCTCTTGCACCCTTTTAAAAAACGAGGAAAACTTTACTGGCTGTAACCTGTTTCACAAACAAATGAAAATAAATAAATCAATATTAGATGGCCACAACAGGCTTCTCAAAGAAATGACTTCTCATTGTCTTGAGGTTGCCTCTCAAATGGAAATGATTTTTACATTCTAAAGCCAAATCACAAACGTAAAAGACTTTACAGTCTGAAATCTTCTCACAGGAAATATTGTTATAGTTTGGAAGAATCTTCTAGAACTAAAAAAAGTTTCAAAGTTTGAAACCTTCTTTAAAACATGAAGAGATTGAATTGAATCTCCCTCATATCATAACGTACTGCCATCGGAGAATTTATTTGAAGACACTCACTGTGTAAGTGTGCTCCTAAATGGTTTCAACTCGACCACAATGTCGCTCCTTCGTTAGTGAATTCAGGCTAAGCTAATACTACAATATTAACTACAACAACCGCTATTACATGGCTTGAGAGATAGTATATCCGGGTAATAACACATTTAAATTGTAAATTAATGTTGAAAGTAACCCTATGCAGAATACAAGGCACTATATTCAAATACTTCAATTGATTTCTTTGTTGAAAATTTTAGCAGAAAATAATTGTATTATGTTTTTCAAGTATGCGCTTGGAAAATGTTCAAAAGAATATTGCTATGAAAGGAATAAATTGAACAGGATGCATATTTCCAGGAAAAGGACAACCGAAAACAAATACTTCCAACGAACGATAACCCTCGAATTCAGATGTGGTATGTTAAAAATGAAAAATTGACGACTTGTATCCAATTTAGATATCTTCCAATAAATATAGATTAAAAAAAAAGAAATATTTATGTTTAAGAATACAACAACTATAAAACATGACTTAAATAAAAACAATGAATTTTATTTTTAATCTGCAGCTGTGAAACTTAAGTTGATAGTTTCGTATTTGAAAATGTATTATGATGACTGATACTTCACAAAACATTAACAATTCGATATTAAAAGTTTACTATTTTTATCGAATTAGATGTTTTATTCAAAAAAAATCTATATATTTATATATTACCATTTGAAAGACCCCAAAATTGCTATTCTGGAAACATAGATGTAAATCAGAGAAATATACACATACCCGAGTTCTTGGAAAATACAATATTTTATATAGTTATTTGGTCCTATTTCCAAAGAAAAAAAAATTGGTTATATTTTCCTTGTGAGCAGAAGTTGTTAAACTAAGTTTGCATTCTTTACTCTATTTCTCTATTACTTGTTCCAGCAAACATGCTGGATCCATGCTGGGGCACCACCATTTATGAGGGTAGTTTCATAAGACACCCCTCCTCTAATTCCAATCGAGGATATTTACCTTTGCAAGAATTTAAATTTAGATCAGGTATCTAGGTAACCGTATATGTTTCAAGTAACATAAAATCCATACAAACATAGTTTATTGGAACTTTCCAGTAGAATAGTAATGCATTCCGTTCCAATATTGAATCGTATTTGCACCGTAATCTATAATTGAATATATAATGCTTATCTAATACACAGTTTGAATTTTAGATGGAGAAATAATTAATTCCTAGTAAGAGGGGAAGCAACATTTGCTTAAGCTAAATGTCGGTGGCCCTTTGAATGATATGCATGTTTCTCAAAGTGAATATATCTAACAAATTTGTAAATAAGCTTTAGTTGTGTGCTATAAAACGTCCATTTACAACGCTCTAATTCAAGATGAAAGAAATAATATTATTTGATGTAAAGGAAATTGAATTCGCCGACATTATATGAGTATGAATTACGTAATTTTAAAGCGCAAAACAACTTGTCAAGAAAGTTAAGGTGATGGAAATATGTGTGTTATCATTTTTGTACATCCTGGCAAAGTTATATAAGATGTATGTAGAGGATACCATATATTCTTGACAGTGATAAATTACTGCAAAGATAGGTCTCACTTTATAGAACAGTTTGTTTTTAGAGCAGCCATATGAAATAAATTATTGAATGGAACAAATTATTGGTTAATCATACCCTATTACTCTGTTGCCTGTCCCAGCCGATATATTAAGGCCATGCTGGAGCACTGACATTCATGTTGTTTATTTTTTGAAACTATTTTTCCTGTTCTCGTTCTCATTTATTGGAATTGAGTCATGCTGGAGTAATAATTTCAACAAATATAATCGTTTATATCAGCCGAAAAAAGTGTATGTTACATACTTCGTTCATATTGGATGTAAAAGAGCAAATATTATCAGGAGACACAGTGTCTACGTCATCGATACGCTTGTAAGGCGTCACAGAATCTTCATTATCAATATGCTTCTAAGGCGACACAGAATATACGTAATCGATACGCTTCACTTAAGCTACTAGAAACTGTTGGAGTGAATTTTGGACATGATGCCGAGTGAAAACGAAATCCCATCATCTTTTAGAAGAAACTTACGTGATTCAATGTCCATCCAACACAATTAATGCCCTTTGATGGAAGTTTGCCTATATAGAAATATAATATAATGGTTTCTTATTTTGGCACAAGGCCAGCAATTTTGGGTGAGGGGAAAGTCGATTAATTCGACCCCAGTGCGTGAATGGTACTTTATCTTATCGGCCCCGTAAGGATGAAAGGCAAAGTTAACCTTGGCGGGATTTGAAGGTTCCTCAGGTTAGTTTTGGAGCTAATTGAAACGTATTTATAAAATGACTATATGAGAACACACACACCTATTCAAGAAAACAAACTTATAAATGCTACCTAATTTGCAAAGATACATGGGATTCAAACAATAAAATTGATTACAAAACCTCTTGGTCAATTGTCTGATCGACCAGATCTTATCTGATGCATAGACGTGAAGGGGTTGAGGCTGTATCAAGTGTTGAGGCTGTATCACGTATAAGAAATAGTTCATGTTGTAATGACCGTTAGGTCGATTAATATTAGGAGGATGGCTTTAACATTAATGTTACATTTATCTAATTTTATAGCTTGAAATATTAGAAACATGATTTGCATCAACCATTGAAAGATTCTAAAGAAACAAAGTATAATGTTGATTGTATTATTATTGTATTATTAAGAGTGAAAGGCAACCTTAGCCTGGCAGCATTTGGTTTTGGAAACAAAAAGGGAGAATGGTAATGTAACATATAAAGTCACGCTAATCTCCCTAACACTAGTTCTGTTAAAAGTTCACTAGACATTTTTCTTTCTTTGCCTTCTAATCATCGAACCTTTTTGATTTATGTATTCAATAAACATCTTCATCAGTCACGTGACTGATAATATAATGATTGCCTGGGAGGCAACTGGAGAACCTTTATGCTAGCTGACAAAAATTCAATATTTGTACGCAAATCCCCAGAGCTCTGTATAATTCGTGTTATTTCACTAAAATGAGAAATTCGCATTGACTGTGTTATTTTGATCCTTAGTTAATGTACTATGCATTGCCACTTAAACTTTTCTTAGTTTCAGTTGAGATATTGTACGTAGGCTTAAAGCTACAGCAGTAATGGAATATTCTGGTAATGACATGGATGTATATAATGGAGAATCTAGCAATACAAGTTTTCAATTCTTCTCACAGTTTCAATTAATTTACCACAATAATAGATTTTAACAAATCTTGACTACGTCAAGGCGACCCATTTCCTATTTGTTGGGAACCAGATTATTGCGCAGATTATATAACATAACAATAAATGAATATATCCTTGCCTGTAGCCGAGAAATCAACAAATTTATTCTACCCATTTTGTGTAGATGTCCATTTAAGGATATTTAATCACGCTACATCACTATAAACTTCGGAGATTGAAAGAAATTAAGCTAACAAACAAAACACACGCCCCCTGTTAGAAACTTTAATATTTACAATAACAAAACCATTATGAGTAGCTTCTGCTACAAACCCAGGTTCGTTGGCCCGCAATGCAAAGGAAAGAAAGACAAACAAACATCTGGGATTGTCCAGCTGCTTCCTCTTCGTACCGTTCACCAACAACACCGCAGGCGTACTTGAATCACGTACTGCTGAGCTTCTCTGTAAGATCGGAATGTCAGCTGCCCGTTTAGGGAAGGAGCCCCGTGTGGAGGGATCGCTGTTGCAGCGGGTTCGCTGCCCATTGTCCGAGGAAATTCAGTTACGGTTTTCTCCGCGGGTGTGCAGCCAAAGCACTGCTGCGCCCTAGGTCTAGAGCCCATCACTTTCCCCATTCCTCATTCCACTCTGCTGTGACCATTCGCTTTCCCTTCATTTTACGTTTTTAAATGTGTGTCGTGTTGTTATTTGAAATAGATTTATTTATGATTAACACATTTGTTTTATTAATAAAATAGATATGTTCTAAAAATGATGTATTACATAAATAGTGTTTAGATAAATACCGTTTATTTATTAGGAAATATTGCGTAATTCTGTTATGAGTAGCTCATCAATATTCAATATTCAAATTATCTGTCGAAGAGAAGTGAACTAATGCCATCAAATGTATTTTCATTACGTATCTAAAACAAAGCGACACCTTTATCAATAATCAACTATGGAATGAAACGTCAATAATTGGCATTTAGCTAGAATAGTCATCAAGTGGTAATTATTCTATAAAGGGATACTAACATATTTCTGAATAGGAGTTCCTTTCTATGCTCCTTCGCTGTCTACCACTTAACATTTTAATTGAACATCATTACATTAATAGTTATTGCTCTAACTCTATATTTCATATTACTATGTCATTCACGTTAAACATCGCAGGCTTACAATTAGGTTTCTGGCATTAATGAAACTAATTCTAATCTCTGACAAAATTCTATTATGTTTGATTGCATTATTAGACGTAATTCAAGAAAGAATTATTTAATCATTATATTAACCATATTTTTGTAAGGATACTTGATATTTTGTGAAGCAATTATAATTGAAATATTCCAAGCATCTAAAACGAGTGAATATCAGGTGAGATTAAAGTGTTATAATGAATATTGCAAGGCAAGTCACGTGTCTAAATTTATAGGAGTTCAAATACAAAATAATGACAAATATATACAAAGGGTCAGATTATAAGATATATAAATACACATTCTGTTTCGAAAACTCTATCGATCCTTTATATCAATATGACTTTTTAATATTCCTTAAATTGACATGAACTATTCAGAAATATGAAGACGGTGGAAGTCGACTCAGATACTAAATTCCGGTGGTAAAATCCTTATTTTGAAGAGCATTTAGGTACTTCTTCACAAATGAAGCACCAGATACAGAAATTTGTTTCATAGGTTCATAAGAACCTATATACATTCACAATTCTCTTCGTATTTCTGTCCTTCAAATTACTTTGAATCTATTGCTGCGTGGAAACACACACACACACACACACACACATCTATATATATATATATATATATATATATATATATATATATATATATATATATATATATATATATATATATATTAGTAAGAGAGTGAGGGGTACCATGGTCGGCTGTATACAAGAGGTTTTATTTACAGTATAAACAATTATTTCATTGGTCAGGTAAGTCTAACGGACGCTGATCACTCGACCTTAAATACGTCTGATCAAATCATCGGAATATATATATATATATATATATATATATATATATATATATATATACCTCAGTATAAATGCGTTTTCTCTCCAGATCCAAAACCTGTATTTTGATAAGTTGGCTGGTATGAGCATAATTTAAAATCGATAAATTGCCGATAGCGATTTGTAGACGCATCCAACCACATACTAGTCGAGGAAACATATGTTAAGACATGGAATAAACCCTACTGTATAGCTTATCCGTGTTATTCTCCCAACACACACACACACATATATATATATATATATATAGTAAACCAAAGTGAAAAGGTTTAGAGAAGAGTATATGCGTGAGGATGTCATAAATTAAATGCAAAGAGTATACAGAATATATATCTATAGACAACCTATGTTTGTTTTACTCAGTGTGACGGCTACAAATGTATTCTGGCATCCATGTTGTTCATCTCTTCCGAACAAACCTTCCTAATTTTAATGTGTTGCTGTGGAAAGACTCTCAGCTAAGAATTCTTGACTGTCTACCTAACGAATAACCTTACGTTTATAGACATTTCCTGATGAGTGGAATTCCCTTCGTATTAGTTATGGATTTCATGATTTTCTAAGGAGTTTTTTTTCTGTTGATGGATTACATACTGGCAGTACATTTTGCAATGATGTATAAACTCCAGACCGATGACGCTCAAACATTCCTCAATTTACAACTCTACAACTTTAAATATATAATACACACGTTTATCATCTACACCAATATATTACATATATATTACATAGATATTCAGAATTATAATGTGTTTGCTCATAGCTCCGTCTACGGGAGAAGTGTTAAAAAAGTGATGAAAATCAGCAATAAAAAAAATCAACAATGATAACTATTCCTGTGTCAAACGAGAACAGCGAAAATATTGCAGCATAGAATTCAACAAAGGTTAGAATCACGTCTATAGAAGACAGTATATAGTAATGTAAATAGAAGGAAAATCTTTAATTATTGACATTAGTGCCGCCTCAATGAAATTGTGTTTATACAAGAAATGTGTGTTTGCTCATAAAACAGTTCAGTCTTTGCATCTATAGGTGCGGAATTTTATATGAATGATCAATCTGTGATATATTTTTTTATATTTATATTGTTGCTGTCACAGCTGTTGTTGCCGTGTGTGTATAGGTGAGTGGGTGAGAGAGAGAGAGAAAAATAGTGTGAGAGAGAGAGGGGGAGAGAGAGAGAAGGAGAGAGAAGAGAGGAAGAGAGAGAACAGTGAGAGAAAGAGAAGAAAGGAGGTGAGAGAGAGAGAGAGCGAGAAGAGAGGGAGAACGAGGAGAGAGAGAGAGAGAGAGAGAGAACGGGAAGAGAGAGGGAGCGAGAAGAGAGAGAAAAACGGGAAGAGAGGGAGAGAGTGAGAAGAAAGAGAAGATAAAGAGAGAGGCAGAGAGAGACAACGAGAAGAGAGAGAGAGAGGCAGAGTGAGACAACGAGAAGAGAGAGAGAGTGAGAGTGAGAGTGAGAAAGCATGTACATGAAAAAAAAAAGAATTAAAGCGTCAAAAAAGAAAAGG
>OZ024758.1:3002985-3007985 GCA_964016885.1 Eledone cirrhosa
ACATAGAGAATATATGAATGATAAACAGATAGGTAAAAGAAAAAAATGGAAAACATTGATTATAGAAGTAGAAAGCAAAATATCAAAATATAAAATGAAAGTTAAAATATGAGGTCAAAGAAATGGGGCATAATATAATGCCATGTTACTGCGTGTGAAAACAGCCGTAATACCTCAAGGCTTAGAGTATAATTATTTTAATTCTATAAAAGTGTATAATACGTTAAGCTAGTATGGAGAAGAAAAGTATATGATACGTGATATATATTGTTGAATAAGGTCGCTCGAAGCTAGGTGAAAATTAAATTTCAAAACAATTTATGTTAGTATAATATAACTAGTTTATATATTCATATATATATATATTTCATATATATATTCATCATATAATATTGCAGAATGTTAAATCTCAGACAAAGATTTTCATAATTTTTTCTTTTTTAAATAAAAATAATGAAAGGAGACAATTATAGATTAAAATTTCACTCTATATTTAAATTTGAAATAGAAATATATGTAATCAGAAAGACAACCAAGTATACATTTTAATACGAACTTGTTTTCTCACGTATATGATATATGGTGACATAAATTTACTGAAACGTTAGATATATTTCGAATTAAATTGTACAAGTAATTTGTTCCGAACTACAATCTTAGATCAAATATGTGTGCATAATTCAAAACATATACTGGGCGTGATTAGCTAAGATTCATCGTACAATTTATTAACTAAACTACTTCTCTAACATATAATTGTTTCTACTTTAGGCACAAGGCCAGCAATTACCCAGTGCATTATTGGTACTTTATTTTATCGACCCAAGAATGCTACGTATAAATTATCGACATATAATGCTACGTATAAATTATACACATTGCTCTATTGTAGATCTACTTTCTACATACACTCACATGGCTACACAACAACAGATAGACACACATGTACGAGAGATGTAATAGGAATTGTTGTTAGGTGGCATTTGATCTCAAGAAGTAGCGAAGACTAACACATTTGGTGAACAATTAGATCATATATGTTACTTGTCCGTAAAACTGAAAAATTAGTAAATATATAAGTAATATTACATTCTATAATAAAAGGCAAGTATTCGCTAATTAGGCTTTAGATTTAGAAGAAATAAGAAAAGCATATTTAACTTTGTAAATAATTTGAAATAATTTTAAAGAAATTGACTGAGGTTTAACACTTAATCTCTCTTTATATATATCTCCCTTTATATATATATATATATGTATTTATTGGCATGAAATTAAAATATAACTTGTTGAATCCTTGAAGGTTACTTTCATTTAAACATGCAAATATATAACGTACATGACAATTCTTTCTCTAATGTGCACATACACAGATAATTAATCTTAATAATCTAGCATGCACATACACAGATAATTAATGTTAATCCTTTTGAAAAGACATATTTCATGAAATCCATATTCATAAACATATGCATGTGATATGTAGTGATAAACATCTGTTGATAGTGTGATTAGTATTGTAATTCCTTCAAGAATACAAATACATATATTTAGTAAAATAACAGTTGTTAAGCGAGATGCAATTATGCGCGAAAAGAAAGATTTAAAATAAATAGAAATTAGGAAATCGCATTGTGACATATTTGAAATATGATTTAGACATGTCCCAAAGTCTGTCTTAAACCAGAAGCCTCGCCAGGCTCGTGCTTATCATAGTTTCATGGCTGGCGTTCAGTAACTGAGAGTTCCAGACTCCCCCCGCCCCTGGACAGGTCGCCAGTCCATCGCAGAGTTAAAGTGTGGCTTAATCCAGAAGGCTCATTAGGCTGTTGCTTATCATGGTTTCATGGCATGAAGCGACTGACAGCACAACAACCGTCCCTGGATAGGACGTCAGTCCATCGCAGTGTTAAACACCGATCTAGTGTTGCTTCTTATTTTCAGCTGAGTATACCAGAACAACGGGAAATGAAGTGTTTTGCTCAAGAATACAACACACCGCCAAACCCAAGCATTGAACCCACGACATTATGATCGTAAGCCCAACACCCTTACCACTAGGCCACGTAATTTGGGATGTTTGAAAATAATTTAATAAATTTATGTTAACAAATTATCATTGTCAATAATGAATATAAAGAAACAAATATGAATCATGAATATGAAGTTGGAAAGTTAAATATTATTTTATACGTACTTCACTTGCAGCATTGAGGACATATATTCACAATTTAAATACACTTAATTGGAAATTTAACATTTGTAGCTGATGGCTACAAGTATTACCTTAATTAAGGTAATCAAGGCGATTAAAACCATGAAATAATACGGACACAATTAAACCTATATTGCTATCACATACAAATTATAACCAGCAGGGGCCGCCAACGCGTGGGAACACATTTGCTCATAATAATGAGAGATGGGGAGGGCGAGAGAGATGGAAGCGATGACAGGGGGAGATCGGCTCCTCTGAATTCGAACCTGGTGTACGTGTGCGTGCGTGCGTGTGTGCGTGTGCCTGTGCGCGCGTGTGTGTTTGCGTTTATTCATTCGCTAGAAAACGTGCTATATATATATATCAGTAACGTTATATAACATTTTGTTAAATCTGATGCTTGAATATTGCAATTCTCTGCCTTCCATTTTACATTATGTGTTTGAAGCTTATTATACTCCTTGAAAACTTTCATATAATTTATTATAAAATATAATACAATATTGTTAAGAAGGTCAAAGAAGAACTAATATCTTTATATATATAAAAGCGAGGATGTGTGTGTGTGTCTGTGTACACCTTTTACAATTACCAACAGAATTTGACCAAATTTTATGTGCACGTTGCACAGGTCGCTAAGATTGTCACATCACAAACATCTTTCAAATCGACCCACGTTGAGTAATAACAAATCGATATCAAAATTATCAGTAGCAAAATTGATGTGAGGGAGATAACAAACTTTATTGACAATCCTTATGAAGAGACTGCTTATTTTGACAGGTTGGGGACAAATAATGTTCTTTTATTTCCTAGCTGTATATTATTAGCATAATTTCAAACCCCGAGCAACGCTAGTAGTTACTAAAATATAACTAAAAGTTACATTGGAATTATGATCACCGCCCGAGGTATAAATATCCAAGGATTAACTTAACATTTAATCTATTATTATTATTATTCTTATTATTATTTGTGGATTGGCAGTATCGGTAGAGGGTCGAACGCCATGCTTTGCAGCACAGTTACGTCCCTTTATGGTCTAAGTTCAAATCCCGCCGAGGTTAACTTTGCCTTTCGTCCTTACGGGGTCGATAAAATAAAGTACCAGTAATACACTGGATAATTGCTGGCCTTGTGCCAAATGTAGAAACAATTATTATTATTATTTCTCTCATAGCAACAAATGCTTGGTTGCAAAATAAAAATGTATTATTCGACACTTATCTATTAACAACAGAACAAACGTTTGAAATATGTTTAATTATAGGGAACTAATTATATAGTAATTAAATACTTATGGTAGTTCCCTAACGTGACAAAGATATATTATCTATAAGGGAGAACGCCCACCAGGAAAGAATTTACTGCTCTGCGTTTCTTAAAATTATAAAAAATTATAAATTTAAAAATCAACATCTATTTCCTAATTATCACTTTGCAAGATCTAATGTATACTTGCAATCAATTTATACGTAATATTTAACATATTTTTTATAAAAGGAAGAATTCAAGATTGAAAAATGTTTAATTATGAAGAATTGATTATAGAGAATAAACAGTTATTAGAGCCTCTTAAATGACAATATTTTATTATCTATGAAATATCATAAGACATTCTTGAAAACGTAAAAAGAAATCTACATAAAGAAAATTATTTTACCCTAATTATATATACCAGAATTTAATAAAAATTGAATCTTAATTCGTTTTATAATTATTGCTCATATATATATGCTGGTATATACTTACAACTTAAAGACTTGCTGTTCTCTTTATACACCACTGCCAACTGATTTATGTTCTAATAAGGGATTTATAAAGCTATATGTTGGATCGATAGTAAGGCGGTCAACACATAATAGCTTAACGAACAAATGGCAGACACTTGTTATAGACATAATGCTGGAATCCGCCCTACACTAATTCTTCTTGAGAATGGCTGCAAAGGGGGTGAATGGAGGAGAAAACTTCACGGAAGAAATAAATATAGCTGTACACCTAGATCTACCACCATCGACAGCATTTACAGGATACATTACTACCAATAAAGAACAAGAACATAAGCAAATCGCATGCTAGCTCAGATAGACGAGGTATCCATTAATATAGAGTGCGTTATAAAACCCACAAACTATTCTTTTGGCTTAATTCGAGCCGAGGGATTCCATTTTGAAATTGGAAGAGAAAGGTTTCCCACTATCAAGGATCTGACAAGTAAGAATATTGGGCATACCCTAAATAATGTTAAGTGGGTATTGAGATAGAAGCCAAGATGTAACATATGTATTTATGCATGTATGTATGACATAAAACCTGCGGCTCAGTAGTTATCGATGATGTTGATCTTTTCTTCTTTTCGGATTATAGTTACTGTCGCTCAGAGAGTCGTATTGGACAAGTGCACAGTCTTTCATCACTTTAAAAATATTCTTCACGCACAGGGATTGCACGATTGCATATGGCCATATTCGATACCGAGGGGGCAACCATCATATTATGTACATACCTGTGTGTGTGTGTGTGTCTGTGTGTGTCTGTGTGTGTCTGTGTGTGTCTGTGTGTGTCTGTGTGTCTGTGTGTGTCTGCGTGTGCGTGTGCGTGTGCGTGTGCGCGTGTGCGTGTGCGTGTGTGTGTGTGTGTTTGTGTGTGTTTTACAATTATGGAATGCCTTTTAAAATATGTTACTGTTAATTTCTGAGAGATAAGAGGGAATGCCCAATTCCTTATTAAGGACAACTCTAAAGAGATGTAATGACGTAAACACTTCACAGAACGGTTA
>OZ024758.1:3012985-3027985 GCA_964016885.1 Eledone cirrhosa
GAGATGGGGGTGATGACAGTGGGAGTTCAGCTCTTCCGTGTTCGGACCTGCTGTGCGTCAGTTTTCCGCAGGGAATTAGTGATTCATTCATATATATATATATATATACATACATATATATATATTATATTGTCCTCTATCTATCCACCTACATATCTACCTATTTATATATCTATCTTTCCCCCTACATATCTACCGATCTACGTATACATCTCTCTACCTAACTCTCTATTTCTCTAATTATCGACTTAACTATTTTCTTGGACTAATTAAATTGATTTTCTCTGTCTGCTGATATGCGCTTCAAGCAAAGTTTCTTAGTTTGTGAATGTAGGATAAATGGATTATCTTTTAATTAATCATTGTCCATCTCGGAACTTAAATATCTAACTTCTTTCTTGTCTACAAGAGCTTTATGAAATGTAGGACTGATTAGATATGATTACTATTTGTTGAGAATGAAGTGGATTGGTTACAGAGTCCAATTACTAATTGACTGCTCATAGGTTTACAAACAAACCTCTTGACTATGGCCGGTTTAAACTATCTTGATATATGTTGTGACTACGATTTCGTACAATTTATTGAACTAAATATAATTAGAAATTGGATTGATATTGATAAAAGTTAATACCATGCTCTTCTTTTGATTTTATTCAGATCACTGCCACCTGCAATTTGTATACGTGTTGACAATCGAACCGATACATGATTTTGAATATGTGTACCTGATTTAAGAGTCAGTTTCATAGCACCAATAATACGTGAATGAACACAAGTTAAGCATATTAATTTAGTGTTGTTGAAATAACTAAAAGTACATCATAAACGCATGTAGGAAAGCTAGTCTGGTAATGTATTGTGGGAAAACAGATAACGTTGAAGATTCCAGATATTAATTCATATTAAGACGCACGAAGTTTCCTGTTTACCGTTGTAAATATATTTGATTCTTATCTCACTTCATATGGTACATATTATAATACTGCATAAATGCTATAACATCGTATCGTATTATTCCTGTGTATATTTTAACACAAAGCGTAGAATTACAATTAAACCCTTTGCTGACAACCTTTAGCAAATAGTTTGGGTGGCCTTCCACAATTCTTACCTAATGATATGTGTAAATTGTAAATCAGTAAACATCTATATATTAAGGGGAGATATTCCTCTCGTTGCTCAAATATTTATAGCCAGAGTAATACTTCCACAGGCAAATATTTATCTGCTACACGAGAAAACATTAACATGCACTTTTGTGAAAGAGCCTACATGTTCATCATCCAAAAGATTTTATTTCATTACATATGGGAAGAAGAAGTAAATATAATTTCGTATCTCTACTTCTAGGCCTTAAAGGCTGAGGGTAGCTCGTGTTCCTTATATTCGGTGAAGGTGGTGTAGGGCAGAACAAATTAGAAACACAGAATAACAAATCAGCCACTGAGGAGATCACATAACGTATGTATATATATATATATATATATATATATATATATATATATATATATATATATATATCCGATACCATGTTGTAAAAACTAGGTTGACCACAACCCACCAGAGTACATGGTACTTGGGGTACTAGAGTGGGTAATATGAAAAGATTTAAGACCCCACGGATCTAGCTGTCGAAACTGCCGGATCTCAGCCGTCGAGGTCCTGAATCTTTTTTACATATATATATATATATATATATATATATATAAATTAAAGTATAGAAATTATCGTGAGCATGAAGCCAACAGTTTTTCATAGCGTCAAAATGTAAAAATAATTAACGTCAGATGTGGGAAAATAATTCAAACTCAATTAAAAAAAAAAAAATCAAGACACAGATTTAACCACAGATTTTGTGAAATCCAGGGAAAAATCAATAGACCGTTAATTCTGAATAAAATAAAGTTTATATATATATATATAATATTAATGTCATATTCTGTTATGAATTCGTGTCGTTTGTGACTTTTTTTTCTCGAATGGCCTTGATATCATATCCCGATATTACAGGATGATGAAATTAAGGGTTTCCAGGATGCAATATAATTAAATTCATTTAGAAATTAATCTGGAATAAGCCATTAATTTCTTATTGTTTTTATTCTAAATTCCACTAATCTCATTAATTTACCAGTAAAATATGAAGTAACAATACATTGTAAATGACATATAATTATTTCTACATTTGGCACAAGGCCAGCTAATATCCCAATGTATTACTGGTGCTTTATTTTATCGACCTCGTAAGGATGAAAGGCAATGTTAACCTCGGTAGACTTTGATCTCAGAACGTAAAGGGCCATACATTTATGCTGCAAAGCATGGCATCTGACGCTCTACCGATATTGCCAATCCACCATCATCGGATTGACAGTAAATTACATATAATCTTTCAGTATTTGATATTGACTAGGAGGGTTGGAATAGAATTCAATATTGTTAACTAAAGGAGGAAATACAGATCTCAGTAAGGTCTGTACGGAGGTGATACTACAGGGGCCATGTAGTAGAAACTGTCGAATAAGGTGGCAGTGAAATTATAATAAAACAATTCTCTACAATTTATGTTAATAGAGACGAACATTGTGAGAGCCAAATGAAGATATTTCCGAATACTTCCCCTGTGGTATCAATGTGAAATATTTTATTATGTATGTTACAGCTCACACCTACGCAGGTTCAGCTGGCCTCCTCCAAGGTATATCTCGTTGGAGGTGTCTTGGGTGATTTAATGATAGGGACCATATCATATCATTTCTACAGCTGAGTAAACTGGAGAAACGTGAAATAAAGTGTCTTGCTCAAGGAAACAACATATCATCCGGTTCGAGAATTGAACTTACAACCTTTCAATTGCAATCCCAATGATCTACCCAATAAGCCATGCCCTTTCATCAATGTAAAATTAATTTAATGAATCAATAATCCTATACGGAAATCGTTAAAAAAACATATTCATCACTTCACAGAGAAAGTCTTCCTTTGTAACCTCTTTATCAACTTCACCTCTCATTACCATTGCAATCATTATTTACACGAACGACTTCATTTGATTTACGTTAACATTTTTACAGTAATATTCCGGGATATATAGAGTGAATAATACATGAAATATTTCCGGTATATTTCCTGGATACTTTTTTATGCAAAGATGCAGTTCCATTCAATTAATGATTACAGATTAAAAGACATCAAATGCACAAAGAAGTGACAAATATGCGTCGGAAACTGTGAAGATAAGATATGTTTTCCTTTTTTGTTCTGAGTACATTTAGGAGATAATTGAATTATGTTTATTGAGATGAAAGATATAAACTGAAAATATTGCAGTAAGATATATAAAAGATATTTAAAAACTCAAATGTGAAAGGCAGTTCTCTTGATGAGATGATAACATTAAAAAAAATATATCGTACATCAGACAACATGTGTGAGACATAATTTAGGGTGAATATTAAGGAAAGAAAAAGAGGCGTTTTTAACGCCTGTGTTTAGTATCTCTCCCCCGCCTATATTTCGTTACAATACACAGCAACTGGTACATAAATAAATACACACACACACACATATATATATATATATACACATCCATGCATAAATATATATACACACACAGACACATATATATACACACATACACATATGTATAAATATACACATATACATATGTATATAAATATACACATACATATATATATATATATATATATATATACATACGCCCATATATATATATATATATATATATATATGTATATATATATGTATATATATATATATGTGTATATATATATATGTATGTATGTATAAGTAGGCATACAATAATTTCATAAAAACACAATTATACAATTATACCTAGATACATATAGTCATAAATACATACATAAATTAATATATATATACATATATACATATATACCACTATCAATATTACTATCAACCAACATACATTACAGAAAGTTAAAAAACATTAACCGTCAGTTTGAAAAGAATTTTATAAAAATTCTAAAGCTAACCTATTTTATTTTAGAGCAGAGGAAATAAACAACTGCCATTCTTTTAAATTACGTCTGTATCACGTGAGATGATATGGAAATATGTGATGGATTGTGTTTGACTGCCAATTCAAGCTTCCATACAGCACTGTGTTTCCTCCGAATAAACACAAACTTAACCATTATTTACAAGTTAATCACGTGTTAATCACATGTTTCCAGATAAGTAAATTAAAATCGGGCATGTGCATTCTGTCATGATGTGACACAGACCTGATGACCTCTAAAATCCCAAACGGGGAGCACTATGAAGAAAAGTGCCCCAAAAGGGTAGATATGAGGTAAAAATGAGGAGGTTTTTCATAATGAAAGCTATACCCATTTTCACAAGAGAAGACACCTCTCATTCATTCAAAAGTGGTTGGGAGACCTCCCCGCCCGACGGGGAGAGTTGACAGGTCTGGCAAGGAGTAAAATCTCCCAGTGCAACATCTCTGCGCCATGGAATAAAAATGTCTATAATGAATGAAGATTCCATTGTAAATGATGTAGAAGAGAGCTTAAATCCTTCAAAACACGAATTCCTTATCGACCAAAAGCACCATTTAATATAATCAATTGAACAACTTTAACACGAATTGTGCCTCTAATCCAGAAGATTAATAAAAAGATGATAACATCATAAAAAGAGCCTATTTCCAGAAATAAAGTACAAATCGTTGGTGCGAAATTTCATAAATAAAGGGATTTATCCAGAATCTATCATGCCTATGGACAACAAAACTGTTATATCACCTTCAAGTGTAAAACGCACATACTAAGCTTTGAGACTTTTCACAAAATTGTAAGAAAGAACTCAACGAGGGGCAGAAGCCAGAAAAATACATCGTACTTATGTATTTCTACAAGATATTGATGTTCTTCCGAAAAGACTTGATATAAATATTGAAGTGATAGTAAAAATCTTAACGTTTCGGACGCTTGTCTGTCATCATAACAAAGATTGAGAAATAAAAGATGAAATACTGCTCTTAATAACTTTTGGCAGGAGACGCACAATTAGAAGATCTTATATGACCATCGTCATATCACATATATACGCGTGTGTGTGTGTATGTGTGTGTGAGGATTATATGAGTTCTAAACTAGTAGATAGCATTATTCAACAGATTACTCAATACTTGGGCGAATAGACTGTAACTATACTAGACAGACTGGTGACCCCAGAGGGTGAGTGCTCGCTTGCCGTTTCGACAGAAAGTTCCAGAATGCTAACAAACAGACTTACACCAAACTAGTCATTTCAATAGGGCGTGGGTGGCTCTGATGATTGACGTATCGGGTTCCCACTCCTAACACATATAAACATAGATATATATGCATATGTATAAGTATATGTATATATGTATGTATGTGTATGTATATGCGCGGGGACAGAAATAATCGGGATAGTTACCCGATTGCGCGATTAAACCAGTGTGAGTGAAGGACCCATAGCCCTTATCAGGGCATTTTCTAGCAGAAGGCAACTCAGTAAACTGGGATAACTAAAACATAAACCTGCGGCTCAGCAGTTACCGATGATGTTGATCTTTTCTTCTTTTCGGGTTATAGCTACTGTCGCTCAGTGAGTGGGATTGGCTCACTGCACAATCTTTCCTCTCTTTAAAGTGCACGATAGCATTAATTAATTTTTATTAATAATGTTATATCGTGGAATGACCATACTCGATAACGGGGTGGCAGCCATTATGTATGTATCTATGTATGAACATATATTTCAACTTAGATTCCAGGATATGTTGTCGGTGCATACACGGTAATTAGAGATTTTCTAGGCTAGAATGTTATTATTATGTCGAATATTGGTTTGGTTCCGCATTGGGTAATTCTCACAGGAAATTCATGCCCTTCTGTAAGTCAACATACCTTTAGTGCAGGCTACATGCTTTCTTGTTTGTTGTGCTTTCGCTTCGGGAATGAAATATGAACTGTCTTTCCTTCGGCATTCATAAATTACCATGATTCCGACGGTGATATGTAATTTTCAATATTATATTTCTGTCTATTCCCACTTATCATTATACCTCCAACCACTCCTTCTTCCTTTTTCTCTTTCCTCTTCTTTCTCTCCCTCTTCTTTCTCCTATTCTTCTTTCTGTTCTCTTTCTTCTTTCCTTTCTTTTTCTCCTTTTATTTTTTTATTCTTGTATCTATTTATTTTATGTTTCATGTGTACGATAATAAATGTATATTTACACACAAACGCACACACACTCTCACTCGCACATATATATATAGAGGGAAAGAGAAAGAGCGAGTGTGAGAGAAAGGGAAAAAGAATAACATGTGCGGGAGTGTGTGTGTGTGTGTGTATGTATGTATAGGTATGTATTTATTTATGCAGTTTTCTTGTTGCAATTCCTTCTCCGGTTCATTCCTAAAGGCTTAAATAAGATTATACTAATTATCAGTCCTCTTATACATCCATGCGTGAAGTATATTTTAAAACAGATTTAAAGAATGTTTTGCGGGTTCTACTGCACTACACTTCCTGGTGACGAAAATAAAATCTTGCTCTCAAGCAATTTGCAACAACTCATCCCGTTTTGATAACAGGTTGCCCAAGTTGTATTCCATTTTACTCTATCATTAATTACTAATCTCTCAGCCAGCCTACACCAAATTAGTTTTACATCCCTCTAATTTCTATCCCCTCTGACATATGTATAATTTAAATTGTAATTTATTTTATTTCATTTCATTTTTAGTTTCGTTTTCTTTCTTACCTAACATCTATGATAATTTAGTGCAAACTCATTGACCCCTAACATATGGTATTTCAGAAAAAGTATGTAAAATAACAACCTATTAAAACAAATTCAATGCGATCGTTAATATTTAATTTTTAATTATTCAACGCAAATAATTTTTATGAAGAGCAAATATTTAATTTTGATTGTTTTAATAGATATTTGTATCAACAAAGAAAGGTTTCGTGGTCTCCCAAAAGAACAGTTGAGTATGTTATATTATTTCAACTATTAAATGTTGATTAATAATAAAAAAATATTACAATCCACGTCATGAAATCCTGGCCCTTTTTGTAATTTGAGTAGATATATTTTTATGTTTAAATATACATTATAAAATTTACATTGTAATCAAATCCCTTATGCAGAATATACTATGGTAATTATAGAAAATTAATTCCGGAGTGGAAGGTCGAATGGAAAAAATGCAGGAAATGAATACAACATAAACAATATTTGGATTGATCCATACATGTTCAGAGCGTTCAAATAGCGGTCGAAAGTTGAGTTACAAAAATGTGTGTGTATATATATATATATATATATATATATGTGTGTGTGTGTTCTACGTAATTGCAAAGAAAAAGCAAAGGAAAAGGAAAAAAGAGTGCTCTATGTATAGACAGAGCTATTCAATTAGAAAGTGAACAACACAAAATATAACTACACCATTACCAAAGATTTCTGGATCACAGACGATTATAATATACACGTCTGGATCCTTCGTCAGATAGAGATATTATGGATAAAAGATATGAAACAGATATTCATATCTTTTATCCATAATATATATTATTCTCGTCTGTGATCCAGAAAGCTTTGGTAATGGAGTAGTTATATTCTGTGTTGTTCACTTTCTTATATATATATATATATATATATATATATATATATATATATATATATATATATATATATATATATATATATATATATATATATATATTACTGTATATAATAATAATAATAATAATAATAATAATAATAATATTAGCTCAACTATATACTGCATAAAGTAGTAACTGACTCAGAAATCGAAACCTAAATTCTAAATTTGAAGAAATATATTTGCAAATAAAGGCATTTATAAATAGAACATAAGAATGGATTTACCTCGGTCAACACAATAACTTGATAGTTTACCGATATGCTAGGAGCATATAGTATAAGTGGTTAAAATATATAATACGGTAAGAAATAAGAGATGGAATTCAGAGAAATATTCTTATTAAAACTTATTCGTTTCGATGCAAATATTCTAGGTTGTTTGATGGAATGTATTAGCAAAGGAAGTAGAATAAACAACACGATGTTTATATATAAAAATGTCTATGCGTGTGTGTGTCGGTATGTATAATATACATGACTTAAAATGACAAAGATAAAAAATGTAGACTGCATCATTAGATCGTATTATTTAGCAATTTAATTCTGGTTGGTATCGATTTTGTCTGCCATTGTCACTTATTCCTTTGAAAACATCAAAATATATATGATATATTCTGAATTGACTCAACAGATTTATACTTCGAAAATAGTCAGATTCTTGTTTTATTATCAAAATCTTATTATTTAGTCTATATAACATATCTTTTCTAACGTTAAACATGAATATTTTTTTTAAAATAACTTCATGTACATTTCTACAACACCATGGTATCCATAACTGTTATTTATACGGTAACAATTCTTAGTTTCTTTATTTAAGGCGGTCATGGTACTACAACTAATTATCTGGCGTTCATATTTTAAAACCGTTTCGACGAATTATTTAAATGCCTTGCAGTCTAATTACCCCAATAAATATATTGTGATGTTGCATTAGTTCGTTTATATCCTGAGTTGAAATACCACCCGGGCGTCGTCGTTTTCCTCGTTCTGAAGTGGCGGATGTCGATTAAGAAAGTACAAGTAATACCCAGTAATATACGTACATCAATTTGATCTTCTAGACTAATTTCAGATTTCAATTTAATTGTGACAATGTAATAGATTGTTAGTCTACTAAAAGACTATTTGAATACCTACTTACATTGACGAATTATATGATTTCTAGTATAGGCACAATGCCTGTAATTTGGGGGAGGGGAAAGTCGATTAAATCGACCCCAGTACATTACTGGTGCTTTATTTTATCGAGCCCCGTAAAGATGAAAGGCAAAGTTAACCTCGGCGGGATTTGAAATCAGATCATAAAGGGCCGTAACTCTATGCTACAAAGCTTGGTGTCCGACTCTCTACCGATACTGCCGAAATATATAAAACAGACAACTATTATGCCCTCTTGTTTTCCTCATTCCCTGACACTTGTGAAGCAGAAGCCGTCACATTTGATATTAGATGGTCGACATTATCTGATTTCAAGCACGAATTACTTGATTCCATTCCTGTCAACTCTACCTGTCCAATGCGAGTGTGTGAATAATTATATTCAGTGTTCAGTGTGTGAACAGTGATATCAATAGCGTCATTACTTGAGCTAAGCAAGCAATATGTGATTTATTTGATTGTTTTTTAGAGCTTAAAGCTAATTTCTTTCAATGAAGTTAGTCTGATACATTGATTCGTTCATTGTATAGTTTTCTTTTGTGGCTAAGTAATAAACAAATATTACTTTTTATTAGAATAGGAAATATAGTTGATTGGATGCAAGGATCATAGGTTGGTGGTAAATTCTAACGAACAGAGTTTGCGATAATGGCTCGAAAATCGAATCTCCCTTCGCTCTATTCTTATACATGAAATTTCTATAACTACCAATCTGACCTATGTATGGTTGCAGACCTGTCAACTGTCCCCTTCGGACGGAGAGATCTTTGTGGTGGCTGAGTCTTCTTTTGTGAAAATGGTTATAGCTTTCATTATGTAAAATCCGCCCATTTTGTGTAATTTCCCCCTTTTCATGGTACTCCTCGTTCGAGTTTTCAAAGTTTGGCAGGTCCATGATTCTCAACAACAAAGACAGTATTTCACTAATCGAAAATGTATTTCTTCAAAATACTCTATAATCTCCAACACATATATGCAGATACCAGGCCGAATATCTACAAGTTCTAAAACGCTACAGTTAATAAATCTTATATCTATATATTTCATCGATATATCCATATAGTCCTCCATATCAACAAGGAAATCAATGCCCACGACTCACAGAAAACAAATTGTTCACTCCCAAAGCGATGGAGGTGTGGAGTATTGCGTAAAAAAATGAAAGTGGATTAAACATAATATATATCGTTTAGTTATACACGGTGAATAACTCCTGTGTTTAAATGTAAATAATTTTGTAAGTATTATATATTTATCGTTATGGCTTTAGTGTATGTGTGCGTGATTTATGCCTATGTTATACATTATCAATACAGGGACATTCAACACCTGAATATATGCCAAAGCTTTTCTTTCGCAGCACTCATCAAATCAGAGGGGAGTCACACTCACAAGCCTGGAACAATGAGGCAACCATAAATTCTTATAATACATTTGTTGAAATATATACTTTTTCCTGAGTCAAGAGATTGATTCATAAATATAACTGTTTAAATAAGTAAGACAACAGTTCAGCAGAGTACTCGATACTTGGGTTAGTTGCGTGCAGGTATAGTAGAAATTCTAGGCCCGACGGCAGAGCACTTGCCGTTTCGATAGCAAATTTACTCTATAATATCTCTCTGTATATATATAAACATAATTTTCTGCCTACCTATTTCTCTTTTCTTGCTTTTTCCCTTGTGTATCTGACTGTCTGCCTCTCATTCTCACTACATACATATACACACATACACCCAAACGTATATATACATACAGCCTTTTACGCAAAATTCAGGTACACGAATTCGCTCTAACGCCTCTTGAAAAGGTGGATTGGCAGTGTCGGTAGAGGGTCGGACGCCATGCTTTGACGTATAGAGTTACGGCCCTTGCCATTCTGAGTTTAAATCCCGCCGAGGTTAAACTTTGCCTTTCATCCTTACGGGGTCGATAAAATAAAATACCAGTAATGCACTGGGTTATTTCTGGCCTTGTGCCAAATGTAGAAACAATTATATTATATAATCATTTGGCGGGGATAACGCGCTATAACGCGTGTGATTTGCGTTTTATTTATCCGGAGTATATTGGACTTGAATTACGCGGATTTGCGTTATTGCCGCGTACACGAACGCATCTTCGCGTACAAAGCGAACACACTGCATATATATATATATATATATATATATATATATATATATATATATAGTAATAATAATAAATGTGAAGAGTAAAAATCCGAAGTGGGCTCGATAAGGATAATATATACATATCAAATATATAAAAACGATAGAGCAAACATTTATTTAAATAACAGATTAAACTTTAAGCAAAGAATCGCTCCTTTCACCCTTAACGGGTTCTTGGGTTTCAGAATATCCCGTTAAGGGTGGAAGCAGCGATTCATTGCTTCAACTTTAATCTATTTTAATATATATATATATATATAATATTGAAGATACTATTTATAGTTATGTATATATTATACTATAAACAACTATAAAGAGGGAAGGTCAGTAATTATTAGTACCTTATTACCAGTAAGAGAAATAACTCAATGTAAGAACATCAGTTGTTTTACAGAGCAGTAATATAGATTACACAAGTATCAAAGTTATGTCTCCGAAGACTCTAAGCTTAAGTTTGGAAGAAACAATTGTCAGCGATTAAATGTTTTAAACATAACTTTGATGCGTGTGTAATCTATATATATATACGTTTGTGCGTGTGTGTATAAATACTTGTTTTTTGTGTGTTTCATTTGTTTATATAATTATTGAAGAAATGCATGTGTGGGGAATATATATATATAAACATTTCTATATTTAAGAGGTGAGGAACGTAGACAGTTTAATTACAAATGATAGGCGTGGCAGGATCATATGACCCCCTACCTATATAGACATGGATTGTCTTGAATAAGAATGACTTGGATTACGATTGTCTTATTAAAATCTCATCTTGAGTTGAAATTATGTTTAAATATTGTGTTGTAATTACATTTTATCTATATATTTTTTCAGCCATTTTTCTATTACACTTGAAGTTTCTGGTCTTTTTTTTAAAAAATACAACATCTTCCAATTAAAATCTGTTTTATCTTCAGTACACATGGCTTATTTCTGCGTGGTACACATGCCACATCGCTTCGAGAATAGCAGCTGTATTCTTAATTGTATATGTAATTTTACTATTCACACGTATAGATACACACATACCCACTCCAACCACACTGTCACATAAACACACACACAGGTACGGATACACAAACACATTCGTTCGCGCACACACACACACATACACACATATATATATATATATATGTATATTTGTTTATATGTAATATATATATATACACTTATATATATATACACTTATATATATATATACTTATATATATACATAAATATATATATATACTTATATATATATATACTTATATATATACATAAATATATATATATACTTATATATATATATAATATATATATACTTATATATATACTTATATATATATATACTTATATATATACTTATATATATACTTATATATATACATAAATATATATATATACTTATATATATATATACTTATATATATACATAAATATATATATATACTTATATATATATATATAATATATATATATATATAAATATATATATATACTTATATATATATATAAATATATATATACTTATATATATATATAAATATATATATATACTTATATATATATATAAATATATATATATACTTATATATATATATATATATATATATATACTTATATATATATATATATATATAAGTAACAAGATGGCTTAGGACAGAACAAAGGAGAGGCACAAACACAAAGAAGAGAATCCCCAGTCACTGAAGAGGTCACAGAATGTGTGAGGAAAGAACTCTGACAATATATGAACTATCATCTGGTTGTGGAACCAACCACCCAACCGGAAATTTATAAATTCCTAAATTTATTATAATAAATTGAAGTGAAAGCTACTGGTGCGTGTGTTTCCTATTGGCAACATGACCCTCCCAAAGTATAACAATATATAAATATATGTGAATATAGACATAGAATATTCGAAAATATTCTGTATGTTTATAATAAACATTTTGAAGACCTAATCGCTATAGAATAGAATACGTCACGTATTACAATTAGATTCTCGATAAAAGCAAGGGAAGTAAGTCTACGCGTTTCATTCTTGTTAGAATTCATCAGGACTACATATCCAGTGCTTTTATCGAGAATGACACAGCTAGAGACTTATAGAATACTTAGCTGTGTACAGGAACTGGTTTGAAAGAGCGGTTGCCGGTCCGGCAGAAATTAGAAATTGGAATAAATGCTCTGAAATAGCGATATATATGTGAATATAGACATAGAATATTCGAAAATATTCTGTATGTTTATAATAAACATTTTGAAGACCTAATCGCTATAGAATAGAATACGTCACGTATTACAATTAGATTCTCGATAAAAGCAAGGGAAGTAAGTCTACGCGTTTCATTCTTGTTAGAATTCATCAGGACTACATATCCAGTGCTTTTATCGAGAATGACACAGCTAGAGACTTATAGAATACTTAGCTGTGTACAGGAACTGGTTTGAAAGAGCGGTTGCCGGTCCGGCAGAAATTAGAAATTGGAATAAATGCTCTGAAATAGCGATATATATGTGAATATAGACATAGAATATTCGAAAATATTCTGTATGTTTATAATAAACATTTTGAAGACCTAATCGCTATAGAATAGAATACGTCACGTATTACAATTAGATTCTCGATAAAAGCAAGGGAAGTAAGTCTACGCGTTTCATTCTTGTTAGAATTCATCAGGACTACATATCCAGTGCTTTTATCGAGAATGACACAGCTAGAGACTTATAGAATACTTAGCTGTGTACAGGAACTGGTTTGAAAGAGCGGTTGCCGGTCCGGCAGAAATTAGAAATTGGAATAAATGCTCTGAAATAGCGATATATATGTGAATATAGACATAGAATATTCGAAAATATTCTGTATGTTTATAATAAACATTTTGAAGACCTAATCGCTATAGAATAGAATACGTCACGTATTACAATTAGATTCTCGATAAAAGCAAGGGAAGTAAGTCTACTTATTATAAACATACAGAATATTTTCGAATATTCTATGTCTATATTCACATATATATCGCTATTTCAGAGCATTTATTCCAATTTCTAATTTCTGCCGGACCGGCAACCGCTCTTTCAAACCAGTTCCTGTACACAGCTAAGTATTCTATAAGTCTCTAGCTGTGTCATTCTCGATAAAAGCACTGGATATGTAGTCCTGATGAATTCTAACAAGAATGAAACGCGTAGACTTACTTCCCTTGCTTTTATCGAGAATCTAATTGTAATACGTGACGTATTCTATTCTATAGCGATTAGGTCTTCAAAATGTTTATTATAAACATACAGAATATTTTCGAATATTCTATGTCTATATTCACATATATATCGCTATTTCAGAGCATTTATTCCAATTTCTAATTTCTGCCGGACCGGCAACCGCTCTTTCAAACCAGTTCCTGTACACAGCTAAGTATTCTATAAGTCTCTAGCTGTGTCATTCTCGATAAAAGCACTGGATATGTAGTCCTGATGAATTCTAACAAGAATGAAACGCGTAGACTTACTTCCCTTGCTTTTATCGAGAATCTAATTGTAATACGTGACGTATTCTATTCTATAGCGATTAGGTCTTCAAAATGTTTATTATAAACATACAGAATATTTTCGAATATTCTATGTCTATATTCACATATATATCGCTATTTCAGAGCATTTATTCCAATTTCTAATTTCTGCCGGACCGGCAACCGCTCTTTCAAACCAGTTCCTGTACACAGCTAAGTATTCTATAAGTCTCTAGCTGTGTCATTCTCGATAAAAGCACTGGATATGTAGTCCTGATGAATTCTAACAAGAATGAAACGCGTAGACTTACTTCCCTTGCTTTTATCGAGAATCTAATTGTAATACGTGACGTATTCTATTCTATAGCGATTAGGTCTTCAAAATGTTTATTATAAACATACAGAATATTTTCGAATATTCTATGTCTATATTCACATATATATCGCTATTTCAGAGCATTTATTCCAATTT
>OZ024758.1:3032985-3042985 GCA_964016885.1 Eledone cirrhosa
TATTTCTAACGAAAGGTGAGGCATATTTCTTTATTTAACATTCAGTTATTTTTTTATTGTATTTTATAAATTTATTATTAAGATTGCAAGAGCTCTCAAGTACATATATCATTTCTCATAATCTCAGATTTAGTCTTTCTAGCGACCGCACTGTTAGTGTATTTATTTGTGTGTATGTCTGAAAATCTTTTGGCCTCACAAAGATTGTCATGTAAGAACATTACATTTCTATGTTTTCACTTCATCTACAGATATTGCAGCTGCCGTCTAATCGTAGTTCTTATGTTCTTATACTACTACTACTACTACTACTACTACTACTACTACTACTACTACTAATGGTTTAATTTCTTGTTCGCTAATAATAGTGATTTCTACATTTGGCAAAATGTGGGGAAAGTGACTGGTACTTTATTTTACCGACCCTGTAAGGATGAAAGAAAAAGTTAACCTCGGCGGGATGTGTTCACTAATAATAATAATGAAAATAATAATAATGTCTTTATTAGCCACCCAAAGTTAACATTAAAAAAACATTAAAGACGAAACAGGTCATACAGTGCATGATTTAATCCGTAGACATTTTAACGAAAACCTGAAACTTAAACAAAATTCCCAATAGAAGGAAACCTCCGATTGTCTATCGGGGAGAAATCCTTCCAAAAGCCACGGGCGCCCTGACCGCTAGAACCTGTGACGCGTCCCAGCTTTCATCCCGAATTTACAGGTGCACACTTAGAGCTGGCTCATTCACTGCGGACAGGTTCGCTACTCTCACCCATCTTTCAACAAATTGGCTGGAAGAAAGCATTTCCCACTTCTCCTTGATTTTCTTCTTCGAATGAAGACGCTGAGCCTCGGAGGAGAGCAAAGTAGTTGTCTTTCCCCCTTTCAAATTTGTCCATCACTTTAACGATGGTCACCTGACTATCATTCCCAGCTAAACGAATTTGGTCGGACGATCTTCAGCCAAAAGCGGGATTCATTCCAAACACGATAATAGCTGTTCAACAAAATTCCACAAGTCAGAAATGGACGAGGGCATGCAGAGCGCTTTTGCTGCTCTGCGGGTATTGTAGACATTTCCATTGTAGACACAGAAAAAGAGAGAAGGAATCCTCGAGGAACCGATTGCGTGATGTGAAACGGTTCCGATATGTGGTTATTTGCTTTGACCAGCGAGCAGTTGCTGCTGTATTTTGAAGCGATCCTGCTTGATTTGATGTGAGCCTGCAAACATTAATGTTTGAACTTAACTACAATGTTTTAAACCGTAATTGCAATAGAAGCCTTAGGGACATTGACTTGATGTTTGGATCGTTGGATGACATTAATGGGGTAGTATGCTTTACACAAGAAGCATAACAAAAGTTGATAGATGCCTAAGTCTGCATGGGACAACTTAATATCTAACAATCCAGATACCGACAGAGGAACTACGAAATGGTAAGTAAAGAAACCGATTCTAATAACAACGACAACAATAGTAATCATAATACTAACAATAAAGATAAATAAATAAATACAAAGTAGACAGATCTATATAGAGCAATAAATAGATCTATTAGGATAAATGTCACTGTAGATGTAAACATAAAAAAAGTTTTCAATGACAGCGCTATGGCTAAATATGGCGTCTTAAGAAGCAATGTGGTGGTGAGTCAGTAATAGAAGTCTGAGCTGTGTGAGGACACAGTAGGAAGGAAGAAAATTAATAAAATGGTAGTCACGTAGGTCTAGAGGCAAAGTTGAGTGGAAGGAAAATGAAATTGAAGGTATAGGAATCGCGAAAGATAGAGTAAGGAAGCCACAGGCAGAATGAACGGGAAAATAAGAACACAGAGAATGAGCGAGAATCGTGTGGAAGGGAATTACCCATCTTTATAATTAGTAGGCTGGCCTTTAGGGATGCGAAACTGCGTTGCTGTCATAGACAGAAGATGGTTGGGTGTTTAACTGCGATATCGGTTTCTCCGTCCGATTCTTGTCTTTGCACCAATCTCCCTAACATATATTTAGGTATACTCTGCCATCAAAATTTGGTTTAATGTAAATTTCTGCCTTCATTTATCCCCTGTCTTTCCCTTTTATTTCCTTCATTTTTTCTTAATTTGAACAAGCATATACATATATACCCACATACACACATATATATATATACTCATATAAACATACATACTTATAGACACACACTGCCACTCACATACACACAAACTCATACACGTATATACATGACATTTCCACCTGTCTTGTTCATTTAATCTCTCTATCCCTCTCCCTCCGTCTATATATATATATATATATATATATATATGTATTTATATATATGCATGTACGTATGTACGTATGTATGTCTATGTGTATATTTATTAGAATGGGTGTTTAAGACCCATAGAATTTAAAACATTCATACAGTAACTGAATTAGTACTTAATACATATGTGTAGCGTGTAAGTTATATTTTATGAGTTTCAGCTTGAACGCTTCATCCGGTAGCCAGAGTAAGCGACCAACCTGAAAGCCTGAATTAATTGCCATCCACAGAAAATATACATGAATGCATATATACTTCAATCTGTAACAACCAGTCTGGAATACGTAATGAGGTTTATATGATCGACTAAAATTCCTGAATGAAGCTCCCCTGAAAGATAGAATTCTAGTGAATTAAACTAGTAGCATAATTACAAGCAAGGTAAATTAACAGCTAAATTCTTGGTCGTGATTCTTATTAACTTATCGAGAGGCTCATCCATTTTAAACGAGGCAGTGTTTCCTATTCAGTCTGTTAACACATGAATACTTTACTATAACGACCTGAATTCTGATTCATGTAAATTATATAACCTTCCATTCTAGATTCGGAAATGATGTATATAATCTATAATAAAATATTCGCACATTGTCATAAAATATAGTGGGTTCCAAGCGGGTGTTTCATAAATATCTAGATTCTACTACCTAACAATCCAAATACGATATATATCTTCAGATGTATGTGACACCTGAAAATGTAAATTAAATGATTCTTTAGTCAAAAGTCTGCACCAAACAAGACTATGAGATCTGAAGCCAACGGCGAAAAATAAAACAAGATACTTTGAACAAGCATATACATATATACCCACATACACACATATATATATATATATACTCATATAAACATACATACTTATAGACGCACACTGCCACTCACATACACACAAACTCATACACGTATATACATTGGAAACATAAGACGATGAGTGAGTCATCCTTTGATGGATTGGCAATATCGATAGAGGGACTGACGCCATGCTTTGCAGCAAAGATTACGACCCTTTATGATCTGAATTCAAATCCCGCCGAGGTGAACTTTACCTTTCATCCTTACGCGTCGGATAAAATAAAGTACCTGTAATGCACTGGGTAATTGCTGGCCTTGTGCCCAAATTAGAAACAATTATTTGATGGATTGGCAGTATCGGTAGAGAGTCTGACGACATGCTTTGCAGTAAGGAGTTACGGCTCTTTACAGTGTGGGTTCAAATTCCGCCGAGGTTATCTTTGCCTTTAAGCCGTACAGGGTCGATAAGATAAAGTACCAGTAATACACTGGGGTAGGTTTAATCGACCCCCCCCCACCCTCCACCAAAATTGCTGGCCTTGTGCCTAAATCAGAAACAATTATGTTAATCACCATAGGGAGTTGGATTGGCAGTATCCGTAGAGCGTCGGTCATCATGCTTGACAGCTTAGAGTTTTGGCCCTTTCATTCTGATTTCAAATCCCCCCGAGGTTAGCGTTGTATCCTTAAGTGGTTGATAAAATAAAGTACCAGTAACGTACTGAGGTCGATTTAATCGATATGCCCCTCCCCCAAAATAGCTGGCCTTGTGCCTCATGTAGAAATCATTATTTGAATCATCCCGGCCCTTGTGGACTTTAATTTAGAAAAAAAAAACATCTTTTAAATCATCAAATTGTGAGGTCACTTTTAATGTAAGTCATCAGGTGTGTTATATATCTAGCTATATCACTCATAAGGTGTCTAATAAACTTAGCCAGGTATATTTATCAAGTTAGTAACACCCACTGTGTTATATCTTACATATATAAGAATTTACATTGTTCGATGTTAAATACGTAATAATTCACGTTAGAGTTTAGCTGACACATCTGCGAATATATTATAAATTTACTTTCACATCAGATGGTGATTTATGTTGTAATGTGTCATATAGATTTAGTAATTCATATTGTTATATAAGATAAACATCTGTTCAGTGTATCTTTCTTGAATATCTCAGTAAAGAATCGCTGGGTAGATTTTCGTGCAAAACCAACCACAAGGAAATTCAGCCCTAGACCCAAGGGAAAATGGTTGGATAACATACATGAACTTAATTGGTCTTACTTGGGGATTCAGCCAGATCAATGGGAGGTGATTGATTTTGATAGTATCCGTTGTAAGGACTGTTTGATGACTGCCCCCACGACCTTCCCAGAAATAATGGGGCGAAGAAGAAGAAGAAGAAGAAGAAGAAGAAGAAGAAGAAGAAGAAGAAGAAGAAGAAGAAGAAGAAGAAGAAGATACGATGCCTTAGACGTTTAAGCCATTAACAGATATGTAATGTTCGGTAAAATATATATCAGCAGTTGTTTAAATTACTTAACAATATACTATATAAATCCTCAAATGCATTTTAAATCAGATAATTACTTTTGAAATGTAAATAATTTTACTATGTATTGAACCAAGTTACCCGGCATCTGTAAACATATGATACTTAATTCAAGTTACTAGGTTTCTAAAAAAGGATTGACGTCTATATAACCCAAAGGAAAACTACATTATTCATAAGAAATTTTATCTGAAATAGGCCAAAAATTCATCGGTACATATATAAAAAGAATATAAATATAATGATGCATTCGCTAATTTAAACTTAATTATATATTGTTAAAAATTATGTCTTACGTACATTTACCACATCTGTTTCGTTCTCAGGCGCGTTGTTACATTTAAAGTATTATTACCAGTATAAGCACCAGGAAAATTATCTTTTCTTGAATTCAGTTTGAATGTCAGATTCCATGCAGCGTATTTCTTTATAATTGTAAGGTTTCAATATTTGCGTCGTTTTCCTTTCAATGCAGCAGTTGAGTTTTCTTTCTAAACATGTTAGAAAAGGTCTATATAACGGAAATCGAATGCAATTATTTCCGTGATTTTTACTATTGTATTACTTAGTGCATGAAAGGAAAAACCAGTGCGGAAGATTGTCCTTCCTTCCAATTCTCTACGATTGCACTCAACTCGAGCAAGATTTACCCACGGTAAAAATGAAATAAGAAGATACATATGATACTTGTTATAGCATCCATAACAGATATGTTGCTTGTTTTGTTTTTCTCTAATGTAAGGAGACGAATCAAGGAAAGCATTGACTGCGTGCATGCCTGACGTAATATGTAAACTTGAGTAGAATGTAATTATGGAATCTATCTACATCCGTGCTTATATTGATTGCATAGTAACAGTGTTGTGAATAAAACTTTGACATTTCCAAACCGTTCCCTCTCCTAGGATCCAATCTTGATATTTTATAAAGCAAAATATATTTTATATTGTGAATATAAAGCGAAAACCTAACTCAACAGTGAGAGCGTTTTACAATATTTTACTGGCAATATTAGGAAAAAAAGAAGCTCCTC
The DNA here is from genome assembly GCA_964016885.1 of Eledone cirrhosa. Taxonomy (NCBI): domain Eukaryota; kingdom Metazoa; phylum Mollusca; class Cephalopoda; order Octopoda; family Eledonidae; genus Eledone; species Eledone cirrhosa. The sequence continues at coordinate 3,038,683 of OZ024758.1, forward strand.
AAATTGAACAATATAAACATTTCCATTCACTGTTGACATAATCTCTCTATTTCCATATCATTTAATCCGACTAGATGTCATTATTCCCTGTAATACATAATATTCAAATGAATTTAGAGGAAAATTTAGTGACATCTTTGTAAGTGAAATGTTTTTCTTTCCCAATTTTCAGTAACATTATACGTGTAGCAGTCTTTCACTTCTGAACGGATCCAAAGTATGTACTTATTTATTTATTGATTCAATTTAAACGTCATTAGAGAGCTAGTATGCCATGAGAGACTAGGTGGAGTATCGAGTACTCCCTTTATAACAGACATACACACACACAGACACACGCAAACAAACACCTTTATTCTCTTCCCAATTTATGCCTTTTACATTTGACTTCGCTCGATCCCATTTTTATTATTATTTGTCGACTACACAAAATGACCAATCCATCATATAGACGGTATAATATGTGCTTTATAAAGTCCTTGTTTTACCGGCATATATACCATATCGATATTTCTCTAGAAGCTACCGTATCTGTATCAGTGAGCTACTGAACATCAATTGTCATGTCAAGAGTACTCTAACTATACGGCCATATAAAAAGATCAACTCGTGGTGTGAATAGGTTATGTCTGGAATGGAGGTTGGCTGGTAGAGAGAAGCAGAGACCGACAGCCAAAACGATGGCTTGATAATGTCAACTTATGGACTGGACTTGATCTTTGCTCTTTAAACACTGCTGCTGGTGATCGCCCTTTGTGGAGAGAGACATCACATGTTAATGCGCAGTCTGCAACTGGCGGAATTTAGCGTAACAAGAAGGAAGGCCCCCCATGTATGTAACTGAGACCTGAGAACTCCAGGTGTTTTCCACGAGATCTTTACACTATAATAATAGAATTATATGTATATACATGTCGGTTTTATCACATTATGTCCTATTCCTATTTGTTTTATAACCTACCTGACTACTAGATATAACCTGGTTTCACGGAAACATGCTTCTGGTTTATGAAATGAACATAGAATTAGATTTGATTGTTGAGGAAGATAAAGAGCGTGATGTAAAAATACACATTCTGTATCTGATAATAATTACTTCTGATTTCTTTTTTTCATATTTGGCTATTTTTGAGCTTCTATTAATTTCTAATGACACGCTTGGCTCTTTATATGAATAATATTTCGATTTGTCAAACACGGTTTGCTTCTTAGAGAGCACTTCTGTCTGGTTCATAAACACACACGTACACGCACCCACACACCCACATACACACACCCACATACACACACACACACACATATAGATATATAGATATATATAGGGAGAGAAAGAGAGAAAGACAGAAAGAGAGAGATAGAGAATGCCAGTGCGAGAGAGAGAGAGAGAGAGAGAAAGTGCGAGCGAGTGCGAGTGAGTGCGAGTGAGTGCGAGTGAGTGCGAGTACGGGTGAGAGAAAGAGAGAGAGAGAGAGAGAGAGAGAGAGAGAGAGAGAGAGAGAGAGAGAGAGAGAGAGAGAGAGAGAGAATGCGAGTACGCACATATAGACAGGCAGCGAATTTAATTAATTTGAAATAAAAAATTACATTAGTATGTTATGCAAGTCATAAAAATAGCATAATTTTAAAGAATACATTTTGAGGGGGGGGGGGGTGTTAGTCGTGGATCAATTGAATTAACCCCATTTCTTCATTGTCTTCCGATTCCGGGGCCCGAAGGAGAGATTTTAATAGACGTTACCCTCGTCAGTGTTTGAGCTTGATCACAAGCCAATCACACCTACGCAGATTTAGCTGGCCTCCTCCAAGTTATATCTCTTGGAGGGGTCTTGTGTGATTTAATGATAGGAACCCAAGTCCTATCATCTCATTTCTACAGCTGAGTAAACTGGAGCAAAGTGAAATAAAGTATCGTGCTCAAGGACACAACACATCACGCGGTCCGAGAATTGAACTCACAACTTTTCGATTGCAAGCACAATGCTCTAACCACTAAACAATGCGCCTTCACCGTGTATTAAGAGCTATATAACACCGAAATATAAATTGACAAATATGTTGCTTACAGAACACCTGTTAAACTGCTATATGTATAGAGCTTGTATTAATATATTCAGAGAAATATATTTTGATAATGAAAAAATATAGAAAACAATAATTTATCAATTTGAAATCATTTTCAGAATTGTGAATATTTGATTGAACTAATATCTAAACAATGATTTTTTTGTGAATAATCCAAAGAAAATATATAAATATTTTATTTTCAGATTTAAAATGGATTAGTTGAACTAATCATATTAGAAACAAAACTATTCTATGCTTTATAATACAGTCTAAAAGTCTAAAATCTGTCTTAAGCCAGGAGGCTCATTTGGCTAGTGTTTATCCCACTTTCATGGCATCAAGCAACTGAGAGTAGAAGATTCCCCCTGGACAGGGCGCTAGTCCATCGAAGCGTTAAATCCTCAGCCGTCGGGGTGCTAAAACTGTTCAGACCCCCCCCCACATATATATATATATATATATATATACTGACGAAACATAAGTCATTGCATGAACTCATAATCCTTTATTTACTGCTATATATCTTTCGATGATAGCCATTGAATTGCTATGACCTCATCAGGCAGTTAGTCAGTTTTTAGATATGCGAGCTCTGTGTTTATGGTGTTGATGGTATCAGAGCCTTGGGACACACATATGTATATATGTATATATATATATATCAGGATAGCCTTGCAATCTAAAAATCTAAAGTTCTACAAAATGCATATGTATAATGGACCAGGCATAATTATATGATATTAGCAATATATATTATGCATATACAATAGTAATAAATTACCACGGTCGTGTGGCCATTTCTTTTCAAAATTAATGGATGAATATATATTTAACGACAACGATTCGAAATGTACAACTTGTATACCTAGATTATGAAGCCAAATTTATAGAGATGTTTATTGGAAGAGTATGCTATATGTCAAGTGGGAAACTTAAATAAAGCTAGACGAAGTTAATAAGCAACTGTCGAAAAGTATCTGATATATATATATATATATATATATATATATATATATATATATATACATATGGAACTACTTATATATATATAAATATCCGAATAGATTTTGCTTGTTTCACTTTTTGAATGACAGTTAGTCACAGATATGCAAGGAATTCATTCTATATAAATACAATATTGAATAAAACATAATTCGCTCCTTCTGTAGCTTTGAAGTTGCTATTTTATCAATTATGAAATTCTACGTAGTAGAAACGTATATAGATATTTAGTTATGTAACATCCTGGAAGGCAGAGATATTAACATGGAATGAATAACTATTATAAGAGAAAGGCATAAATGAAAGTAGGTTAATGGACAGATTTGGGGGCCTTGTTGGATGTCAAACAAATATTAGAATAAGGAAAACTAATATTGGTGAAACATCCCAACACAGAAACATACAAACTAGTCCAACGTAAACACACACACACATTCATATATATATATATATATATACACAGACAGTTGTTTATATATATATATATATATATACATATATATATATACAGACAGTTGTTTATATATATATATATATATATATATACACAGACAGATGTTCATATATATATATATATATATACACAGACAGATGTTCATATATATATATATATATATATATATATATATATATATACAGACATATGTTCATATATATATATATATATACAGACAGATGTTCATATATATATATATATATACACAGACAGATGTTCATATATATATATATATATATATATATATATATATATATACATTCATACACAAATAATTTAGAGAGAGAGAGAGAGGAGGGAGAGAGAGAGATAGAGATAGAGAGAGAGAAAGAGAGGGAGGGAGGGAGAGAGAGATAGAGAGTAGTGTATGTATATATACACATACGTATTTGTGGGTATTATATATATATATATATATATATATATATATATATATATATATATACAGAATGAGAGAGGCGGAGAAAAATTGAAAGTAAACAGAGACAGAAGAGAGAGATGTGATGCATTTATTTGTTTACAAACAGAAATACACAATATATTGATAATAAAAAAAAAACATCATGAATCAAAACAAACCTGCATTTATGAGTGGGATGGAATATTGAAAAACTTATAGAGTTTGAATAATAGAAACAACAACAAAAAAAATCGATCGTATACAATAAAATGTAAAGTGGATTCGGAGCGGCTGATAGGATGTCTGAAGTAATAGGTATTGATTGGCCGTCAGTTTCCTCG
>OZ024758.1:3060485-3065485 GCA_964016885.1 Eledone cirrhosa
TTACGTCAATGTCCTTGGCTGTCTGCAAGTGACAGGACGTCTATTGAAGCATTCAAGGTGTTCAGGAAAATACTATTATTAAAACAGGAAGCTCAAATTAAACGGAATGGAAATATTTAACACGACATGATTATTTATGCACTATCTGTTCAAGCTAGGTATACGAGACGTAAAACATTACTTCATATCTCATCTGTATAAAAGTAAACGAGATTTTATTTTGAGAATGTAAAAAAAATCCATCAATAAGCAACATATATAACATGTATCTCAAGTTAAACTACAAAATTAACAAATTTCAATTCCGTGAAATTAACTTCTTCAAAATTAACTACGAGAAGGTTGTAGCTAAAGTGCAGAAAATGATAAAGTAAGGAATAATATATTTCAAGAATTAATCCCTGAGCTGGAATGTGTATAATGAGATCTGTAAAACTGTACACTCCATTTCAACATGAAATACAAGCGACAGAGTCAATTTTAATCGCTCGTAAAATCGGTAAAATCGTTTGAATAATCATACGGCTTCTGCAACGAGACTATCCAAATAGATTCCATGAACTAGACACTTTCCACAGCAATCTAAGAGATATAATACTACTATTAGAGGAAATGGACCCGGTAATCTAAAGTCATTACAGAAGCAGATCTACAAACGTCTTGCAAATCCACAGTTGCAACCGTCAACATAGTCTACTAAAGCTATTTCGACACATGATATACCAGATACATGACAATAATATATACACATAAATTAGGATGTAGCTCGAGGACAAACAATACGAGACCCATGCCACTCACATCCAGTTCACACACACACACATATATATATATATATATATATATATATATCAATAGAAGTCACAACTACCACCACTACAACCTCTAGTACTACCACTAATAACCCTACAACAACTACGATTGCAACGACGACCACCACCACCATTACTACTACTACTACTAGTACTACATATGTCTCTCTCTCTCTCTCTATATATATATATATACATAAGGTTCCATCTTAGACCCAATCTTCTTCCTAACAAGAAAGATGAACAGACCATCTTCAACATTTAATTTTAAATTTTACATCTTTGATTCTTTTTTAATTCTTTTTAATTGTAATATTAAACATTTTATAAGATGGTTACACCAACCTATCGAAACCGGTTATATTTTATATACGTTATAAAACTCCTTTTTTTTCAAAGAAATTGTTCCTCCTAACTTTTTCAATAATGTCACTTTGACGGATCAAAGACGAAAACGAAGAGAAACAAATTATTTAAATATATTTTCCGTGGTTTTACCAATTCTACTTTTTCTCTATGACTTCTGTTTTGTATAGAACCTTTCTCCTTTTTCATATATATATATATATATATATATATATATATATATATATATATATATATATGAGGTAATCTGAGTTTTTCGAATATTAATAAAAGTTTCTACTTTGGGCACAAAGCCAGCAATTATCCCAGTGTATTACTGATACATTATTTTATCGACCCCGTAAGGATGAAAGGCAATTATGCAAACATCTTCTTTTAAAGCCATGACAGTAGAATGAGCCCTTCATTCTCGCTCTTCTGTTGGCATGGAAACAGAACTAGTTATTAGTTATATATATACATGTGTAAGCATATATGACTGTGTATGCCTGTGTGTTATGTTATAATTTCATATTTTATTAATGCAATTCAATTCAGAGTCTGACCTATATTTTCAATCAATTCTCCATTAATACTCTGTATGGTGTTTATTGTTTAGATAAGTTTATACCTCTTGGAAGGTTTCCTCTACGGCCTTGAAAATCTTAACTAGAAAGTCGTGTTGTGTTAACGGCTATAAAAAACTTACTTGATGCCAAATATTGTAGATGAAATGTCGGTAACTGATAATTCTTTGTTTTGTTATAAGAGCAAAATGTCATATTAACATTTAAAAATGTTGTTAACTATAAAGATTAAGGGAAACGCCATTAACAAGTTAGTGAAAATTTAAGATAGCACCATTGTTCTATGAATTTCATTCCTTGCAGAATATTTACTAACAGTTGTGTCTAACATAAAAAATATATTAGTTGTATGTTTCCATATACTTTATGATGGCGTTGTATTCTGTTTTGTGTAAAAGCTGCTATTTACTGAAGGTAAAACTGGTATTTGTTGTTATTTAGGTTCAGTAGGGCAGTGGATTGGCAATCTCGGTAGAGGGTCGGATACCATGCTTTGCAGCATAGAGTTACGGCCGTTTATGATCTGAGTTCAAATCCCGCCGATGTTAACTTTGCCATTCATCCTTACGAGGCCTATAACAAAGTAGCAGTCACGCACTGGGGCCGATTTAGTTGACTTTCCCCTCCCCCGATATTGCTGGCCTTGTGCCTATATCAGAAACCCTTATTCAACTTCAGTTCAAACATAATTAATTAGGGAATACATTCTTCAGGGTGGCCATATTTTTCTAAATCTATCAAACGTGATTTGAAGGATATGTGGCTGTTATTTATAGAAGATCAAGCGATCTCCTAGAAGCCCCGTTGTGAATTACATATAGAATTACACTTTACGAAAGATTGACGATAGAAATATTTCATTATTGAAACACTCCATGTGGAAGGAAAGATCTAATAACGAACATTATATAGCAATAACCCCTTATACCGAAATAGAATAAGTATTTAAGCCCAATAATACAGGACTCTGTTTGTTCGAAACCAATACGCCGATACTGAAGAAAAAAATTCTAGAAACGGTGAATTTCAAATATGGACAATAAACGCGCAGATATAAGCTAGAATGTAGTTCAACCCAGATCTCCCGATTGATTATACGTGTTATCAGAAGTTATTTAATTCCGCATAATACATAGAATTTTATGAGGAAGTATGCTCGGATTTCCCGCCCAGAATGTCACATATATTACTAATTAATCAAATATAAAAGGAACAATTTAACCTCGCATAGATTTGAAGTTAGAACGAAAAGGGAGGTAACTATAACAGCGAAACGAGCTATGCTTGATATTCTAATATAATCCATAGTACTAAGAAAAATTCAACATCATTGGAGGCGTAAAATATTAATCAAATAGAACATGATATCTTGAGATTAAGAAATTCATTGATTTGCAAAAAAGAAAATCAATGAATAAAAGAAAAGAAAAAAACGAAGATACAAAAATGTTTGTTTCTCTTCAAATATATGCGAAAAATAGAAACAAGAAAAAAAAAAAGATTATTTTGTTTCTTCTCAAATATATGCAAAATATTCTACATGAAAGAGTTAATCGCCAGCTACCGGAAGTGAGCGTATTGCAAACAGCCTGGGATTAGATAAATTCTGTTTGAAATTTACATATGATTATAATCGCTTCAAAATTACATTAAGAAATTAATAAAACATTCAGAATGAAAATCTCCACGGAAACACAGAGATATGAAAATAGAACAGACGCTTGAATAAGCAGAAAACTATGTAAAATAATAAGAAATTAAAAACAGCTTCAATCAACAAATACTATCTCTCAGTAATGTGTAAGTATACATAGTTAATACACACATACACAGACCCCCCCCCCCACACACACAAATATATATATATATACATTCATACACAGGCACATACACATAAATGCATACAGACATTCTTATACACACACAATTATATATATATATATATATATATATATATATATATATATATATATATATATATATATATATATATGTATATACACACATACAAAAATACATATATACATATACATATATACTTATACTCACACTTTTGTCTACAAAACCACGTAGGTTTTGTCGGGTGTTCATGTGTGTATTGTGTGCATACATGAATATATATATATATATATATACACATATATACACATAGATGAATGTGTGTATATATACACACATATATGACTATGTATACATATGTACATATAGATGAATATGTATACATATATACACGTAGATGAATATGTATACACAATATAGATGAAAATGCATACATATATACACAGCGATGGATATATATATATATACATATATACACAGTTGAATATGTATACATATATACACATAGATGAGTATGTATACATATATACACATAGAAGAATATGTATACATCTATGTGTATATATATAAGTATATATACATATATACATATATACACGTAGATGAATATACATACATAAATACACATAGGTACTAAGTATGAGTTTAAACCACGTTTAAGCTATAATAATGTAACTACTAGATATGATACTGTCAGACGGTAGAATGAGTGTAAGCTTATTAAATGTGCCACGAAGACAACCTTGTTAAATGTCTGTTATAAGATGTGATTAAAGTATTTAATCTTAAAATTCTGAAATATTTTCTTTGATAAGTTTTTATTTAGAGTTCATTCTACTTGGAAAGTCTGTTTGGAAGATGTTTTGAATGTAATGAATATGGAAGCAAATCTATTAGGTTATATATACCTACACACACACACTCTCACAATCACACACGCATACATGCACAGAAACACACACATACACACACATATATACACAGAGATACAGAGATACATATACGTACAATCGAACACATACACAGACACACACATGTACACTCACAGAAGAACCCTCACATGTGAATGGGTATGTGTGGTTATGTGTCAACGTACAGGAGTGGTTATGTGTGTGTCGACGTGTGGTGTGTGTGTGTGTGTATATATATATATGAGTGTAGACTAGAAAGGTCATAGTCTGACTATGAAGGAGTGATACTAGAGATGTGAAATCTTACATGCATTAATTCCATCTCTTATTAATTACTGTTTTGTTTCTTTCTACCGTCCATGTTGAAAAATATACCACATTTGGTCATTCCATGAGAGTGTCTTGGTTAGGCTATGAACCTCTTAGCCTAGCCTCATGTGTGCGTGTGTTTGTGTGTATTTGTGTGTTGGTGGGGTTGCCAGTTTAGTCGCCAACGACCCGACAAT